>QJPP01007581.1:0-536353 GCA_003996215.1 Jaltomata sinuosa | reverse complement strand
AGATCCCTGTAGTCAACGCAGACTCTGACCTTACCATCCTTCTTGGGAACAGGTACAATATTAGCTAGCCAAGTCAGATGTTCAGTTACTCGAATGATTCCAGTCTCAACTTGCTTTTTCACCTCCTCTTTAATCTTCAAGCTCAGATCAGGTTTATACTTTCTGAGTTTCTATTTGACAGGAGGACAGGAGGGATCAGTGGGCAGTCGGTGGGATACAATCGAAGTGCTCAATCCTGTCATATCTGCATAGGACCAAGCAAAGACGTCTTTGTGTTTTTTCAAAACCCGAGCGTAGCCCTTTTTCTCATTTTCAGATAGGTAAACACTGACGTATGTTTCATTAGCCACTTCCGAGTCCCCTAAGTTCACTACCTCTGTATCCACTAGGTTTGCTTTGGGTTTATGTTCAAACTCTTCAACCTTCTTAACGAGTTCTTCCGGTACTTCAGCTTCTTCTACCTCTTCTAGTTCACTTATATTATGTTGCACGGTCTCATTACATGTCACAGTCTCAGATTCAACATTTTTAGAAGTAATTTTGCTGAAAAAGAAAGTAAGAAAACATAAATAAAGGATATCAATATACTGAAGAAAAATCTTTTATTAAAGAAAGCTGAGTGCCTTCAACATAGTAAATAGCAAGAAAATGAACTCAAAATCGAGCCTATTTATTGAAAATGATAAAATAAAATCTTCATCTACCCAAGTGCTCGGCGGGCCCTAGAAGGAGTGGCAGTCCAGTTGCTGAGGGTGGCTTCAGGCTGATTGTTCTGTTTAGGAACTCCCCCTCTCCCCTCATCGATGATGACATTGCAGTTCTCTTCTGTCAAAAATAGACCTCTTAAACTCTCTAGCACATCATCTTCACCATCATCAAGAAATCCCGCAGAGACAAAAGTCTGATGCAATGACGGTATCGATCCTAGCGAAGGATAATAGAATCCACCCACGGGTGACTTCCAATATTTGTATTCTTGTGCAGTACCAAGATAACCCAACCCGAATGTGGTCTCCTGTGACTGTATCTGTATCTGTTCCATTATGCCTTGCAAATTTGCCCCCAAGCCGCCATTAGGTATGAACCCTGAGCGAAGCAATATATTCATGACGGTGCTGCTCCACCATGGTCCCTCTCCAACAAATCCCACCATTTTCAGTGTGTGGAACATTTCTCCATCCAGTCTCTCTTTTCCTTCCACCGCGTATATAGAATGCCCCTTTTCACCATGGACCACCACCTCTTGATAGTCCCATTCAAACTTGAGGCATTGATGCAGAGTAGAGGACACCGCTCCTGCCATATGAAGCCATGGGTGACCAAGTAACATATTGTAGAAAGCCGGGATATCCATTACTTGGAACACAATGGAGAATGTGGCAGGTCCTATCAATGCATCGAGGGTAATTTCCCCAATGGTATCTCTTTGAGAGCCGTCGAAGGCCTTCACGTTCATCCTCCGATTCCGAATCTTAGAAGTGTCAACCTCTAGCTTTGTCAGTGTGGTGAGGGGGCATATGTTTAGACCAGAGCCTGGATCGATCAATACCTTTGTTATCACCCTATCTTCATACTGCATGGTGATGTGCAAAGCATCATTGTGTGCTCTTCCTTGAAGTGGAAGCTCATCCTCATGAAAGGATATTTTATGAGCCTCGAATACCTGCCCAACCATATGGGCTACCTCTCCACCGGTGATATTAGCTGGTACATAAGCCTCGCTAAGAACCCTCATTAGAGCCTTCTGATGGAACTCAGAAGTCTGTAAAAGTGACAAAATAGAGATTTGAGCCGAAGTTTTTGCTCAGCTGATCTACAACAGAATATTCTTTTGCTTGTACCTTCTTCCAAATGCCATTCTCCTCAACCTCTACAACTGGTTGTTTTCCCTTGCTAGAACTTCCCTGAGCTAGATTTTCAGGCGTGTAGATTCTGCCAGATTGAGTCACACCCTGAGCGGTGTCAGCCTCGGCTACCTTTGCCTTTCCCAAAATACCACGTTCATAATTCCATGGTACTGCATGGGGATCATAAGCAACTGGAGTAGCTCGATATACAGTAAATGCAGATTTAGGAGAAGCCACCTCTACTTCAAACAAAACCTGTTTCTGTGCCGGAGCAGATTTTTGTGACACCATCGCGACATCCCCTTCTTTCTTGATAACCCAAATAGAGCCTTCCAGATCCACTGCCTCTCCAACTTCCAACATGTTGACCTGATGATTTGGGAGCAGATTGTTGGTGATGTTTGGAGCCGGGTCTTTCAACTGAATGACCTTTGTATTAATTAGCCTCTGAATTCGATCCTTCAATGAGCGGCATACCTCAGTAGTATGTGAACCTTTCATCCCTGAATGGTACGCACAGACTTTGTTAGGGTCATACCATTTGGCCTGAGTGTCTACAGGTAGAGCGAGAACGGGAGTGATGAGGCCAGCTACCCTCAATCTTTCATACAACTGGGCAATTGGTTCAGCCAAAGGAGTATACTGCTTGACCGGCCTTTTCTCGAAATTGGCTCGGGGTCTGTAATTTGGATTAGGTGGGGGAGATTGGAATTGAGAAGGCTGGGCGCTATAAACGGGGTGAGAGGGAATTTGGTATGGGTATGCAGGCATTTGATAAAGAGGGATATGGTAGGGAGATTGTTGGTATAGTGGAGGATGGGTTGTAGGCGTTTGGGAAAGGAGTGCTGTTTTGAAATCCTGTGCCATCATCACAGTCCCCACTTCTTTTTTCTTTCGATTTTCAGAAATTCCGCCAGATTGTAAGGACTTACTGGTAGCCTGTAGAGCCTCCAAATTGATAATGCTACCAGTTTTGATGCCTTCCTCTAATCTTTCTCCGACCTGGATGATCTTGGCGAAACTCTTTTCCGTGATGAGCATCATCTTTTCATAGTACTGTGGTTCCTGGGCCCGAATAAAATAGTCTTTCATTTGAGCCTCGTCCATTGGAGGTCGGGCTCTGGCCGCTTCAGCTCTCCATCTCAAGGCATATTCCCGAAACAATTCATTAGGTTTCTTCTTCAGGTTTTGAATGTGAAACCAATTTGGGGCGTTATCCATGTTGAATCCAAATCTTTCTACAAAATCATAGGCCATGTCTATCCATCTGGACCACTTTCTGGTATCCTGCTCAATGTACCAGGTTAAGGCCTCCCCGGTAAGGCTTCTCATGAACAACTTCTTCCGTATTTTCTCATCTCTTCCTACTCCCACCAGCTTATCACAGTACATTCTTAAGTGCGCTTTGGGGTCCCCGGTCCCATTGAATAACTCAAATTTGGGAGGTTTGTACCCCTCCGGTAATTCAACATCTGGGTGCATACATAGGTCTTCATAATTCAGACCCTTCACCCCTCTAATTCCCTCTATATGTTGCAGTCTGTTGGTGACCTGCTCTAGCTTTTCAACCATGTTCTGTATCAACCGATCTTTTTCTGAAGGCTCTGGCTCAAGCTGGTGCTGAACAAAAGGAGCAGTTTCCACGTATATGGGGTTTAGGTTATAATTTCCTGGAACATGGGTAGGGGCTATATTTGGAGTGGTTTGGGAGTTTTGTGGAGCTGAGAGGGTAGGATATTGTGGTGGAGGACATTGGCTGGTCCCTGGAAGAATGTAAGTATGCTGCAAGTCATTTTGTGGTTGCGGTATATTGGGTATGGTTTGGAATTTTGCGGCGGTATTGTCCTCGACCGTCAGGTCATGAGGACTGTTCAAAGTGAAGGACAACTTGGCCAAATTACGAACTTGCGCCAGTTCATCCTGTAAGTCAAGGATTCTTTGCTCCATTCGTAAGATCAGCTCATCACGGTCTCCACCAACACTTTCCGAGACTTCCTTACTCTTACTAGCACTATTGTCACCCATTTTATCTTTTCTTTCACGATTTGGACTCAGAGGAGGAGGAGGAGGAGTCCCTTTCGATCTAGTATGATATCCCAGCATGCACAAATCAACCTTTGGGAAGGGAGTAAGAGTAAGACAGAAACCAAGTTAGTAGTAAGATATTTATTCTAAAGATAAACATATTGGTTGCGAAAAAATAAACGTCCTAAATGCAAGGGGCCTCGTTGAGCCAGAGGTAGGACTAAAACGACACATATATGATTCAGGACATTTTAGTCCAAGGCAAGATTCAAATATTAATCAGAGTTTAGAGTCAGATAATAAACGAAGTAAACCATTTATTAAATCAAATTTTGATCTACTATAATTCTTTGCGGAAATGAAAAAACAAGAAAGTAAAGCTAGGGGAAAGCGGGATGACAAGGGAAAATCCTAAATTCAGAAGCCTCCATTGTACTGGTTCAGAGACCTTGGATCAACTTGTGCCCACATTGCAGGAGTGATATCATAATGACGATTCAACAGCTTCCGTGCCCAGGTGGTCTCTTTTATATCTTCGAATCCATAAGGTTGTCCCAATTTGCTAAGCCGCACATCTTCAGCGCCCTCCAAAAGCCATACATAGTATTCGGGTGCACAATAGGCCTGTTCGGTGCCCACGCTCACAGACATCAACCCTTCCCATTGTTGAAGCAATTCTTTGGCCCTAGGGATTTCATATTTTGAGCCAAACTCAAGCTCAGAACCTCCTATGTGGGCTCTTAGAGGTATGACTTGGGTTCGTCCGAACTGGCGGAGCACTCGAACCGGAGCGTAAGGCTGGAGGCCTTTCAACCCAATGAGCTCGATGTAGTAAAGCTCGTTGCTTCTTATGACAGCTGTGCGGGCGGGTAACCATGAATACTTCCACTGAATCTGATATCCTGAACGGGCTTTCATAAAAGCAAACCAATCTTTGGTACCTACAGGAGAATTGAACCTGATCATCCTTTGAGAATGGGTGTCGATCTTGTTTCCCATTCCCGTCAAAACGTCTATCAAGTCGGGCCGTTTGTAAAAGTGCTCAACGGCCCATAGCTGCAGCAGAAGGTTACACCCTTCGAAGAACCTCTTACCCCTAAAGCACTTGGACAGTGCCCTAAATATCTCAGCAAGGATCATGGGTACCAAGGTGGTCTCCATATTATTAATACCGCGCCATAAAGCTTGAACCACCGAACTGAGGCAAGTATCAATCTTACCATTTTCTCTTGGAAACACTAGAGTGCCTAGCAAGGATATGGAAAAAGCATTCAGTCGCTTCTTTTCCCATTTTTCAGCAGAACAGGAGAACTCTTTCTGAAAAACCTTATGACCATCCCTGCGACCGAAATGTTCATACTGGAAATCCAAAGAAATCCAGTCAAAGTCCAGAAAAGCTAGTTTGAGATTATTTTTCAATCCGAGATGATGCAGAAACTTTTTCCCAGATTGTTTGCGAGGTAAGATCAACCCTCTATTTTGGTACCGCAACTCAGTGAACTCTTCAATCTTTTCCACAGTCGGTGCTAACTCAAAGTTGCTAAACTTGAAAACGACCCTTTCAGGGTCCCAGAATTGCAACAAAGCCTTGATCAAATACCGATCTGGAGCTACATAAATCAAAGAGATCAGGAAACCCAAGGACCGACGAATCTCTTTACCATGTTCTTTCTTCATATCTTCCCACCATCTCCTTAATTTGTGGGGAACACCCACAACCATCCTAGTGTTGGGAAATGCCGGTGTGCCTTCCATTCTACAGCCTGAAAGAGAAACAAAACAAACTTTTCTAAACTTCTTTCATATTAAACTGGCTTGGATTAATTTGTCATGATCACTTAGCACATAATATGATTATTTGTCTTTGGATTGATGGGAATCCTTTGACAATAAGGAGGCTGCTAATTTCGCGGGTTGGCTCCTAGGGCCAAACCACCTATGGCTGATGCATGCATGACTTATATAAAGGGGTAGATACAACACTATCCTAAGTTTCTGAGATTTGGATAGACACGGACTCAAGGTTTTCTATGCGAGGAAGCACGTGGTCACACGGTAGCAAAACTATCCGCTCACCCCACGTTTATGCCAACTCTCTAAAATGGGTATTTGAAAGAATTTTGGAGAAGTGCAAAGGCACAACTCACGTGTATAGTGTGTGAAAGTGTGAAGTTCCCAAGTGGGAGAGATATGAGCGGAATGACAGTTATGAAAAGCAGTAACATATAGCATATAGCGAAAAACAGTAACACATGAACAGTTTAACGAAACAATAACAAAATAAAGCAAGATCAAGAAATAAAAGTAAATGAATAAAGGGAAAGGAATAAATACATCATGAGATATACTAAATAACTAGACAAAATAAATAAATAATAAACTAATCATGAAATACTAGTAAGAAAACACGTAAGGAGAATAAGAAAAGATATTAACATGAAACAAACTCGATTATTTAAGGAAACAAATAATGGAGAAAGGAAAAGAGACTAATCATAAATTTTTCCTTTTGACGAAAAAAATAAATAAATAAAAAAAAAAACAAATTCAATCCTATAAAGGTAACAAAACAGAGATAAATAAAACACGAAATCCCACATAAAATACAAACCCGTAATGGTTAGAACCTAAATATCCCCAGCGGAGTCGCCATTCTGTCGCGCCCCATTTTTCTCGCGAAAAGCGGGATTCGACGTGACAACACTCTTTTAGGAAGAGAGCGTGAAGAGTGGCCACCTAACAAATTTAAGGCGCGTTAGGGCACCGTTCTAACTAATTATAATTAAATTAAATTTTAAGTCTACGCAACCAGAAATCGGGTAAGGGTTCAAGTTACCTCGAAAGGAAGGTGTTAAGCACCTTTCGAGGTCCACAAATGTGGGTCCTTGCCGGATTCGTTATTTATGTGGGAATAGGTGATAAATAATAGGTCGATTAATTAAACTAAAGACTATGTAATTAAACAAGTAAAAAACTTTATTTTGAAACAAGTATTTAGGCTAGTTTAATTACTAAAATCTAAGTGAGAAAATCATGCATGAATTAACGCAAGTAAATAAATAAACGAAAAGATCAGATAAGCGAGAAGTCAGAAGTGACACAATGATATAGGAAAAGAGACCTAATTACTAAGTGACTTAGTTAATTATCCCAAACAAATAGAAAGAAACACACTTAGGTTAATTTTAACCTATTCGGATCAGCGCCCGGCTTATTATCGGAGACAATTCTAAAGACATTGTCGTATTCTGCTCGGGTCGATTTCCATCATATCCGTCTATCTACCCGCCTAAGTTGGTTATTAAGATTATTTTACCTAAGTGCGTACTAAAGAAATGAGAAAAGTCTATCATACCCTGGTATGCCTACTCGTCCCACTTAATGTCCAAGAGGCATTGGACTACTATTTTGGATCTGGGTCTAGACAATAAAATTCCAAGGCTACTTAATTAGACTCGGGATTAACGTCAACCAAAACATACATGGACTGGAAAACAAGTAGCACATAAATGATCTCACATAGGCCTCGCAATTCGTACAATTAACACTTTATATAGCATGATATCTGGAGAACGTGCAAAACCACTTATTAATTAGTCCTATGAACAAAGTTTCTAATTATTTAACATGCTGAAAATAAATCTAATCCTACAAACAGGATGATTGATTATTTAACCTGCTAAAACTATTTTTTAGCTATAGGCATGAGAGCTAATTAAATTAAACGTATAAGCAGAATCTTTAACCTAACATGCTGGGCCTGATTTTAACATGCTGAAACGATTTTAACATGCTGAAACAATTTTAACATGCTGAATCCTATAGGCATGACTTCTAGTCGTGTTACATACATAACATATTCAATACTATAGGCATGATTTCTAACATCATTATGCAAAAATGGATCCTAACTTTAACATGTTGAAACTTGATTCCTATAAACAAAATGATCACTTTAACAATCTGCAGTTTTAATCCTATAAATAAACTGGTTATTTAGCATGCTGAAAATTAACAAGTCCTATAGGCATGATATCTACTTAGTTTAAAAATGCTAAAACATACTGAACCAGGTTTAACATTCAGAAACAGTTTCTAACGTGTTGAACTGATTTTAACATGATGAAACAGTTTCAACGTGCTGAATCCCATAAGCATGATTTCTAGTCATTGTATATGCAGAAACTGAATTAATCCTATAGGCATGCTATCTAAAATACACGAAACACTGATGCTGAAATCAATTTTTTTTTTTAAACTAGACATGATTTTGATTTTGTTTGAAAGATGAAGCTGATTTTAAACATGGTAACTAGCTTTGTTATTTATATGCTGAAACTCATTTTTACAACTTAAAACATGGTAACTAACTATCATAAATGCCGAAACATATTTAACTTATAACATGGCAACATGAACAGAATTGAAAACTGGTTTTAAGCCATAGAGCATGTTAATTATTTTAAAGCTAAAACGAACTTAAAACTATAGGTAAGTTTTCTAGGCGTTTTCAAACAACTAAGGCAAATAGCACGTAGTTTTCCCCTCCCCCATAGCAGTCCCCCTAATGTATTTTATTACATCATCAAAGTATTTTACAATAAATTATTACAGAATCAATGAAATAAAAAAAAAGAACTAATACAATATATAAGTCTAGCGAGATCTCCAAATTCCGAGCAACTTTTCACGATAAGACCCATATTTTAATAGATCACCTGTCAAACATAGTAAACATAGGATTCGGAGGACCTTTTTACCACCCATAGGATTGGCCCGACATGTCGGAGTTCCTGAGGATCTCAAGGATCCTAGGCAGTGCTTATGTCGGAGAATGAGGTGCATTAGGCCCTCCATAATTCACCCAAATACCACAGAACAGCCAAAGTGGAGCCAAATATAGTTGTATTAGCCAACAAAACTGCCAAACATACAACTAATTGGTTCGTGCTAACAGAAGATTAATGCAACAAAAACCAAACCAAACAGAAATATAAGTTCATGCTTTTATGAACAACATTCCGATAATCATGGATAACACAAGCGATTACACGTTCTAAAGGTAAACATTCATATGAATTGATATATACATAGGTAGAACACTAACCAGTTATCCGCAAATAATAAGAAAATATTCAAAGTCGTCACTCTTAGCAATCAGTACCACTTTAGCAGCCAGAAAGAGAAGTTAAAAAGAAAGGAGTAGTATTGTGTAAAAGTCTGCCTGATAATGAAAAGAGGGGGTCTTCTTTTATAGTAAAAAATAGGAGCCTTTTGCCAAAGGAAAGAAATTAATTCAAATAATAAATCAGGGGATCCTTTTCTTTTATTGATCATAGAGAATCAATTAGTGCAAAAACTACCCTAAATAGGCAAGTACAAGAGTTGTGACAATTTATCTAAAGGAGAGGAGTGAGGAAATTAATTAATCAGGCAGAAATCAATCAATGATTCACATCAAAGCTTACCATAAAAAAAAGGGCCAAATACTAAGATTGTGATAATCAGTTAAGGGAGGGAAGAAATAAAAATATTCAGAGAATCAATCAGAGTAGAGTATTTCCTTAAACGAATAAGCCAAATCAATTACGAGCCAGGTCTTTCAAGATTATCATAATTAGATGAGTGCTATGGTTGTGACAATTAGTTAAAAGAGAGCTAATCAGTAGTAAAATTTCATCACAAAAGGCCAAGTATCAAAGCTGTCCTACCCATATAAGGAAAAGGGAATATGAATTCATGCTTGGAATGATCCAATTACGGTCTAAAGTAATCAAATATTGAGCAAGGAGGATCCCAAATTTCATAGTCAATAACAAGGTTCATTGAGCTTCGGAATTAGGCACAAAGTTTCCAGTCATGAATAAGAATCATACTCTAACAATTTGTAAGCAACATATGAAGGCAGCAGATAAATATAAACTAAGCAACCTCCACTTAGAACCAGAAACATCAATTTAGAAATTGGATCCAACACAAAGTCGACTCGACATCTTACAACTAAGAACACAACATGATGATTACAATATGCTTGGACATCGAATTCACCGACAAAACAAGCACATACCTGAACTTTTTGAAATTGGGGTTAACGGTAGAAGTTCATGATAATTAGGATTTTTCATACATGTCAGTCCACATGAAGCAGTTAACCCAAAATCATAGAATTTACACACAAATTCACAGCCCAACTCTACCAATTTTATATCTAAAAAATCATATAACAAGGAGAAAAAAGGAAAGGGATGAAATTAAAAATGATCAAACCCTTAGTGGATTCATGATAATTCGTCATGAGTTAAACCTTAAAGCTTTTACCAGAAACCAAGGTGAGAGTACTGATTTCACTGGCTGGTCGCTCCCTTCATCCACCTCCTCCGATATTCGCCGGAGAAGACATAGCGTTTGGGACATATGGAATCTATTTTGGTGGTGATTTACGACGGCGGGGTCTTAGACGAAAAAGGAGGCGGCGACAATGGGACGCCGCTCGTTGGTGGGGACACGGAGAGGAGATTTGGGGGGTGAGAGAGGCTAGCCGACAAGCGTGGACGAATGATGGTTCCGGCAGAGAGGGAGAGAGAGAGTTGAGGGAGATGGGGTGGCGTTTATGGTGGTGGTTTGTGAGGTTGAAGTGGTAGTTGTGATGGGGTTTTGACGGTGGCTGCTTCACCGGTGATGGTGAAGCGGCGGTAAGGGTAGCCGGAGTTGGTGGTAGTGATGGCAGAGAGGGGGAAGATGATGGGGATGAGGGTGGTGGTGGCTGGTTTCGCTGATGATGGAGCAGCGGCGGAGGGAGAGAGAAAAGAGAGAGAGGCAGCTGGTGAGGGAGTGAGTTTTTTTTTTTTTTGGTTTAGGGTTGTGGGGGGTGTTTGTTTAAAAGGAAAGAAGAGGGGTGTTTGATCTCGGCCGTTGATCGTATTAGATCAACGGCTGATATTGGATTAAACTTTTGGGATTTAAAATTGGGCCAATTAGCCCAATTTAGGCTAAAATTGAAATAAATTGGGTAGAAAGGGGCTAGGATTTAAATAATTTGAGATTAAAAATTGAATTCGGACGGCTATTTAATAAATAAACTGCCACATATATAGAATTTTGTAGATAAAATAATAATTAACGATAATTATCAAAATATAAATTATTTTAACAAAAGAATAAATTATGTATATGACATGTAATATCATATGAAATTTATGATAAAAATAGTAATAATAGAGAATAATTATATATTTATATACTAATTTTAAAGTGTTAATACGTAATTTATCAAGTAAAATTTAAAATAATTAATATTTAAAATAATTATTATTATTAAAATAACAGCCCGAGAAATGTATAGGGAGGTCAAAATTGGGTGTCAACAACCTCTTTCATTAGTCTCACAATCAATTGGGGCAAATGATTTTTGACAAGCTATTCCGAGTTCATTACACACTCGTTTGTGAGTCAATCAAGCCAAAGCAAGAGTGTGAAAATCATGACAATAGAATGCTTTTCCTCAAAAAATCATTTCCCTTCTTCCTTTTATTTTCAAAACAATTTGCCACGAGAAATTTTTTGGTGGGCCCATTTCGAGGCAAGCAACTACAGACTCAATTCTAAACTAAAACTTGGCATTTTCCATTAAGAAAGTCACCTCTCAATCTATCATGGGGAAACACCAAACCTGTTCGACACAAAAACAAAAGAAAAGAAAAAAAAGAAAAAAAAATAATCAAAACTTTTGCCTTTTGGAAAAGAACCGGGGTATTAAGAAAACCCTTGAAGTTTATTTCTAAAATACTATTAACAAGGCGATATCCAAATTCGCGCTCATGATTCATTCAAAACAAGGCTCGGCGTAAGCCTTTAGCATATTTACAAAGCACGGGTAGTAAGACAATGGATCATGTAAGACCAACCCGGCAACACAATCTCAATCAATATTAAACAAGGGGCACAAGGGGCATCATGACCATAACTTTCGAGTACTCAGACTTCCCTGGACTTTCATTGACACAATAGCAAGCAAGGAAGGAACTCAACGACTTCCCTTAAGATGGACGTTACCCCGTCTATCACCGAGAACATCAAGACTTCATTTGCACAATGGACACCCACAAATTCAGCAACAATTTACCCCCTCCCCACACAAGATCATACACCCCAAATAGAATGCTCAACGAAAACCATAGGTATACAATCAACGAAATTCAGACTTCATAACAAATTTTCAACAAAGACCTCATGGCAAACAATGATTTGCCCTTAAGAACGACGTCACTCAAATCTATCATCGGAATAAATCATTCGTCCGTCATAAGGGAGTTACTCAGACTTCACCCCAACACATAGTTCAAGTCTAAAAATCACTACCATTCAACATGCATTAACAAAATTTACGTTCTACCAAGTTGTGAGCAAGCAAAATCATCAATTCAACTCAAAATTGGGGACCCAAAATTTTCGAATCTCACTCAAAACCAACATTATAGTTCTAGTTAGCATGCTTCATAATATGAGTTCCCAACCTTCATAAAAACAAGTATTTAACGTCGAGGAACTTACCAGAAGTGAAGATTATGAAGAGAGGAGTGAAAATTGAAGATTTTTGCTTATCAACAATAATGACTCACGAAACCTTCCCGGAGAGATGACGACGGCAGTGTTGGTGGAGTGGTGGATATTATGAGTGAGAGGAGGAGATAATTTTTGGAGAGGTTTGAGGGATTTAGAGAGAGTTTTCGGAGAAAATTTTGAGGGTTTGAGGAAAAATATGGTGGAAGAAGAAGAGAAGAGGTTGTTTTAAAAGAAAAAGAAGAAGAAAGGTCGGTCGGGTCATCTCTGGATCGGGTCGGTCAATGGGTTAGGTCAATTAAATTTTGAACTTACCGCCTGTGTTCCGCGACATGCGGTTCACACCAGACAATGTGCGGACCACATGGCATATCGCACATACCCTTTTTTCTCCCCTGGGTTTGCCCAGACATCTGTTTCACCATGCGACGGAGGTGTGTTGTGCACTTGGGATCATACGGTCTGCACAGCCTAGAGCACGTCATCTCTAAATTTTCAAAATTCCTTCAGGTGTTATGATTTGGCATGTGATAGGTTGTGTGACACGCACAAATACTTGTGCGGTCCACACAGTCCACTGCACAACCACTTTTTTCCCTGCTTTCCCTTTTTCATTTTTCCATCCATGCATTCCCTAAAAAGACCAAAAACAACAAAAGATAACCAAAAACAAATAAAAAAACTTGGAATGCCTCCTAAGCAACGCTTGATTTAACGTCGCAGCATGACGATACTACCTTTATCAATCATTCTTTGGGTTGGTGATGGTGTCGCTAGGCAATGTCCCTTTCATCCTTTGGTTCATTTGGCTTGAGAGGTGGTTCATTTGGGCCTCCAGATGCTTGATTGAGGCTGAGTGGGAGCTCACAGTTTGGTGAAATGTTGAGACCTCACTCTTTAGCTCGTTCACTCCCGTATTTGTGGTGTCCACCTTCTTAAGAACCAAGGACAACATGTCCTCCAACTTGGAATGATCGGGGTTTCTTGTGCCCAGTTCATAAAAAGAGTCCGCATTGTTTGGAGGGATATAGGGATTGGAACTCCGATGATTAAAATGATTACCATCTTTGTCTCTATCACGCCAATTTATGTCCCTCTCTTTGTCTCGAATCCAACCTTGGTTCGCTTCCCTCGAGCGATAATACCCGGGGTGAGAACCCACCTACACAAAACATAGCTTTCCATCAACCACAGTCATAAGCTCATCATCACTAGCTTTGATTTCCGGTGTACTCACAACATTCACCGTCTTAGTACCACTAACTCCCATTACATGCTTGGCCATCAAATCAATTTGTGTCATCATTTTGGCCATTGTCTCATCACACTCCACATCCTTCTTCCTCATTTCATTAACCAAGATGGATAAGTGTCCTCCTGAGGTTGGTAAATCTGCTTCTCTTATATGCCAAGATTGATTGGTCTTTGTCATTCGCTCTAACAAAGTCGAGGTTATGGGAAAGTCTAAGTCCATGAAGGTACCACCTCCAAGGTTGTCAGCCACAAACTTATTCATAGAGTTCTATGATCGATAGAAACTTTGTAGTAGTACATTGTTTGACAACTCATGATTTGGACACAAGAGAAGCTTCTTTTTGAATCTTAGCCAAACCTCATGAAGAGGCTCATCTGGGAGTTGCCTAAACTTTGTAATCTCATCTCTTAACTGCATCATTCGAGATGGAGGAAAGAACCTTGATGTAAATGCTTCAACCAAATTGGCCCAACAGGTGATGGAATCATCAGGCAATTCCTCCAACCATGTCGTGGCTTCACCCATCAAGGAAAAAGGGAATAGGCATAATCGGATGGACTCTTGGGAGATATGTTGAAAGATTAACGGTTGGCAAATCTCCACAAAATTCTGAATATGCCGATTGGCATCTTCACGGGCTGCTCCACCAAATAGGCCCTTCATTTGGATTAAGTGGAGCATGGTGCTAGTCACATGAAAGATAGAATTTCCCAATGTTGGGGGTAAGAGGATTGCACCTACATCCCCTTGCATCAAAGGCTCAGCCTCGTCGGCCTCCATGAAGCCGTCAACGCTCTCGTTATCGTCGGACTTATTCATAAGCTAGCCTGCTCAATCAAAACACAAACAACAAACAAAAGTAAAAGAAACAAGTACTCTTTGATTCATTTCAAAACAACAACCAAAAATAGCTATCAACTCAAGTCCTCGGCAACGGCGCCATTTTTGGTGAATGCTAAAATTGTGCTCTCCAAAGTAGGAGATCACGGCGATCGTGCAGTAAAACAAAATTTATAATTCCCAATGAGTGTCAGAGTCATACCCAGGGGACTTGGAGTATCTAAATAGAGATTGTATCGAGTTGAGTTCAATGTGAGAGTAAATGCTCAAAATAACAAGTAAAAGGATGGGGGGAATTGGGATGTTGTCACTACAATAGCAATTCAATTAAAAAGTAATAAAACTAAAGCGGGTGTACCAAGTTGATTAGATGACTAGGTATGCATAACCAATGGCGCTTTAGTTATGGGATACGGTGATTATCAATTAATACTTATTATTGCTTAATGACATAAGTAGCATTAGTCATGGGTAAGAATTTCTTATCTCTCGATCAACAATCAAATATACGACGATCTCGATTATATTATCATCGGTTTGATCAATAAACAACCAATCTAAACTTGGGTAGGTCACACTATTTCTAGTTTAGACCCTTAAATGGGTAATTTTGTCGATAAGAGTTATCTCTAGCCTCAAATCTGAGTGGAATCCCAAGTTCCCACTAGTAATTTCACATCCGAAACCATGAAATCCTTTCTCAAGAAATCACATAGTCAAGTAATGAAAATTAATGTTTGCAACCACCAATTTTAGGATTAAAACTTGGTAAAATTACTAGACCAGTGTCAATTAAGCAATTATAAGAAAGAATAAATAACACCCACACCCATTTGTTAAGCACCCATCATCAATACACACCTATCTCTTTCTTTTATTATGAGTAGCTAATTTCAAATGTCTAGGGATGTGTTGATAATGGATGCTTGACAAATGGGTGTAGGTGTTGTTAATTCTTACTTATAATTGCTTATTTGACATGGGTCTAGTAGTTTCACGAAGTTTTAATCCTAAAATTGGTGGTTGCAAATATTAATTTTCATTACTTTACTATGTTGTTGCTTGAAAGAGAATTTCATAGTTTCGGATGTGAAATTACTAGTGGGAACTTGGGACTCCATTCATATTTGAGGCTAGAAATAGCTCATATCGATGGAATCACCCATTTAAGGGTCTAAGCTAGAGATAGTGTGACCTCCCAAAGCTGGATCTTGGTTGTTTGTTGATTTAACCGATAGTGCTCTAACTGGGATTATCGGATATATGGTTGTTAATCGATAGATAAACAACCATACCTATGACCAAGGCTACCGATATCAATGAGCGAGAATAATTGTGACTAGACAAACACCCTATCCCACATTAAAGCCCCATTGGATACACATCCCTAGTCATCTACTCTATTTGGTACACCCATTTTACTTTCTTGCATTACTACGAATTGTTATTGTTATGACAGAATCCTAATTCCCCCAATCTTTTACTTTCGTGTTTTTAAACATTTACTCTCCTAGTGAAGTCATTTCAATAAAATTTTCATATTTCTATCACCAAGTCTCTATGGGTACGACCCCGACACTTGTTGGGTGCTTATAAATGTGTTTTTCTTGATGATCACTGTTACCTCCATCTTTAGGGAGTACGTTTGAACGTTTATCAATAGTCCTATCCAACTGACCATCTGTCTAAGGATGAAATGTTGTGCTGAAAGTTAGTTGGGTGCCCAACTCTTCGTGCTACTTACCCCTGAACTTAGAAGTAAACTGCGTACTCCTGTCTGAAATGATGGAAAGTGGCACCCTATGCAAGCTCAAAATTTCCTTAATATAGATCTTGGCCAACTGTTGTGAGTTATAATCCACCCTGATCAAAATAATGTGAGCTGATTTGGTCAGCCTGTCCATGATGACCCAAATAGAGTCATACTTCCCAAAAGTTTTGGGAAGACCCGCCACAAAGTCCATGTCTATCCTTTCAACTTTTACTCCGGAATGGGCATCCTTTGAAGCAATCCTGCAGGTCTTTGGTGCTCATATTTAACCTGCTGATAGTTTTGACACTTAACCACATAGCTAGCTATGTCCTTTTTCATCCAAGGCCACCAATAAAGTCGCCTCAAGTCCCGGTATATTTTGGTTATGCCCAGATGAATCAAATACCTCAAACCATGGGCCTCTGCCAACACATTCTGTATTAAGTCATCAACCCGAGAAAAAAAAATCCACCCCTGAAGCTCATCACCCCGCTAGCGTCAAACGTGGCATCCCTGGACTCTTTGTATTCCACCTTGCTTCGAAGCTTGATCAACTGTGCATCCTGAAGTTGTGGCTTTAATTGCCTCTATAAACGTGGGCTTAATCTCAAAACTAGCCAACACCCCACCCTGTTCCGAGATGCCCAATTGCATGAAATTAGATTCTAAAGCCCGAATCTCCCTTTCCAAGGGTCGTTCGGATGCCCCCAAGCAAGCCCAACTGCCCATGCTAACCATTTTTCTGCTCAATGCGTCTGCCACCACATTAGCCTTGCCCGAATGATATTAGATGGTCACATCATCATACTTCAACAATTCCATCCACCTTCTCTGTCACAGGTTCAAATCTTTCTGAGTAAATACATGTTGCAGGATGCGATGGTTGGTGAACACTTCACACTTGACACTATAAAGGTAATGTCTCTAAATCTTTAGCGCAAATACCACCGCTGCTAACTCCAAATCATGGGTTAGGTAATTCTTCTCATGGGGCTTCAACTGCCTTGAAGCATAAACTATCACACTCATGTCCTGCATCAACACAACACCCAAACCCGAATGTGAAGCATCACAATACACAATAAAATCCTTACCTTCAACCGGCAATGATAGAATGGGGGTTGTAGTAAGAAGTGTCTTGAACTTTTGGAAGCTCTCCTCACACTTGTTGGACCACACAAATGGTACCTCCTTTTGAGTCAACCTTGTCAAATGAATAGCAATGGACGCAAAGTCCTTGACAAACCTACGGTAGTAGCAGGCAAGCCCCAAAAACTTCTAATCTCAGTCACCAAGCTAGGCCAAACCCAACTCTTAACTGCCTCAATCTTTTGAAGATCCACCATCACTCCCCTTTCTGAAACCACATGCTCTAAGAAGGCAACCGAAGATAACAAAAATTCACACTTGGAGAACTTGGCATATAGTTTCTGGCACCTCAAGATATCCAAAATAATGCGAAGATGCTCAGCATGCTCCTCATTACTCTTGGAGTAAATCAGAATACCATCTATAAATACAATGATGAACGAATCTAGATATGACTTGAAGACCTCATTTATCAAGCTCATGAATGTCGCTGACGCATTGGTCAACCCAAACGATATTACTAGGAACTCATAATACCTATACAGAGTCTGGAAGGCCATCTTAGGGATGTCCTCCAAACTAATCTTTAACTGATGGTAGCTTGACCTTAAGTCAATCTTTGAAAATACTGATGCACCCTGCAACTAGTCAAATAGGTCATCTATGCGGGGCAAAGAATACATGTTTCGGATGGTGACCTTGTTCAGTTACCTGTAGTCTATACACATCCTCATACTACCATATTTCTTTTTCAAAAACAAAACCGAACCACCGCAAGGTAAAGCACTAGGATGAATAAAAACTTTATCTAACAGTTTCTGAAGCTTAGTCTTAAGTTCCCTCAACTATGTCGGAGCCATATGATAAGGTGGAATAGAGATTGGGCGAGTGCCCGGCTCCAAGTCAATGCAAAATTCTATATCGCTATCCGTAGGCATGCCCGACAAATCCGCTGGGAACACCTCCTGAAACACAAAGACTACCAGGACAGACTCAATTGAAGGGGACTCCACATTAAAATCCCAGAGATGAGAAAAGAAAGCCAAACAACCTCTTCCCACTAACTTCCTAGCCCAAACAAAAGATATCATTTTCATCGGTTTAGGCCTGTACACCTTTCCACTCTAGCCTATCCTTACGTACGATCTCTAAAGTCACTGTCTTAGCATTACAATTTAATACAACATTATACGGAGACAGCCAGGTCATACCCAAAATAACATCAAAATCTAGCATGTCCGGAATAACCAAATCTACCCAAGTCTGAAGACCCACAAAAAACACAGGGCAAGTATGATATACATGGGTTACTACCACAGACTCCCCAACCGCGGTAGAAACATGAATAGGGAAATCTAGCAGCCACTTATAGCAGTCTAGAATAAACTCAAAAGCATCCTCCTTCTCAGTACCCTTAAATGTTGGGGGTTTTAGTTTTAGAAATTTAGTCAGCATCTCATGTTCATTCCCAGTCATAACAGGACCTAGCATCGGATGGAAGAAGTCATCAGTACCTGATGCCGCATCCATCGTAGAAGATGTTATGCCAGCTGGTTGAGTGCTCGGAGCCTAGTCGAATGTACCCATGGGAGGTTATCCAACACCGACTAACTAACTCAGAAAAGTCTACACTAGCTGAAATGCCTTGGTGATATAGGGGGGAGGCCTACACCTCCAGTCGGTTCCGCCTCCTCCTGTTCTGTGCCCTCCTCGAGGAAAACCTGAACTTTCTCCTCAACAGGATCCTGTGGTGGGCGAAGGGTTGCCTATCTTGGTTCAGCAGCTACCAGAGCTTCACCTCTAGCGAGTGTTGCTCTTTCTCTGCCTCTACCTCTGTCCCTGCCCCTGCCCCTTCCTCACCTCTTGGCTGTTGGTTCCGCCACTAGAATGGACTCCCTTACTCCATTATGCCTTGTGTTAACCATCTACGGACAAAAGAGTGAAAGAGGTTAGATAGCAATTTGTATCACCAGATACCAATTGGAATCAAGTTATAGTATGAAGGAAAAAAGAAGATATAGTTTTCTAACGTCCTATAGCCTCTCGAAGAAAAGTACAGACGATTCCATACCATTTTGCAAGACTCTACTAGACTGGTTTTGGTATGACAAGATCAACGAACCTAGGTCTCTGATACCATCTTTGTCATGACCCAAATCACCACGAGTGGCACTCACCCAAAAACCCCGGATGGGCAAACCAATTACCAACCCAACACTTAGTAAATCTAATAGCTCAAAACCAATTTACATTAAAATAAACTATCATTCACATCTAAACCAAATCTAATAGTATCATGTGGAAACCCCCTAGAAATTGAAAGTCATCGTACCAAAACATCTACCAATGTCTAGAAACGGGTATGCAACCCCAAATAGAGAGTTAAGTCTAAAACAAGTGGACTAATACTAAACTAGAAGAAAACCATCGTAGCTTAAAGGAAAAAGCTCACCCTTGGTATCTGGAATTGCGGGGTCTATATCTGAGGTCGAGTCAGAGCCGCTGTAATATGTCCTGTACTCACAAAAGGAAAGAAAGTGCAGAATCAGTACACGGTAGGATCATCGGTCAGCTCCAATAAATAATATATATAAATAATAAACTATAACCGAGTAAAGAAGTACATACATATAAGAATAGCCAGTAATATAATCCTAGACTCTCAGTCTACCTTCTAACTTATCAATCATATGAAGCAGGTTCAACAACCATTTAAACAAGGAAACACAACAATAACACTTTACCCTTTTGACGTCACCCAAACCAAAAAATGATCCCTAGACCAACATCTAAGTGTTAACATGCAAATGCTCAGTCCACCTAAGAACTATCTCCATATTTAAGTACGGCTACCCGGCCTCTCATGGACCAATATGCACAATTACAGTTTCAACAATCAACCTGGTCCACTCATAGAACTATCGAACACACAATCAATAATGAATAATTATACCCGTACCAGGCGTGGTACCCGAGCCAACCATTAGTATCCCATACCAGGCATGGTACCCGAGCCAACCAATATAAATATAAATCCCATACCAAGTGTGGTACCTGAGCCAACCGAATGTCACACAAATCCAACAGTCAATAATTAAATGAATAGTAACACACTTGTAACACCAACAAGCAACAATCCAAGTTCATTACATAAAATTTACACTCGGACACTTATACATTCATAAACTCATTCCCTAACATGCAAAACATATACATCACTAAGTTAACGTTACATGCATACATATTGCATTTGGAAAACAATACCATCACCTACCTCGAATAGCTTGAAAACTCTATTGGGCTGGATCCTTCCCATTTTTCGAAGCCTTCACTTGTTCTTGGTCTAGCAATGATTACAAACATACCATAATCAGTCCAATGGCCTAAAATTACCCGAATTATACACCAATCCTAATCCCAGGCCAAACTGTAAACATTCCACCCATCCAAGGGCCTTCCCACCATTAATTCCCCATAAACTATTATTTTTATGGTTACATTAAGCGAATAATGGTGTTTTAAACATGCATAAGTGATAATAATCGTAACCCAAAAATTCTACACCTAGAATTTCACTTTTTCCACCGGATTCTACCACCCTAGGTCAATCCAAACCTTCCCCTAAGACTGAGATTACAGTTTCTAAGGTCTGGGAATTGAAATATCGAAGTGGGGGGAAAAACCTTACCTTTTCGATGGAGTTTGGTGGAGAATCAATGAAAATCACCTCCCTTCGCCTCTGCCGTTCCCCAAAATGTTCTTGAGAAATTCTGAACATTTTTGGAGAAGTTTTTGCATTTACCATAACTAACTCTGCTATAGCGGTTCGTACACCACTATAGCAGTGCCGCCATAGTGGAACTGACCACTATGGTGGTGCTAACCGATGTTGACTTCTTCTATAGCGGAAGTCGCTATAGAGCAGTGTCAACCTCTATGGTGGTTGACATAGGACAGAATCTCAGAAAGTTCCCCAAAAGTGCCCATTTTACAACACGCCTCAAATCCTAACATTTCAAAACAACCCATTCACGTTAACTTTGATATCGGGAGTTCTACTCACGCGCTGAAAAGTCGCTCAGACTCCTTAAGGTCTAAGCTAACAGAAAAACTAGCTTGACCTAAGATATTCTACCCAATCCTTACCCGGATTTCCCTAGACCATACCTCGCTCAAAATCCGTCTGAGGCTAGCCTAGACCAGAATTTTCAACTCCCAAACCCGAAAGTTTTCTAACTCAAAACTTTGCACGAATAAAATACCCATAACAATAGACCTGGTAGTTACATCGCCAAACTCATAGTTGAGGTCTCGTAATAGCCGCCAGAATATGCCTTGTACTCAAGAAAGAAGAGCAAGTGCAGTATCAGTATACAAGAAATAACAATATACTGTTAGGATCATCGGTCAGCTCCCAACATATGAAATATGAACAAACAACCATCACATAGTACAACAAGACATTATATAATTAGTCAAGCCCATAAGACTACCAATAAGACTCCCAGTCAACAAACGAACTTAACAACCATATAAACTATGTCAAACTATGCAAGTAAATAGACCACATATAATTATATCACAACTTGCAAGTAATCCGAACCAACGAAGGATCCCCATGACATCACCTATGGCATATAACATGCAACCCCGATTTACACAAGAAACCACTTTAGCACTTAAACACACTAACCTGGCCACTCAAGGACAAATATGTATGTCAAGCAATAATAAATCCCGGCCCTCTCAAGGAACCAACACATAATGAACATCAGCAACATATAAACCCAGTTCACTCAAGGAACCAACACACAATGAATATCAAATAACATGTACACACATGCTAAGGAACTTATGGTTTCCCAATAGCAATGACCTACATGTAATGAGCTCTTGTCCATGTACTGTACCGGCATGGTACCTAATCCAATCAAGGAATCGTAGAACCTGTACCAGGCATGGTACTCAAGCCAACCAATAAGTATTACAACCTGTACTAGGCGTGATACCCTAGCCAACCAATGAATAGTAGATATCAAAACAACCAAAATCACAATGATAGCATACAACACTTGTACAACTAATAACTTTTCAAGACAGACTCATTGCACGTGATTAATACTTAGGATATCTTTTAACAATCAATCTTTTTTCCTGATCATGTATTGTGCAAGTAATACTAATGAAATAGATATTAAGCACACATAATACATGTTGGTTTGCAATAACCATCACCTACCTCATTAAATAGTTATTATGCACACATAATACTGAAGCTGCGTCTTTCCCTTTCTTGAAGCTTTGGCTTGATTTTGGTCTAAAAACAAAAATATAAATAATATTTTAACCAATGACCTCAATTTTTGTGGATTATAGCCTAATCCCAAACCCTCAGGCCAAACTCATAATTATTCCACCTAATTTGGGGATTTCCAACCAATAATTCACCTAGGACTACCAATTTTATGGTTACACTAGCAAATTACAAAAATATAATCATGAATAAACATTTTATAAACAAAACCCAAGGTTTTCTACACCAAAAATCCTTCTTACACCAGAAATTACATCTTAGGTAGAGTTAAACCCTCCCAAAAGACTGTAACTAACGATTATAAGCTATAGGAATCAAAGTACTAGTTTACGGGGATAAAATACTTACCTTAATGGAGAATTCTTATGGGAAAATGGTAGGAATCTCCCCAAATCGCCTTTCTTCCCCAAAATGCTTTTGTGAAATAATCAGCATTTTTGGGAAAGTTTATGCATTTACAGTGATTAACTCTACTATAGTGGCCCAATCCCGCTAAGCAGTACTATCGTAGCGGCCACCTCCTGCTATAGTAGGTTTGACCGATCTTGAATCCCGCTATAGTGGGAATTTCTCCGCTATAGTAGCATCACAGTAGTGGCCTGACACCCGCTATAGTGGGTGTGGCAAGGTAGAAACTTGGAAAATCTCTCAGTTTTGCCTTTTTCACAACACACCCTCAAACCATGACGTCTCAGACTAACCCCTTTGCATCAAGTTCAATATGGGGAGTTCTATTCACCTGAATTTGTTTTTGAAAAGTCCTATGGACTCCTTATCACCTTAGATAAAACAAGAATAATCTAAGATTTAATAACTTAATCCAATCCCTCCTTGGATTTCCCTAGACCTCACCTTTCCTAGATTTTATCCAAGATTGGCCTAGCTTAAAAATCCAAACTTCCAATTCTGAAAATTTCTAACCTCGATTTCTTGCACTATAAGCTCATCCATAATGACAGGAAAGGTTATTATATTGAATGACTTTATAAGAGAGAGATCTTATTTTTATGGTGGTCATGAAGAGGAAATCTCCTATTCATTTTGGACATATATGTTAGGATTTTGTATCCTTAACTTTTTTCTTGGTAAATAAAAAATCCATGTAATTTACAAAGGATTAGTTAATTCGGGACGTATATGGAGAAATACAAGTTTTATTTTATTTATCACTTTTTATTATATAAGATAGTTTTTCCCTTATGTGTTTACATGAAATGAATAAAAATACATTGTAGGAAACTAATAATGCTACCATATTCCCTGGTTAACCGTATTTTATCTCCTCGAGACATATTATGTAGTCCCAAGTCCTCTGCTTTAGACAGTCTTGAGTATTTCATGTTTATTTTAGAATCATTTATGATGTTACACCTCTATAAACATTATGCAGTCCCCGATGTTGTTGTGCTCCAAGTTACATCATCTAGTGATCCCTTTAGTTCTTGAATGTAAAGTATGAGGATTTGAATTTTAGAATATTCCTTCATCTTCATTTCGGAGGCACATTATAGTGCTTTTGGTATATTTTATGAGAGTCCCTAGTATCACTGAACCCTTACTTTTAGGGTGATCCCTATAGTGCTTGAGTGAAATATATAAGGATTCAGACATTGAATTTTTTTCTTTAAACTCCCTTCCTCTTTGATCAATGGGGTGGACATGATTATCGTAATATGCCTTATGGTGCTGCCTCATTAAAAACCTTGCCAGTCAAATCTAATTGGGCGTAGCATACAAACCTTAGAAATAATAATGCCTCTTGTGGCTAACATTTCAGTTCCTTGATAGTGTGACTCCATTCTCATTTTCTAGCTCATATGAACTCTTTTCGACTATTCCTATGACCCGATATAGTACATCCCATCTCGGGGCCAATTTCATAATTTTTGGTTCATTGGTGTTGATTGTTACCTTTTAGAGGGCATAGTCTACGATCTTAATGTACCAAAAATTTGATCTCTCATTGTAATATCTTTCAACTCTTTGCTTTTCATCCACTCTCTAGACCAGGGCTAAATCTCAATGTTCCTTTAGTAAATTTAACCAGATCAACATGGACTTGTTCTTTTTTTCTATTGTGGCATAGGAGAATTTATGATCGGTTATCCAACTTCAACTGGGATTAACACCTCAACCCACCGACTTCAATTGGTATTAACACCTCTACCCCATAAACAAGTAAAAATGGAGTTTCATTGGTTTTTTTTTGTCATTCGATATGCCTAAAGTACTCTGTGTAGCTCTTCTAGCCATTTTCACTTAGATTTTCTAGCCTTTTTATCAACTCAAAATTACTACCTTATTGGTAGATTTTGGTTTCCCATTGGCACTTGGGTAATATGTAGAAAACATGATGATTTTGATTTTTCGCTCTTCCAAGAACTTGGTTCTTTTTGAACCCATGAACTATGGTCCGTTGTTGTATGTAATCTCTTTCAGGGCCCTGAACTGGCATATGATATGATCCTATATAAAATTTATCACTTCTCTTTCCTGGATATTTTTGAAAGTACCTGCTTCCTTCAATTTGAAGAAATAGTCAGTTAAAACTAAATAAAATTTTACCTGATCGGGGAGTTGTGGAAATGGTCCCACTATATTCATCCCCTATTTCATGAAAGACCATGGGGAATAACAGAGTGGTGGGGATCCATTAGTCAATGGAAAATTGGGGAATAACATTGGCATTTGTCATATTTTAGCACAAGTATTTTTCGTGCCCTTCTCCATTCAGGTTTAGTAGTAACCAGCCCTCACCAGTTTTAGTACCAATAGGTTAGCACCAAAATAATTTCCTCAAGTTTCTTCGTGTTTTTCTCAAATCACATAATTGGTATTTTTTGGACCTAGAGTATTTAGCTAATGGGTCATGGAAGGAACTCCAGTAAAGTTGGCATTTGACCATGTAGTTTCATGTTGCTTTTGTTTATGACTTTTCAAGAGGATTTGGCATCTTCTAGCAGCAAATCATTTTTCATATAATTGAAAACTTCATTATGCCAATCCTAGACTAAATTAGTGGTGTTTACCTCATTCTAGTTTGCATCAAAGGGTGAGTGCCATGGATGGACTATTGAACTCCAACTTGCTTCAAACACATTTGTTAATTATCCAAGATTGGCTAAAGCATCTGCCTCTGCATTTTCTTCTCGTAATATAGGTCACTTTTCACTCTTTGAACTGGGAAAGTAGAGTATGAACTTTGTCCATATACTTTTACATTTTATCCTTCTTGGCCTCGTATACATTATGGATTCGGTTGATCACTAATTAGGAGTTGCATTTTTCCTCCACTATTTTATATTTTAACCTATGAGCCAGCTCTAGACTTGCAAGCATAGCCTTATTCTCAACCTTATTGTTAATCATAGAAATAAACCTTATAGCCTGTCTTATTGTTTATCCGGATGGAACGGTAAGTACTTTGCAAAGATAAGTACTATGCAAAGATATTTTCCTTTTACATTTGTGTCACCATATGTATATAGGATCCAAACCCCTGGCATAAGTCTAGCGGTTAGTATTGCCTCTTTTTATGTGTTCGATATCATACTGGGGCTGAAATTTGCCACAAAGTCTGGAAGGATGTATGACTTCTTAGCTATCCAGGGTCGATATTAAATTCATATTCAATTATCTCAACCGACCTTTTGGATAGTTATTCTGATACCTCTGGCTTATGCATGGCATTTCATAAAGGAAAAGTGGTTACAACACAAATGGGATGATAGTAGAAGTATGATCGAAGCTTTTAAGAGGCATAATAAGTTCTAAGATCAGGTTCTCCAAGTGTGGGTACTGAGTTTAACATCCGTAAAGAATTTTACTTACATAATACATAGTAAATTATGTTCCTTCTTCTTCTCGAACCAAGATCGCACTTAATGCAACTTCAAATATTGTTAAGTCTATTAAAAGTTTCTCTCGATTCTTGGGCTTGACCAATGGATGGGGTTTCAAAAGGTACCCTTTAAGGTCACATAATTCTTTTTGACACTCTGATAAGTCGGTAATCTACCAACTTATTGAGCCTTTAATCATGACATATTGCTATGTTTTGATGAGATTTAGAGGTTCTTATGGTTGATGCGCCAAAATTACACCTCTAAAAGAAGCCCAAGCGGTCGCTGTTCAAATATAGAACCCAACTAAAGGTTGGGGTCGATCCCACAGGGAATATGATAGGATTATGGTCGATTAGTGTTTACTCAATCTTTTAGTCATTTATTTCTCGTAAAAGGGTTTTTTCTTAAAGTAACAAGTAAAGATCGTAATGTGAATTAGTACAAGTAACAGAGATCAATTTCAACAGTTGCTATCAATAAGAGAAGTGACTAGGGTCGTGTTCCACATGAGATCATAACTTATTAAGGCTTTTGTACTTGGTTAACTAGTTTAGTGCTTAGCATGCAGAATCAGTAAGTTAGGTTCACCTAATTCCTTGGTCCGGCAACTAGGTGAATTTCACCACACGCCTTGGTCCGGCCGCGGGTGTCACTTTACTAACCCTTACCCTTGATCCCAGATTAGCTATTCCCGGACAAGGTCAAGCTATTAGACGAGGGTTGATAGACTCGAATCTCGTTGGTTACAAACCTTTCCCATCCGTAACCTCCTTGGTCCGGCAATTGTACACTGTTAAAAAGCAATCAAAGCGAAGGGAAGAACAATACATGCAATAAACACCTTCCTAGATTACCTAAGTACTTTGCCTACTTCGTTAATCATTCATAGTTCCCACAACCCTAGTTGTGGATTTAGCTACTCATGTTCATAAGCATGCAATCAATGTTTGTTTAAGCAATCATCAAGAGATACTTACAAAGAAGAGTAAAGAAAACCGGAATCTTAAAGAATAATCTCAAGAACACTTTGAATTGCCAAGAACTAAACTTTGAATTCAACACCAAAATCAATTAACAACTATCCAAAAAATTGCCTAAAAAATACCGTGTAACAACCCTAAATAAAAACCTAGGGGAAAGTATTTATAGACAAAAATAAATCCTTTCCTAATACAACTGGGAAATTGGACTCGGCAGCTTTCATGAGACTATTCCACGATTCGTGGGAGCTTCTACAGCTCGTGGACAGTACTCGTGGAACTCAGGCAACTTTGTTCTTCTGCGGGTTCCTTTCCACGGCAGCAGTCTACGACTCGTAGGATGGATCACAGCTCTTGGAGTTGGGTCGTAGGACTCAGACTCTTTGCCCCTTCTCTGATCAGGTTCCACGAGCATGGATCACGACTCGTGAACAAGAGCATCACTCGTGGGAACCATCCATAGAACACAGGCTGTTTTGTTCCTTTTCTAATCTTCTTTCACGACCAAGGTTCACGACTCGTGGACCTATCCACGATTTGGGGAATCCCTTCATAGAACTCAGGCCACATCTCATGCTTCAGTAATTTCTCCATGACTTACTCCCACGACTCGTGGAATGATTGACGACTCGTGGTTATGAGTCGTGGAAGTTAGTTTCAGCCCAATTATTAGTATTTTTCTGGACACTGTCTCTGAAACCTGGTTTCTTGTGCAAGACTCCAAAACACATCAAATCTTACTAAAAATCACTAAAGGACATGCTCAAATTCCAAGTTTTAAGCGTCTAAAGCGCCGCAAAGCCGCGGCACATCAACACCCTCAACTTAAAGTCATTGCTTGTCCTCAAGTGATGAAACAAAACTATCCTAGAACGAGGCTATTGCAAAAGAAAACTAGGAACTACGGTAGTCATATGATTTTGCAATTTAGTTCATAACAAGTATCCCCCCTCCCTTTTCAATACAAAACCAGTGCATGTGTTCTGACTATCAAGAAAACACAAGAGGATCCAGGAATGAAATTATACTATCAATAGACGACGTAGCATACACATATGAGACTTACGCTAACAGTTAGCATTCAAAGTTACTCTAGTGCCCTCACCACAAAGAAGTCCCAATCACATCTTAATATCATCAACAATTCGGGGACTGAACAAAGACACTCGCACTAACAATAGATATTCAAGCAATGCATGCACAATACCATAGGCTTGCCCTTATTTTCTATGCCTCGGCTTTTGGACAATTGGATTAGGATCACTATAGAACTTCTCTTGGTTTGTAACGTAGTCTTGGGGACGGGAATGGTAGATATGGAAATCAGTGACTAAGCCCTCCTTGACACTACGCTAATTTTTTTTTCTTTCTCCACCTATCTGACCAACTCTATTCTTTTCCTCCCCTTTTTTTCCTCCCTTTTTATTTTTGAACAAGTGACAAGTGCGACTTTTGGTTCAAATTCAACACTTTTTTCATATTTTTTTTCTTTTCTTTTCTTTTTCTTTCTTTTTCTCTTTCTTTTTCTCTTTCTTTTTCTTTTCTTTATCATGCCCACCACACCCGTTATTTTCCTTTTTCATTACTAACCTTCTATTTTCATACCCCTACTCCTCACTCACCTCTACAGTAGCCACCCTCAACTTAGGCGATTTTCCTGAGTTGAGGTACACGATGTCCAAGGAGGGACCAGGGCCAAACTAAAGGTTTTGCAAAAAGATGGGAAAGGTGATTAGGCTAAACAACAAAATGGGTCAATTTAAGCACAAAATGGGATCAAAGGATACTTACTTCATTTGGTCGGTCATTTGGATAAAGTGGACTAAGTCAAAAACGGCCTATGATCCTTTCCTAACCAACCATCCTAGAACCTAAGAAAGACTAATCGGGCAAGTTCTAGATTGACACACAATGCAAGAAAAAGTCAAATAAGCTCACACATTCATGGCACCGAGTCAAACAATTACATGCTAACTATCAGTTTCATGCTCTAGCTTATCCATTCATCAAGTTGATTACATTACAATGTCATGCATAGATCCATAACGGTTAGTCTATCAAGAACAGATACTACCATCTCACACAAAATTTGAAGGGTTTTTCATTTTTTCAATCAAAAATCCAGTTCCAAAAATCATATCACAGACTGCGCTAAGTTCCTTTTCTTCTTCTACTATATACAACCTATACTAAACTTGCTGGTTTAATAGAAATAAAAATCATTAGGGAAAGAAAACAGGCAAGAAAACCCTAAGGACTCGGGTACCTTTTGAGTACCCTCATGGGTTGCCTCCCATGTAGTGCCTGATTTAACGTCGTGGCACGATGCGGGTCTTTTGGCTACTCAAACTTCGCCAAATAACCCATTAGAATATGGACAGCTGCTTCCCCCACCCCACCAAAAAGTAATGTGCATTGTCCTCAATGCATCAAGAAAAGTAAAATCACAGGGAGGCAGGAACATACCTGTGGCGCCTAAACACCAGCGTCCGATGAAGTGTGCGGGGCCAGTAATGTGGTACCTATTGCAGTGTCAGTGGCAATGGTGGTGGCTATCACACTTAATGTATCAATGAGAGGAGGGACATCAGTAGGTGCCCTCTCAGTAGTGACCAATTCTGGACCCCCAATAACAGAGGGTGTGGATCCTCCACCTCCAGGAGCTGAACTAGATGATGCACCCCTATGCCTTTGTCCCTCTGTCTCCTCACGGAGACGCATATCATCCAAGGAGAGCCATGTGGCCATAGTAGTGTCTCTCTTAAATATCTTAGGATCCTCCAAAACCCCAGGGGTACTCTCATAATACACTCGCTTGGCTCTCTCACTAGTGGTTGCCAGTGCTTCCTCAACAAATAAATTAACTACACGGCGCGTGGGCGCTGGAACCTCAATAGAAAAGGATGACATAGTCTGAGTCTGAATGGTGTCCACTTCTCTAATCTCCTCTCGTATGAGGGCTAGCTAATACTTAATATGACCCATGTTTGGGCTCTGTATAGACTATAGCTGAGTATTCACTCGGCACTCAAAAGCATTAACCCGTGCCGCCATTTCTCATGCAACCTGGTCGATCTCAGATTTCATCCTCTCTTCTGCGGCCACTACAGTGGATCGTACCCATGGTTGGAGCTGGTCCAACAAGTCATTCACCTATTTCTTCGTCTCAGCCTATCAAGAAATGAGCTTCTAGAGAAACTCATCATCAATAGTAACCCTACCTGAAGAAGTTGTGCACGAGGGAGAGGTAGGGATGTCTGATGGTGGCTTAGAGGTCGAAGGTGTTGAAGCTAGAGTGGTGGCTGTGGTACTCTCTGCCGCTACACTTACCCCCATTTCATGCATATCAAGTGGGTCTAGTGCAGCGGAGGACCCCTCAACTCGCAAAGTGCTAGCCAAAAAAGAGGATTAAGCTCGTCGGTGTGCAACCGGGTTAGTCACATCTCTGATCAACCCGGCATCTTGAATGTGAGTCACCTCCTTATTATGGTCAATGTTGAGCATCTGCGGGACTGCCGACTCCCTACATATGCGCTGAATCATACAGGGGAAGGGTATGCTAGTGTGCGGTCTGAATGCCCGCTCATGTATCTCCTCCAGTATGCAGCATGAAAAATTAATCTCATACCCTGCCATGATGCTCGCCACTAATACCGCACGATCAGGTGTCAGGGAATTGTCCATATTAGTCGGATAGATGTGAGTCTAGACAATGGCCCACCAGAACTTTTCGGTGAAATTCAATGTTGCCCTCTTTATGTCACCGTCGAGAACCCATTTTGCATCTTCACCATTGTCAGTTATGTAACCTGCAGCCCATCTCAATAAATCTGCCCGCTAAACCGTGTCTCTCAGTCTTGAATTATCTCAGACAATCTTCATCTTACTATCAAACTCTACTGTGTCGACCTACAACTCATGCGCTGGTCCAAACAAGAACCGCTGGATAGTTCGTTCAGAGATGTCCACAGGTGCAAACTGTACTAAAGTACTGGTGAGTGGAGGTAGATCCTGATATCGGTGTCTCGGTCCAAGTAGTTGAGTGGTTGTGGCCTTATAGGATGCATAAAACTCTCGAACTATCTGGGGACAATAGCTACCTGGGGGCTCAACCATCCAACCGCACCAGTAGTGATTGAACATGGACTGAATAGTGGGGATGGATGCTAAACCCTCAGTCCGAATCCGTGGATCTTCGAAGATACCACTTTTGGGCAGGCCCTTGTCGGACTGAGCAATTCCCTATCTGTATATGGTCTGCATCTTCGGAAAACACCATCTCTGATTAGCATGTGCTTCCGGTATCTGTGCTCTATCATCCTCTGCCTGTGTCGGTCGTGCAGCTGTCGGGACGGCTAGGTTAGAAGAGCTCTTATCACTGGATGCTGACTCACCATCATCAAATGCATTTTTGTCATCAGTACTGGCCCCTGTGTTTCTCTCCCGGCTTCCATCACCCTCTTCGAACGAACCCTCGATTGGTCGTTGTTGGTGGTACGGTGGTGATGTCTAGCTGAAGTCTAGCCTTCTGAACTGCCTGTGTTTGGGCCCATGTCTCCTGGTCCGTCACTCTACATCTGGGTCAGGCTGGATCTCATATATTTCTTCTGACCCGCTTGACTCAGGTTCATGTGCAGTGGACTCATCCGGTTCGTCATGGAGTCTAGATTTGAATTAACGAGCTGCCACCTTGAATGCTTCTGTGTTCTTCGATATCATAGTACCTGCAAAGGGCAACATCAGTACAACCAAACCAAGAAAACCCCAAAAAAAAAATCCTTAAATTTACTGAACTTGGGTTCCACGAGTCAGGTACATGAACTATGAAAATAATCACGACTAGTGAAAAACTCTCATGGTCGCTGGGTAGCAGAGATTGATTGCAGGTATGAGTTCCACGAGTTGCATCCATGACTCATGAATAAAACCACGACTTGTAGATACCCCTCGTGGAAATCAGACCTCTTTTTCATCTTGCAGGTCTGATAACCACGAGTGCCATCCATGACTCGTGGAAACAACCACGACTCATGGACGACCCTCGAAGGAATAAGACCTGAGAACAGATTTCCTGTGTATTGCCTACGAATGCTTTCCATGACTCGTGGAATGAACCACTAGCCGTAAAAAGCACTTGTGACCACTGTACAGCGGAAAATCAACTGGTGCATCTTTTTTGTGCATTTTTTATTTATTTTTTCTCAACACTTTCATGCATAATTTCAACCATATTTAACTTACCCATTCCACAACCATCATCCCTTAGGGTGTTTAAACAAGTACATCACCTAATTTCATACCCTAGGTCAAGTTGTTTTCTCCAAAATCTCAAACAAGGTTTAGAATTAGTTTCATACCTTTGAAATTTGGGAAGAATGGGAGTAGGTGATGACGATTAAGAGCAGCAACCTCGACCCACGACCGCCTATGTTCACAAACCCGCTTGGTGAAGAAACAGTAGCACGGCTTGTGGGGGGAAGATGTTGGGAGTGATTTTTGTGAAATTTTTGGGATTTGGTGTGATTTGGTGTTGGAATGGAAATAGGAGGGAGTTGATTCGGTTTGGATGTTTTAAATGATTCAGGTCGCGGGTCGGGTCGGGTTAAGCGGGTGAACAGTAAAAAAAAATCAAACTTACTTGGGTTCCACGAATTTTGTTCACGAATCATGGAACAAACCACGACTCGTAGAATGGTCTCATGGAACACGTCCTGCCACCCAAGTTTCCTCTAATTTCCATGACTGTAAATCACGATTCGTGATTGTGTTCGCGACTCGTGGAACCAGTTCCTGGAAGCTGTTCTGCACTTGGCCGTGATCACCTGAGTTCCACGAGTTGGTTCAACGACTCATGGAATGGTCCACAATCCGTGACCCACACTCGTGGACACTGACTTACCCATTTTCTGAGTTTTATTTTCTCCAGCACTTTTCCTCCACTTAATTTTGTACATATAGCAGACGTTTAGCCTTGCGTTGCCTCCTAAGCAGCACCTGATTTAACGTCGCGGCACGACGTAAGTATTTTAGCTACTCAGAATTCACCAAAACACTCTATAGTCTTTACACTACAACTAACATAAAGTAAATCAGGGCCAAATTACAACATCATGGGTTTCCTCCCATGTATCACCTGATTTAACATCGCGGCATGATGCAAATTGCTTGATTACTCAGACTTTATCAAGCTCCTTGGGTGGAACGAATTAATCTATGCTCTAAGTTTCAATTGTCTTGACTTTCTATGCTGTGTCGAAATAGGCTTTGATCCGCTGCACATTTGCTTTGAACCTTTTCCCTTCAAGGTTTTCAAGTTTAATAGCTCCATGAGGGGAAACTGGCACCACCTTGAAGGGTCCAATCCACTTGGACTTTAACTTGCCAGGAAACAAGCGAAGTCTAGAGTTGAAAAGCAGGACTAAGTCACCTGGCTGAAAATCTCTCTTCTCTAACTTTCGGTCATGGTACAACTTCATTCTCTCCTTGTACAGAGCTGAACTTTTGTATGCATTCAGTCCGAACTCATCCAACTCTTTCAGCTGCCCTAGCCTTTGCAATGATGCTATACCCCACTCCAAGTTTAGCTTCTTTAAGGCCCACATGTCCTTGTGCTCTAGTTCAAACGGAAGGTGGCATGCCTTACCAAACAAAAGCTGGTATGGAGACATGCCTATTGGAGTCTTGTATGCAGTCCGGTACGCCCACAATGCATCTTCAAGCTTCCGTGACCAATACTTTCTATTTGCATTAACGGTCTTGGACAGTATTGACTTGATTTCTCTATTGGAGACCTCCACTTGCCCACTCGTCTGCGGATGATAACGGGTTGCAAATCTGCGTTTCACTCCATATTTCTCAAGCATGGCATGAAACAACTTGTTGCAGAAGTAAGAGCCTCCATCGCTAATAATGACCCTTGGCGTACCGAATCTGGAGAAGATGTTATTTTTCAAGAACGCTGTGACATATTTACCCTCATTGCTTGGAAGTGCAACCTCCTCCACCCACTTAGACACATAGTCAACAACTACCAATATATACCGGTTCCCGTCAGATAGCACAAATTGCCCCATGAAGTCAATGCCCCACACATAAAATAGCTCAATCACAAGGATGGGATTTATAGGAAGCTCATGCCTTCTTGATATGCCTTCTTCCCTCATACACCTGCTACAAGCCTTTGCAAACTCATGGGCATCTTTATGAATAGTCGGTCAATAATAGCCGCACTATAAAATCTTATTGGCCATCCGAATACCACTATGATGACCTCCAACAGGGGATGAATGTCATGCTTCCAATATCTCCATCATCTCAGCTTCTGGCACACATCTTTGTATCATGGTATCAGCACAGACACGAAATTAGAATGGCTCTTCCCAAAATTATTTCTTCACATCAGACATGAACTTTCTCCTTTGGTGAACGGACATATCATCAGGCACTAAATCACTTGCCAAATAGTTGGCAATGTCCGCGAACCATGGGATCAAGTCCTGAGAAGCAGCCAATACCTGTTCGTCAGGAAAACAATCATCAATCTCAAGCTCATCATTCAGTTTCACCATAGCTTCTTCCTCCAACCTAGACAAATGGTCTGCCACCATATTTTCTGTACCCTTTCGGTCTTTAACCTCGAAGTTGAACTTTGGTAGCAGAAACACCCATCTAATCAACCTTGGTTTTGCGTTCTTCTTTGCCATGAGACAACGAAGAGCTGAATGGTCAGTATGCACAAACACCTTGGTTCCAAGCAAATAAGATCTGAATTTCTCGAAGGCAAAGACCACAACAAGGAGTTCCTATTCAGTCACTGTATAGTTCTTCAGAGCTGGGTTAAGTGCCTTGATAGCCTAGTAAATAGAATGATGAATCTTCTCGCGCCTTTGGCCTAGGACTGCTCCTAGCGCCACCCCACTAACACCACACATAACCTCAAATGGTTGCGACCAATCAGGAGCAATTATGACAGGAGTTGTAACCAACTTCTCTTTGAGGCACTCGAATGCCTTGAGACAAGCATCGTCAAATACAAATTTTACCTCTTTCTCCAACAACTTGCACAACGGATTTGCTATTTTGGAGAATTCTTTGATAAACCTCCGATAGAAACTTGCATGACCCAAGAATGTCCGGATACCTTTGACAGAAACTGGTGGGGGAAATTTTTAAATCACCTCAATCTTTTCTCTATGAACTTCTATGCCCTTCTTCGAAATTCGGTGACCAAGTATGATGCCTTCTTTGACCATGAAGTGGAACTTCTCCCAATTCAGCACTAGGTTGCACTCTTCACACCGTTTTAACACACAACCCAGATGATCTAGACAATCTTCGAAAGAGTCACCTACCACAGAAAAGTCATCCATAAATACCTCTATCGTGTCCTCCACCATATCAGAAAAGATGGACATCATACATCTCTGAAAGGTTGTTGGTGTATTGCAAAGACCAAACAGCATCCTCTTAAAGGCAAATGTCCCATATGGGCATGTGAATGTGGTTTTCTCTTGGTCTTCGAGGGCAATAGAGATCTGATTATACCCCAAATAACTATCAAGAAAATAGTACCAACCTCTACCTGCAAGACGGTCTAGCATCTGATCCATGAATAGATTTGGAAAATGGTCCTTCTCAGTCCACGCATTCAACTTTCTGTAATCAATGCATATATGCGCCAGCCTGTCACTGGCCTCATCGAAATCAGCTCATTTTTAGCATTATGAACCACAATAATCCCTCCTTTATTTGGTATGCACTGAACCGGGCTCACCCATTTGTTGTCAGAAATTGGGTAAACCACACCTGCATCCAGCCACTTTATGATCTCCTTCTTGACAACTTCTTGCATAGGCTGATTTAACCTACACTGATGCTCAATAGATGGAACACAATCAGGCTCAAGATGGATTTTGTGAGTATAGATTCCAGGAGAAATCCCAATAATGTCTGCGATGGTCCACCCAATAGCTCTCCTAAACTTCCTCAATACTGCAACCAGAGCCTCAACCTGTGCTTCACCCAAATCTGTAGCAATGATTACCGGCAAAGTCACATTATCTTCCAAAAAAACATATCGAAGATGAGTTGGAAGTGATTTGAGCTCCAAGACTGGCGGCTCCTCAATATATGGATGCGCCGGTGGTGACGTCCTATTCTTCAAATCCAAATCCAGCTTCTTTGGTGCATAAGTGTAAGATCCCAAACCTGTGAGTGCTGCAACCATCTCATCATATTCATCAATGTCGTCACCCTCAAAATTCATGATGACTGCTGCAAAGGCTTCTACACCAAGTCGCTCCTCAACAGGTACAATGACCTGGTCCTCATCAACTACATCAATCACTGACACTACTCTCATATCATCATGGTGCTTCATCGACTTGCACACATTAAAGGTCACCTCTTCATCATTCAGCCTGAATTTCATCTGACCCATTTCCAAGTCAACCAAAGCACGCCCAGTAGCAAAGAATGGTCTCCCCAAGATAATGGGCACCTCAAAGTCAACCTCACAATCTAGGATAACAAAATCTACAGGAAAAAGAAAAGTGTCAACCTTTACCAATACGTTGTATAGCATTCCCACAGGCCTTTTCATTATAGTCGGAGAGGGGTCTCCCAAGCCTAACTGATTGTAGACTGCAAGCGGCATCAGATTTATACTAGCACCCAGATCACACAAAGCTTTGGCGAAATAGAATGCTCATGCACGGGATGGTGAAGGCTCCAGGATCTTCCTTCTTCTGTACCATAGAACGGGATGCTATTGCACTATAGTGGTGCAAATTATTTTCTGGCTCAAAACTGACCGTTCTCTTCCTCGTCACCAGATCCTTCATAAATTTTGCATAACCAGGCATCTGTTCTAATGCTTTGACCAAAGGATTATTAACTGACAACTGCTTCAGCATGGAGATGAACTTGTGAAATTTTCCATCCTCGATCTTTTCTTCAACCTCTGGGGGTAAGAAGGAGTAGGTAGTGGCATGGGTTTCTGGACTGGGGAAACTTCTTTCCTCTTCTCCTTCTTTTTAGAAGGCTATTTTTCAGATGACCTTTCACCACTATCTTTATCCTCATACTCGGCTACAATTTCAGCATCATCCTTTTCAGCTTTGGCTGGTTCATCAACAACAATAGGCACAGGAGGATCAACAGTCTGCTTTCTGCTCCGAATGGCCACCTCCATAATATGTCGATCTTTTTTCGAATGCTGAACCGTGTCACTTGGAAGGGTACCTTTTTGGCATGGATTCTGGTTGGTTGACAACTGATGCATTTGTGCCTCAAGCTGTTTGATGGAGACAGCGTGGGACTCTACTTTCTGATTTATACTTGAGAGTTCAGCTTTTATCTTCTTCATACTCGCATCCGTAGAGTCAACCTTTTGGAACACTTTATTGATCAACTCTCTCATAATGGTTTGTCCAGCCCGCTCTTCACGAGTTACAGGCAGAACATAGAGATTACTTCTATCCTTCTTGTACCCATTCTTCTTCTGCCAGTCACCATCTGCTCTATCTCTGTAATCGGACTGATTGTAGTAGTCATCCCTATCTCTGTTCCGACCTTGATTTCCTTGGCCAGAGGCCCGGAAACCCGCCCCTTGATCATTCAGATAACTAATTTCTTCTTCAAATGAGTACCCATCTGACCTTGGTTCTTTTCCTTGAGAACCTGCCTATTTAACTTTTTCTACTCCCTCAGCCGGGAATTTCTTTTCCAGCAACCCAAGTGTCGTGTTCATATCAGCCTGTGTCTTCTTAATGTCTTCTATCTCATTAGGATCCACAGACTTGCCAACTGCATAAGTACCTACTGACGTTTTCGCATCTCTCGTATGCCATGATCGATTTGTCTTTGCGACCCTATCCAAATTCTCTTCAGCTTCAGGGTATGTGTTTTCCATGAATGCACCTCCGGCAATGGCGCCAAAATTTGATGCGCCCAAATTATACCTCTAAAAGAAGCGCAAGCGGTCGCTGTTCAAATATAGAACCCAACTAAAGGTTGGGTTCGATCCCATAGGGAATATATTAGGATTATGGTCGATTAGTGTTTACTCAGTCTTTTAGTAATTTATTTCCCGCAAAAGGGGGGGTTTTAAAGTAACAAGTAAAGATTGTAATGTGAATTAGTACAAGTAATAGAGATCAATTTCAACAGTTGCTATCAATAAGAGAAGTGACTAGGGTCGTGTTCCCCATGAGATCATAACTTTGTAAGGCTTTTGTACTTGGTTAACTACTTTAGTGCTTAGCATGCAGAATCGGTAAGTTAGGTTCACCTAATTCCTTAGTCCGGCAAATAGTTAAATTGCACACATGCCTTGGTCCGGCCACGGGTGTCGCTTTACTAACCCTTATCCTTGATCCCAGATTAGCTATTCCTGGATAAGGTCAAGATATTAGAAGATGGTTGATAGCCTTGAATCTCATTTTTACAACCCTTTTCCCATCCGTTACCTCCTTGGTCCGACAAGTAAGGATAAGGCGAGTTCTAACGTTGTACACCGTTAAAAGCAATCAAAGCGAAGGGAAGAACAATACATGCAATAAACACCTTCCTAAATTACCTAAGTAATTTTCCTACTTCGTTAATCATTCATGGTTTCCACAACCCTAGTTGTGGATTTAGCTACTCATATTCATAAGCATGCAATCAATGTTTGTTTGACCAATCATCAAGAGACACTTACAAAGAAGAATAAATAAAACCAAAATCTTGAAGAATAATCTCAAGAACACTTCGAATTCCCAAGAACTAAACTTTGAATTCAACACCAAAATAAATTATAAACTATCCAAAAAATATCCCAAAATTTACCGTGTAACAACCCTAAATAAAAACCTAGGGGAAAGTATTTATATACAAAAATAAATCCTTTCCTAATACAACTGGGAAACTGGAGTCGGCAGCTTTCACGAGACCATTCCACGATTTGTGGGAGCTTCTATGGCTCGTGGATAGTACTCGTGGAACTCAGGCAACTTTGTTCTTCTGCGGGTTCCTTTCCACGATAGCAGTCTATGACTAGTAGGATGGATCACGTCTCGTGGAGTTGGGTCGTAGGACTCAGACTATTTTCCCCTTCTCTGATCAGGTTCCACGAGCATGGATCACGACTCGTGAACAAGAGCACAACTCGTGGGAACCATCCATAGAACACAGATTGTTTTGTTCCTCTTCTGATCTTCTTTCACGACCAAGGTTCACGACTCATGGACCTGTCCACGATTCGTGGAATCCTTTCGTAGAACTCAAGCCACAGCTCATTCTTCAGTAATGTCTCCACGACTGACTCCCATGACTCGTGGAATAATTGATGACTCGTGGTTATGAGTCGTGGAAGTCAGTTTCAGCCCAATTATCAGTCTTTTTCTGTACACTGTCTCTGAAACCTGTTTTCCTGCACAAAACTCCAAAACACATCAAATCTTACTAAAAATCACTAAAGGACATGCTCAAATTCCAAGTTTTAAGCGTCAAAAGCACCGCAAATCCACGGCACATCAATGGTCTACATTGATGCAAATGAAGGTACTCTTGGTCAAAAGTAGAAAATAAGGAATTGGACCCAAAAGAGCTCAAAAGGAGTTGAAGTGTGAAGTTGATGAAGAGAGATAAAGATTTTACCGAGAGGTGCAGCCACCGTGTGACACATACAATGCTTGGTGTGGTCTGCACCTCCCTCTACATTAAGCTTAGAAGAAGAAGGAGAATCTACTAAGGGGTGCAACAACCGTGCAACATGCACAATGCTTGGTGTGGTCCGCACCCCACTTCACACAACACCTAAAGTTCAAGACAAGTCACTGGTCCACTGATACGGAGTTTTGCAATGCACACAATGAGATATGTGAAATGTACGTCGCGGTGCACAGCTCCCCAAGGGTATTTTTGTCCACTTTTATGTGATGATTTGGGCACATTCTAAAACCCAATTTGGGCATAGTTTTTGATAGTTTTTGAGTTTTTGGAATACTTTTCAGTTTTTGGAATATTATTGAATAATTTTTCTCTCCCAAGGCAAGATAGAGGGTTTCACTCAATTCTCTCCATCTTCAACCTTGGATTTGTAAATTGATCTTGGATATTGGAAACTTCTTCCATTAGTGGAAGGGAATTTGAATTACCCACTTGGTATTGCTTCTTATTCCTTTAGCATGAGTGTCTAAGTCTCCTTTTCTAGGAGTATGTGTATGATGGGTGCTTGATTAATGGGTATAGGTCTTGCTTATTTATGTTTATAATTACTAAATTGATATGGGTCTATGAATTCTCCATGTGTTTAACTCTAAAATTAGTGGTTGCAAATATTGATTGAAATTACTTGATTGTGTTCTTTCTTGAGAAAGAGATTCATAATTTTGGATGAGAATTCACTAGTGGGTACTTGGGATTCCAATTAGATTGAGTCTAGAAATATCTCAATTCACCGAAAATACCCATTTAAGAGTCTAAGCTAGAGATAGTGTGACTTCCACAATCCTATATTGGTTGTTTGATGATAAAACCATGGTACTTGAACAAAGACCATTGGATAAATATTTGTGAGATTAAAAGATTAACATTCATGCCTAAAACCAATGCTACTCGTGTTGTTTAGTGAGAATTTATGTAATTGAGCAAGTACCTTGACCCGTGTTTGAGCCCCATCGAAAGCATACCCCTAGTCATGCTCTATCTTGATACAAACCCACATTTACTTTATTGCTCTGCTTGAATTGTGAATTGTGACAGATTTTCCAATTCTCTGATTTCCCCCCTTTTTACTTTTCTTGTTATTTAAACATTGACTCTATTGGTGATTGATATACGATAATCCTTTAGGCTGCTCTACCATTTTTCTATGGGATCGACCCCGACTCCCATCGAGAATTATAAATTTTATTTTGCTCTAATGATCGTTATCACCTCTGTATGGAGAGTGTTACTTGAGAATTATCTAAAATGGCGTCGTTACTGGGGACTTGGTTTTGAGTAGCCATTTTGATTGACGTTTGTAATCACTTTGTGAGTTTTTATTTGCTTTTTACTTTGTTTATTGTTTCTTATTTTTTATCAAATAGCATATGATCAAGGTGGGTGATAACGAAAGTGTTAAAGGATTCATGGATGCGGCCCCTGAGACCGAAATTCAAGGAGGAGTAGGTACAATTTTCCTACCTCCACGATTGGGAACGTGGTGTTCTATGTCACTAGTACCATACTCCACCTTATACAAATGAAGGGGTTAGTTCGAGGGACTGCACATGAAGATTACAATAGGCCCATTCAAAATTTTATAGAAATTTGCCAGCCATTCATCTCCCACAACATCCCCCAGCATGGTTAGAAGAGATTTCGGAAGGCTCAATCACCATATGGAATGGTCTTGTCGAAGCATTTGTTGTGAGATTCTTCCCTCCTTCAAGAATGATGCAATTAATGTAGGAAATCACTATGTTTTGGCAACTCCAACACGAACCATTACATGAGGCATGACTGAGATTTAAAAAGAAACTATTGTTGTGCCCCAATCATGGATTGCCAAAAAATGTCCTTCTCCAAAGCTTCTATAGATCTTTGAATTCAATGAATAAGTTTGTGTCCAACAATCTTGCTGGTGGTACCTTCATGGACCATCCTTACGGTATTGCCTTTAGCCTTCTAGAAAGAATGACCAAGATAAACCACGCTTGGCACACGAGGGAAGCTAATGTGCCCACGGGGGTGACCTTGACTATATTGACGAATGAAATGCATCGCAAGGATAAGGAAAGAGATGAAACTATGGCTAAAATGATGATACATGTTGATTTGTTAGCTAAGCACGTAATGGGGGCTGGTAATGCCAAGAGCGTGAATGCTATGAGCACGCTCAAGCATAAGTCTAGCGATGATGAGGTGTTTACCATTGTGGATGGAAATATTTGCTACTTACCAGTGGGTTCTCGGCCCGAGTACTATCTCTTGAGGGACAAGAATCAAGGTTGGATAAATAATAAAAAGAGGAAAGGCAATTGGAGGGATTTAGAAAAAGATGGTGATAGGTACAATCACCGGAATTTTAACCCCTATATACCTCCAAATAAAGTCAATACCTTGTATCAACCTGCCGTGAGCAACCTTGGTCAATCAAAAATGGAAGACATGTTGTCCTTGGTCTTGAAAAGATGGAGACGACAAATAGTAGGGTAAATGAGCTTAAGAGCGAGGTGTCAATGCTTTACCAAATGGTGAGCTCACACTCGGCCTCTATCAGGCATCTCGAGGCGCAAATGAACCACTTGTCCACCTAATTGAATCCTTGAATGAAAGGTACACTCCCTAGTGACACCACTGCAAAATCCAAAAATAATGGCCATGGCATGGCTATTGGGTCTAGGAGTGGTGGAGTGAGTGGTGAAAATTAAAGAATGAGGTAAACTCATTGAGCCGTGATGTTTAATCAAGCGCTTCTTGGGAGGCAAAAACTAGAAGAAAAGTTGAAAGTTGGATGTGATATGCACTGGGTCGTGCATTTCACATAGGCCCAAGTATGCGTCACACCTCCTTTGCACCATAAGTCAGAAGCCTGGGCAAAGTTTAGGCACAAATTCAGGTGGTGTGACCCGATATGCGATGCACACATAGGCTTGTATGAATTGCACATCATGATGCACCAAGGTAAATTTTAAATTTTTGTTTGACGTACTCGTTGACCGACCCGACCCGGTGACCTTTATTCTTCTTTTTATCTTTTTCTTCCACATTCTCTTAAAACTTCCACAAACCACTCTCAAAACTCCCCAAAAATCCCTCTAACTCTCCCAAATCTTCTCCTCTTTAACCCTAAATCCCTCCATCGCTACAACACCACCTGTTGTTACCGTCTCTCTCTGGGTGAAAATCTTATGTCTCTATTATTGGCCTTTAAAATCTTCAATTTTTGCTCTCCTAGTTCTAATCTTCACTTATGGTAAATTCCCCGATGTTCAATACGTATTTTTAAGATGATTGGGAACTCATATTTTGAAGCATGCTTTTTTATTCTTTCATGTTGATTTTGGATGAGATCCAAAAATTTTGGGTCCCCAAGTTTGAGTTATATTGGCATTTTGCTTAAGATTAACGTGGTGGAACTTAAATTAATGATGATGCATGTTGTTTGTGGTAGTTTTTAGCCTTGAAAATTCATATTTTGGGTGAAGTTTCAGTAACCCACTTGTGTTGGTGCATGATTTGGCCCTAGGATGGATTGGGTGACATCATTCTTAAGGTAAAATCATCATCTTCATAAGATTTTTGTTAAAATTGGTGTTTCAGGCTGAAATTTCTACTACCAGTGTGCTCATATGTTATTTTAATTGATTATGCTCGTTGGGCTAATGATCTTGGTTGGAGGGTCTGAAATTATTGTTGTTGATTGTGCCCGATGTTTTATAAATTGAAGGGCTTGATAATTCCAATGAAAGATGGGTTAACATCCTTCTTAAGTGAAGTCGTTAAGTTGTTCTTTTTGTTTTAAATTGTGTTAATGGAATCCGGTGAAGTCTGAGTACCGGATGATTTGGTGGTCATATTATAGTTTGCCCTATTGTTTGTTATTAGTATTGTTGCTTCGTGACAAGTGCTTAACGAAAATATTGCTCTATGAATCACATGCATAACACACAAGAACACAAGGAACCAAAAAGTTCCAACTATTTCCTTGTGCGTTTTGCATGCGATGCGTAGATCTTAACGTGCGAAATGCATGAGGCATCACACATTGTGTTTAAAAGATGCAAGTTCACTGATTTAAAGGGTGAAGCATGGTGCGACGCGCACTTTAGCTAGTGCGGTTTGCACCAGCTTTTGCACTTCAAAGCAAAAATCACTACATGTTTTGTTAGCCTATGTGAAGGCACGTGCGATGCACACAATCCTTGGTGCATTTTGCACGTGGTCCACATGAGCCATCAGCTACCTGTTTTGTTTTTCTTCTTCTTTGCATTTCGTTCTTTTTAACTAGTTAACTTCTTTTTTGCTTTTCTTTTATCACATATGTCTAAAATACAAAAAGATTTTGTTATTACTTTGAATACTCAGAATGTCCATGTGCAGAATATGTCTTCTAGCAAGGGAAACACAGGGCGTAACCCAAAGAAGCTATTAGCTGCAGAAGAGGCTAGACTACATCTTGGGGTTGAGGTCATGAAGGCCCTCTATGACCATGATAGGAAAAGAGCCTTCAATGAGTAGTAGAGCTTCAACTTGGTTATAGTAGGGGAGGAGATACCCAATGTCCACCAACAGTTCACTGACCAAGAGTGGAAACCATTTAAAGATGTATCGGGAGGGTATTATGAGGAGGTAGCTTGGGAGTTCTTCGCTGCATACCAATCCATGCAGGATTATAAAGGCTATAAAGGGAACGTGGAGAGGTTCCCTAACTTGGATTCAGTCATTGTCATGGGCAAGAAAGTTCACATCACTCCAGCTACCATAAATCCATTTATTGGAGTCACCCAATCGAGCCTACACCTGCATCTTGGCTAAGTTGACTGCCAAACCAAAGTTGTATCAGGAGACTGCCTGTATTCTTGCTCCTAACACTCCTATCTGGGCCACTATGGGGGTGATATCCTGAGGAAGACCTTGTACTTCGAAGCCTGTCTCTTGTATGATTTTGTTCGCATCTGATTCCTGCCCTCACAGAATGATTAGAAAATAACCCAGGAGGGGCCATCCTGATTGCCGCTATTATGATACAAGAATATGTCAATTTTGGGGATATTACGGCCATGGTAATAAAGATAAAAGCATGCAGGGGTGATTATTCATTCCCCTTCCTGGTGCTCATTAGCAAGCTTTGTTCTAAGGGCGATATCCTCTATTTCAACTGTGACAAGGTTACCAATGTTGTTGGTGTGATTGACTTGGACAAGAAAACACACAAGGATGCCTCTAGGTTTAAGAGGTGCATGATGCAGCCCTCGAAGGAGGTTAAGGTTGATGATTCTGATGCTAAAACAATTGCTTTCTCTCTTTCTCGGGCAGCCTGAGAAGCACCTACACCAGCACCTACTATACCTAGAGAGCCATTGACAAAGAGTAGCCTCCAAGACATGGTGGACAAAACCTAAAATCAAGAGAGGCAGTTGAATGACTTGGCAAATAGGTTACCCGGGTTGATTGACAAGGTTGTCAAGAAGGCCATCTAGGGAGTGGGGGACAGCATGTCCAAACTCATCCAGATGGTGGATGTCATTGAGGGGTCCATCAAGGCAATCCATAAGGATGTTGACAAAGCTAAGGGGAAGGCTCTGGTTGAGGAGGCAGATTTGAGTGCCATGCCCACACCCCCGTACACTTTTGGTCCTTTGGATAACTTGCTTGCAGCTTATGATGAGGATGAGGTGGATCTGGATGATGATCACAACCCATAGTTTCAGTGGGTTCTCAGAGATTCCACAATCACTTTACACTCCCGAAAGGGTGATGCAAGCGCTAGTGCAGAGGCAGCGGATGATGATGAGGCATAGTCCTCCCACGGAGTTGTTGCACTCTTCCCTTTCTTGATTGAGCTTAAAGCATTGAGTGCAATATTTATTTTCTTGGGGGAGGTAGTGCTTATTTGATATTTCTTTTGGTTTTCATATGTTGTGCTTGGAGATATTTTTATTGCCCTTGTTGGGCCTTGACTTCTTTACTCCTATTCTCCTGTTAGATAATTTATTTGGTCCTTGTCGGGCATATTTTGGATGATTGTGACATTTCCCTTGCCAGGCCTTTTCTTTACTTTAGTTTTGTTGATTAGGGCTTAATGGTGCCCTCACCGGCTTGATGTTTTAAATTTTATTGTGATTGTTGGGTTAGTCGTACACAATGCCATAGTTTCACTACTTGTGTCTTGCAAATGTGCTAATGCCTATGTTGAGTCTTGTTTTCAAATGATTCATGAGCGCAAAAATTTGTAGTTGCCTTGTAAATAGTAAATTAGCAATAAACTCTGAGGGTTATCTTAATACCACGGTTCTTTCCCAAGGAGAAAAATATTTTCTTTATTTTTCTTTTTCTTTTGTTTTTTTGTCGAATCGGGTTGATGTTTTCCTATGATAGATTGAGAGGTGACTTTCTTAAGGGAAAATGCCAAGTTTTAATTTTAATTTGAGTCCGTTCTTTGCTTATCCCAAAATGGACCCACCAAAAAAAAATCTTGGCAAGAAGTTTGTGAAAATTAAGGAAAGAGGGAAAATGAATTTTGAAGAAAGCATTCTCTTGTCATGATTTGCACACTCTTGTTTTGGCTTAATCGATTCACAAATGAGTATGTAATGAACTTGCAATAGCTTTTTAAAAATCATTTGTCCCAATTAATTATGAGACTAATGTAAAAAAGTTCTTGTGATGTGCTGCTTTGTGTGGTGAGGCTATCCTTTGATTCTTGTGCATGTGCGTCATCTAGAACTTGCCCAGAATGTGATTCAAGATGAAATCCTACATGTAACTAAGCTTGGAAGATGATGTTAGGCCCTTTTTTAATTGCCACTTCACCCAAATGACTTTCCTTGACATTGTCCCTAGTGAACCCCTTTGAGCTTGTGACCTTTCATCTTGTAACACCTTGACCCCTTTTTGGAACCTCTATTCTTGCAACCATCCTACCTAGTGGCTCAAAAGTGAAATATAAGACAAAAGCCGAAGTTTGAGGGGGAAATTGAAATGATAACATAGGAAAATGTCTAAGTTTGGGGGTGTATTTACTCTGTGTGGAGAAGAAAAAGAATGTACTTCAAGTATAAGGTAGCACCTTATGTTGAATTAAAAATTGCTCCAAAAGACCAAATACAATGAGCAAAATGAATTTACGAAGAATTGGTGGTACCAAGTGAAGGTGATATAAGGAGGTTGAATTATCAATTTTGAAGTGTGAAGCTTGGGTTGTGTGAGGGAGAAATAAGGTGAAATAAAAGTTTTAAAATGTGAGCAGTGTGAAAATAATAACAAAGAGCGTTAGGGAGGTGTGGTCACTTGAGCCAAATGAAATCTCTTGCGGTGAGTGGCATCATGCACTCGAATTGAAATGTGAAGTCTCTATTTCAATTGAGAGAAATGAATGAGACAAGTTGTGTGGCGAATCTTCAGGCAAACCTTGATAGTGCACGCCAATGACTTGAGATGCTTGCTAATCTTGTTTTGAATGGCAAATTCCCCTGTTTTTGAGTGAGAAATAAAGCTCTTTTGATGAATATTTTGAAATGAGCAATTTTCTTGAGAATGTGGTGGTCCAAATTGAGATAAGCATTGTAGTTGAGTATTTTATTTATTATTTTTTTCTTATTTTTTAGAATAGATTAATCTTTTATGCCTTGATTGAGTTTTAGAGCATAATTTGTTCCTTATCTTGTGAGTATTTTGCTTGAGGACAAGAAATAGTTCAAGTTTGGGGGTTTGATGAGTCGGTAATCTACCAATTTATTGAGCCTTTAATCATGAACTATTGACATGTTTTGATGATATTTAGAGGTTCTTATGGCCTTTATTAATGCAAATGCAGGTACTCTTGGTCAAAAGTAGAAAATAAGAAATTGGACCCAAAAGAGCTCAAAAGGAGTTGAAGTGTAAAGTTGATCAAGAGAGATGAAGATTATGCCGAGAGGTGCGACCAACGTGTGACACGTATAATGCTTGGTGTGGTTCGACCCTCCCTCCACATGAAGCTCAGAAGAAGAAGGAGAATCTACTAAGGGGTGCGACTGTCGTGCGACAACCACAATGGCCGGTGCGGTCCGCACCCCACTTTGCACAACACCTAAAGTTCAAGCCATGTCACAGGTCTACTGATGCAGAGCTGTGCAACACGCACAATGAGACGTGCGAAAAACATATCGTAGCGCATAGCTTTCGAGGGGTATTTTGTCCACTTTTATGTGACGATTTAAGAACATTCTAAAACCCCATTTGGGCATAGTTTTTGATAGTTTTTGAGTTTTTGGAATAGCTTTCATCTTTTGGAATATTATTGAACAAGTTTTCTCTCCCAAGGCAAGATAGAGGGTTTCACTCAATTCTCTCAATCTTCAACCTTGGATTTGTAAATTGAGCTTGGATATTGGAAGCTTCTTGCATTAATGAAAGGGAATTTGAATTACTCACTTGGTATTAATTCTTATTACTTTAGCATAAGTGGCTAAGTCTCCTTGTTTAGGGGTATGTGTATGATGGGTGCTTGATTAATGGGTATGGGTCTTTCTTATTTGTGTTTATAATTGTTAAATTGATATGGGTCTAGTGAATTCTCCATGTTTTAACTCTAAAATTAATGGTTGCAAACATTGGTTGAAATTACTTGATTGTATTTTTGCTTGAGAAAGAGGTTCATAATTTTGGATGAGAATTCACTAGTGGATACTTGGGATTCCAATTAGATTGAGGCTAAAAATAGCTCAATTCGCTAGAAACACCCATTTAAGAGTCTAAGCTAAAGATAGTGTGACTTCCCTAAGCCTATATTTGTTGGTTGATGATAAAACCATGGTGCTTATACAAAGACTATTAGATAAATGTTTGTGAGATCGAAAGATTAACATTCATGTCTAAAACCAATGCTACTCATGTTGTTTAGTGAGAATTTACGTAATTGAAAAAATACCTTGACCCGTGTTCGAGCCCCATCGAAAGCATACCCCTAGTCGTCCTCTCTCTTGATACAAATCCGCATTTACTTTATTGCTCTGCTTAAATTGCGAATTGTGATAGATTTTCTAATTTTCTGATTCCCCCCTTTTTACTTTTCTTGTTGTTTGAACATTGACTCTATTGGTGATTGATATACGACAATCCTTTAGGCTACTCTACCATTTCTCTGTGGGATAAACCCTGAGTCCCATCGACAATTATAAATGTTGTTTTGCTTTGATGATCGCTATCACCTCCATATGGAGAGTGTTACTTGAGCATTATCACACTCCCCCACTCAAAGTCATCCTTTCTTAATAGAGAAAATAATTTGTGACATCCCTCAAAAGATCTTGATATGAATCTGCTTAAGACAACCAAGTGAATAGTAAATCTCTACACTATTTTTGTGTCTTCTAATACATCCTTGATATCCTCTATTGTCTTTATTTGTCTGGGTTCACTTTAGTTCTCCCATTTGGTACCATAAAACCTAGGAATTCTTAGACCCTACTCCGAAGGCACATTTTTTCAGACACAACTTCATGTTGTATTTTCTCAAGATATTAAATGTTTCCTGCAAGTGATCTAAATGGTCCTCCATATCTAGAAATTTACCAATATTTCATAAATATACACCTCCATAGATTTTCCAATTTTATTTTCAAATATTTGATTTACGAGCCATTGATAAGTGGCGCTGACATCATTAATCCCAAATAGCATGACGTTATAACAATACGTGCCATACTCAGTAATGAATGAAGTTTTATTTTGATCTTTTGGGTGCATTCATATTTGATTATACCCAGAAATGCATTAACAAAACTAAGTAGCTTATGTCTAGTTGTCGCATCGATCATCTGATCAATAGGCTGCAGTGAGAATGAGTCTTTTGGGCAAGCCTTATTTAAATCCTTAAAGTAGATACATATTCTAAATTTATTAAGTTTCTTTGGTACTATCACTGCATTTGCTAAGTAATTTAGGTATTCTACTTCCAAAATTGACCCTATTTTTAGCAATTATGTTTCCTCTTCTTCAATGAACCTTTTAAGGAGTGCGGCTATTGGCTGCTTTTCTTTCTTCCACAGTTTATAACTCGGGTCAATGTTGATCTTATGAGTTACTTAATTTGGTGTAATACCTATCGTTTCTAAGTGTGTCCATGCAAAAAAATTGGCATTAGCTTTAAGAAATTCAATGAGTTTTTCCCTGAGTTCAAGACTTAGTCTCGTGCCTAGGTATGACCTTCTCTTAAGGAAGTTGATAAAAAGAATGTCTTCTTATAATTCCTCAATTGTTGACTTTGTGGAATCTATATCCTCTGGAACATTGAACGATATACGAACATGAGACTTGTCCAGTATCCTTTTTTTGCCCTCATCCTTCTTCGATGATTCAATCATTTAATCAGGTTCACCAGGGGATATTGGTTGTTGTAATTAATATTTGACACATTCCTTGTTCAAGGTTCCATCTATAGCAATGGAATATATCTCTCACACATAAGGTGCCTCCCCTTGAATTTCCTTAAAACTGGTTAGAATTGGAAATTTCAACACCTGGTGCTAGGTTGATGGGATATCCTTCATGTCATGGATCCAAGGACTTTTGATGATAATGTTGTAGCCCACCTCACCTATGATTAAATAAAATATAGTGTCGTTCATGATTCCTCCAATGGAAGTTGGCTATCTAAGTTTTTTCCCAAGTCATCTCACTTGATATGTTGAATTCGGGCAATATCATTGTAACTAGAACTATCTTTTCAACTAACTTCATTTTCTTAAGGACCCAGAGTTGAATGATGTTTGTGGAGCTACCTGAATCAATAAATATTTGTTTAATTTTAAAATCAATGTATTAAAAGATATTACCAATGCATCATTTTGAGGAAGGGTAAGTCCATTTGTATATACATCGTCTTATTGCAAACTTGCTCTAGACTCCTATTAATTGGGAGCCTTGTCAACTGTGGTTAGGGCTCAAATTGACCCCACGATGATCTTTCTTAGGATTCAAGATTGATTCTCTTTCTGTCTTGGAACTGTCTTCAAATCCGTGTCTTAGAAGGCATTGTGGGTTTAGTTGGTCATCTTTCAATCTATGTTTGTAATATACACCATTTTTTCACATACTCCCATATAACTTTTAAGAATTCCAATAGGCTTTCTTTTAATTTCCACAAGGCATTTGAGTTTGCTGGATTGTAACCCTTGGTAAATGCCTCCACTTCCCACTAATCAAGTATGACAGGCAGCATCATCCTTTCCCTTTGGATTCTGGCCACATACTCCCTGAGAAGCTCCGTGCTCCCTTGCTTCATCTTGAAAATATTTGCATTTCGAGTTTACACCTTCTCGACTTCAGCATAAGCCTTAATAAAAGAATTTATGAGCAATCATGCACTCTTTATCAATAGAAAATCTTATATTCAGTCAAAAAAGCTTTCTTCTCTCTCCTAGAATGACTCCTCAACCCTAAGTAACTTATGCCACCATCATTCGATGTCCATCCACTTCTGGTGGCTGGTCTCTCTCTAATAAATACCAATGATTTCCCTATTTAGTACAAAATAATGTTTCCTTAGATACTCCTAAGGATCCTGAAGAACATCCTCTGAAACCCAAAACCTATGAAAATTCTTTGATAGCAGAAACACATATCCTAATTGAGCTAATTCCTCTTATATACGTCATAATAGTGGATGGATAGCCACAAATACGGTGGAAGAAAGATGAAGTAAGTCGTATGAACTACATTAAAAACCTTCAGTATGCAGTAATTGATAAGTTCATTTATGAATGGTCAGATATAAAAGAGTTGAGACAAATTATCTCAAGTCATTGTGAAGTGAAAGATTCCAAATTAAATTACTATGTAATTAGAATGTATTGATACGGTTAACCTATAAGAAGAATTTATAAATATGATCTCAAAAGGAGATTTTTATCTCAATTGAAAGGATGGATACTCCTACTTGATACGTACTCTGATGTATGATGTCAACTTCATGATGAATGATGAAACTTCAATGGTGATGGCTTGGATATCCTTCCCCTACTTAGTGCCAACCTTTTTTGCTAAGGAAAGCCTTTTTTCCATGGCATCGGCAGTGGGTAAACCTGTACAACTAGATGTAGCCACAATTGACAAAACTATACCTAGTTGTGCTAGGGTAAAGGAAATAATTGATCTTCTAGGTGATCTACCTAAATCTATTCAAATGGATATAGAGAATGAAGGAACTGGGGTGACATGATCAGAGGCTATTCAAATCAAATATGACTACATCCTAAGAATTAATTAGAATGTAAAATACAGGGCCATCACAAGAACAGTTGTAGAATTCTAAATCCAGAGAAGAATAGCAAGTTAAATCTCATGAAGGATACAAAGAGTGATCAAGAAGTGGGGTTTTAAGCTAATCCGTATATTAAAAAGGGTAAGGCTAGAATCTTATACAATGGAAAGGTATTAGGAGATCCTGGCAACTGGAAGATTGCTAAGAGTAAGACAAAGAGTAACAACCAATTAAAAGCTAATAATGGTATCAAGGAGAGGAATAGTTTTAATGCTCTCGATAATAAAGAAGGAGAAGACAATGCTCAAAATGAAGAAGGGGAAAGGGATAACATACAACACAACAATATAGGAACAGATCAACATAACATCGTGTTAAAGCACAATAGTTAAAAAAAATAAGGCCAATAAGGAGAATACCCCAAACATGTTGAATCAACAAGTCATCTCTACAAAGGAGTGGATTACAAATTCATTTCTAAAGATGGGATCAAGGACTTATAAGAAGAGGCAATCTCTCCCTCTAGCTGCATCAAGTTCCTGTTGAGACATATTAAGCAATGAGCATGAGGAGGTACAAGGTAATAAAGAGAGGAACACCTGAAGTGCAACACCAACAAGAGGATACAAAATCTACTAAAGATCTAGAGGATCACAATAGTACTCGAGAAGAAATCCAGAACAGTGCAAGTTGAATTTCCCTAAGAAACCTCTCAAAACAATGCAAGCAGAAACTACTAGGCCACTCAAAGTTCTACCAAAGAGAAATGTTATTAAAGTGGTGTCTACATGATGATGAATTCCCTCATTTGGCACATAGATCAGTGAAGTTTCAAAGATCTTTTCAAAGAGTACAAATTCTATATAAGTTTCATAATTTAAACTTTTTTGAATTAGTGGAACCATTCCAGGCTATGAAACACATCAACAAATATATAATAGATTAAAGATGCCTTTGGCAACCTCTAATTATAATGGGAAGATCTGGATTTTACTAACCATGATATCACTACTACAGTAGAGAGGGACACAACAACAAATCACCCAAAAGTAAGATAAGCAGTCCCTTAACCAGAGCTAATGTATTACCATTATCTATAATAAATGTGATCCTGGCTAGAGACTAAGCTTATGAGAAGATATTCATCAAGTAGTTGCTACAATGGGCTACCCATGGCTCATTGGAGGGGATTTCAATATGGTACTAAACAGTGAAAATAGGTGGTTTGCCTGTCCTAGAGGTTGATATTGAAGATTTTGCAAGTTGCCTTGAGGCCTATGACCTGGTGGAAGTGTATTTCAAGGGTTGTCCATTTACATGGTGGAATAGGAGAGTAGGAAATGATTGCATATTTTAAAGACCAGAAAGAGTTCTTTTTAATGATGGGATGAATGCATGGTTTAATCATTCTGAGATAGCGCATTTACCAAGGACAGGTTCTGATCACTCCCCTGTGCTACTGAGGTGTTTAGTCAATCAAACCATATAGAAGAAAACTTTCAGGTTCCTAAAATTATAGACATATAATGATACCTTCATTGAAGTGTTAAGACAAAATTGGATAGGCAACAACTCTAATCCTTTCTTAGAGTTTAAAGAGAAGATCAAGGATGTTAAGTCTGCTTTAACAAAATAGAGCAGAGAAACATATGGGGATATTTTTAAGCAATTGAGTATTAGAGAAGAAATTGTTAGATTCAAGGAGCAACTATTTGAAGAGTGTCCATCTCTAGAGAATAGGGCAATTTTTCAGAAGGCTAATGCAGAGCATAATAAATACCTCCATTATGAAGAAAGCTGCTGGTAGCTGAAGGTAGGATATGACTGGTTTGATAATGGAGATAGAAATACAAGATTTTTTTCATAGTCTTGTAATAGGTAGAATGAAGAGACTGCATGTTCATAAAATAATGAAGGCAGATGGTACTTTATTAGAAACTGATATAGATATTGGCATTGAGGCCATCCAGCACTATCAGACTCAATTCATACAAGAGAGAGATGCTTCAAGCTTCTCATTCCTGGAGCACATCCCTGAGCTTATCAGTATAAAGAAAATGCTTTCCTAAGCAACAGTCTATCCTAGAAAAAGTCAGAAAGATTGTATTTAATTTAAATACCGATAGCTCTAGTGGCTCTGATGGGCTAACATGGAGGTTTTATCAATATTGTTGGGAGATTGTAGGGATGGATAATCTGAAAATGGTGCAGGACCTTTTTGATGGCAACTCTCTCCCCAAATCCATAGCTCATACTAACTTGGTACTCTTACCTAAAAAGAGCAATTTTCATACCTTTTCAGATATGAGACCAATTAGTTTGAGCAATTTCATGTATAAAATTCTTTCCAAAATTGTTCATGATAGATTGGAGATTGTTCTCCCTAAATTAATTTCCAATAACCAGTCAGGCTTTGTTAAATGTAAAAGCATCATTGAGTATGTTCTCCTCACCTATGAGATTGTTATTGATATTAGGAAGAGAAGAAATCCAACAAATGTAGTCATTAAACTTGATATGCCTAAATCTTATGGCAAATTTCCTGGTTTTTCTTGATGAAAGTGCTAAGAAAATTTGGCTTCTCAAATGTGTTTGTTGACATGATTTGGAGACTCATCTCAAACAATTGGTATTCAATGCTCATTAATGGTCAACCTTAGGGTTTCTTCCACTCTACTAGAAGAGTGAAACATGGGGATCCTCTATCCCCTGCTCTGTTCATCCTTGTTGCTTAGGTCTTTTTTCAGAGCCTTTAACAATGTATGATGGTCAGTTTGTGGGATATGGTCTTCCTAAATAGAGCTCTAAGATTAATCATTTAGCTTATGCATATTACACCATAATCTGTGCATCTTCTCATAAATACTCATTGGAGAGGATGATTGCAATCCTCTAAGAGTATGAATCTCAGACAGGACAAAAGATTAACAAGGAGAAGAGTGCTTGGTATCTACATCATAAGGAAGCATCTAATCTGGACATATTGGTGGAAAAGTGCACAGGCATACCAAGGGGGCACTTTCCTATCAAATACCTTGGTTGTCCCATTAGACATGCTAGGAAAAGTAAGGATCATTATTCAGACCTAGTAAGAAGAGTAAAAGACAAACTGCATGCAAGGAAAGGCAGCATGTTGTCTTATGGAGGAAAAAAAGTTTTGATAACCAGTTCACTATAGAGCATCCCTATACATGTTCTTTTATCTATTATTCCTTGATAAATTGGTAATCTACAAACTTATTGAGCCTTTATTTATGAATTATTTCCATGTTTTGATGAGAATTAGAGGTACTTATTGCCTTTGTTAATGAAAATGCAGGTACTCTTGATCTAGAGAAGAAAGAAAAGGAATTGAATCCAAAGAGCTCAAAAACAAGTTGAAGTGTGAAGTTAATTGAAAAAGAGGAAGAAACTGTCAAGGGGTATGAGCCGCACAATGCAGCATGCAAACCGCACCCCCCTTCGCACCTCATTGTCCCAGTAGCTAACATCATTGGTTGGAAAAAGGGTATTATGCGAGCTATATAACTGAGGGTGCAATCGTGGTGTGTACCTGATGGAATTTTTTGTTTTACTTTCCCCAAGGAAGATATTGAGATTACACTCTTCTCTCTTCATCTTCCCCAATTGAAATTACCATTTTTGTAAGGATTTGAACTTGGATTTGGGGATTTGCTTTGATTATGAATAAAATATGGGTACCCATTTGGTATATCCTCTTATTTCCTTAATATGAGCAGCTAAATTCCTTGTCTAAGGGTATGTGCATGATGGCTATTTGAATTTGGGTGTGGGTATTGATTAATTGTTCTTATAATGATAAATTAGTATGGGTCTAGTGAATTATTTATAATTTAATCATAAAATTAAGGGTTGCAAACATTGATTGAGTTTACTTAATTGTGTTCTTGCTTGAAAAAGGAGTTCATAATTTGGATAGGAATTCAATAGTGGTAATTTGGGATTTCCACCTTAGATTGAGGCTAGAAATAGCTTAATTGAAGTAAATACCCATCTAAGAATCTAAGCTAGAAATAGTGTGACTCCCCCAAGCATTGAATTTGTTGGTTTAAAGTAATAGCTATGGCGCTTGAGTAAAGGCTATAGTATATGTATTTGGAGGGTCGAGAGACTACCAAATATAGTCCAAACTAATGCTACCCGTACCTTTTATCGAGAGTTTGCATAATTAATCATGTTCCTAACCCATTGTAGAATCACATCGGAAGCATACCCCTAGTCTTCCTTCTCATTGATAAATAAGTTGTGCTTACATTAATCTTGTGTTGAAATTGATACATTAATTCCTATTCCTTTTTCCCCCAACTTTTACTTTTGGTTGTTTGAACATTGACTCACCTTAGTGATTACTATTTGATGATTTCTTAGTGAATCATCACTTTATTCCCTGTGGATACAACCCCAACATCCATTGGGTATATTTATTTATTTTGTACAATGATCATTACCACCTCCTACGAGAGAGTATTTTTGAACGTCATTAAGAATGGTATCGTTGTCGGGGAATGGTTCTTGATTGGCCATTTGATTGTCGTTAGTTCACTTTTGTTGAGTGTTTATTCTCTTTTTACTTTTTTGTTGTTTTTGTTGTTGCAAATAGGGTGCCATCATAGGTGACAAAGAAGTATAGACCCCCTCCTAAAGCATAGCTGCTAGTACTACTATTCAGTTCCATACACACTTGAGAATGTGACTATAGTAGGTCATGATTTGGAAACTTTTTGAGCCGAGGGGGCAATGGGTGCTACCTCCGCTAAAACATTGGATGAATAGAAGAAAAATGGTGCACGAAAGGATAGAGAGTTAGCAATCATCAAAACTCTCCTTGAATTCATGACTAAGAGTGTCGTTAATCAAACATTCGAGAGTGTTAATGTTATTGGTGTTATTAGAGATATAGAGTTGGTAGATGATGGTCATAACTCTTGTGAGGATAGTGAAGTGGCATCAGTTAAAAGCCACGAGATGGGTTCCCATGCTAGCCCTCAAAATTCAGCAAGATGAAAGCATGAGAATCAAGGTTGGAACTAAGGGACTGATGACTCGAGAGTCGAGGTCATGCTTGAGAGGGTCCTAGAGAAAGTGGAATCCATTGATGAAGGCGTTCGGGAGTTAAGATGCGGACTTGGAAGCCTTGCTTAAATGTTTCACTCACATTCTGTCGCCAAAAAACTTCTCGAAGATAAAATGCAATGATTTGCCTCACAATTTGAGTTTGAGCAAATTAAAAGAGATGAGGAAGTCGATGTTAAAAGAGAATAACCAAGTTCCGTAGAATATGCAAATCTAGGTAAAGGCAAGCCTAGCAATAAAAGGGCTATTGGAAATGGTTGCGTGGAAAATAAAGTTCTTAGGAATAAGGTACTTAAAGTGTGCAAGCCTTTCCCTAAATTTCCACCTCTGTTCCCTCAACGATTATTGCAAGCAAAAGAAAGTGAGAAACTTAGAGAGTTTGAATCTATGTTGAAGAAAATCACAGTCAACAATCCATCGAGTAGTGCCATCACCCAAATGACCTAGTATAATAAATTTGTGAAAGAAATGTGCACTATGAACAACTTCATGGAGTATAGGGTCGTCCACATGTCCACTCAAAGCAGTGCAATAATCTCGGTTAAGTTTGTTAATAAAGAAGACACTCCGGGTGTTTTCACCATTTGTGGTGCAAATGGGTTTAATAAATTAACAAGGATTGTATATGATGAAAGTGCTAGTGTAAATTTGATATCTCTTTCCACTTTAAAACAATTGGAACTCGGCCAGCCCACCATTACAAAAATAAAATTACTTATGGCAGATCGTTCAATGAAATTTCCCGTTGGAATTTTCTATGACATGCTAGTGAAAGTGGATCGGCTTGTATATCCGGCGGATTTTAGGATACTTGATTGGGCCGGTGGTTTAAAGATACCAATTGTATTGGGGAAGCTAAGTTTGAAGACGGGGATTTCACGACTCGATCTCTCAAGTAATAATGGCACCTACAATCTCCTCTGTAGGTGTACCAATCCCCGTAGCCCGGAATGGTTAGTAATGGGCTACTAAGAAGCGAAGCACGTACAAGAAAGAGTAATGAGCAGAAGAGTGTAAAGAAGACATAAAAAGAGGAGACAACCTGAAATATATATATATATATATACAGAAGATAAACCCTCCCACGATCTGGTATCATAGTATAGAAGCCACTACAAAAAAGTACAAAGTACAAGAGGGTACAAAATAAGAATATACAATTGTCTCTGAATAGCAAAAAGAGTACATAAAGCCAAAGAAGAGATAAAAGCCAAGCCCTGGTCTTCAGGATCTCACCCTAAGTCTCGAATGTCCAAAATCACTACACAAGTCTTCGCACATCAACAACGATGGCTCACACTCAGATCTGCACCAGGAATATGCAAAAGTGTAGTATGAGCACTAATTTCAAGGTAATGGGTACCCAGTATGCATCATAGGCAGACTGAGCATATATAAAATATAAGAGCAGTATAAAGCAGATAACAAAAAAAGGGTCACAGAATCAAAAAGAGATAAGTAAATGGAAGCTAGCAATAGGAAGAAGGCAAAGAGAATACAAGTACACTATGCTAGCCACAGAAGATAGATCACAAAACACAGATGAAAGAGTAGAGAATGCACCTGAATCCTTGTAACAACAATACATACAGAGAGTTAATGAACATGGCGGTATACCAGTAACCTTAAATAAAGGGGGAAGAAGGAAAAGCAACTAAACATAATCATGCTAACAATACAACTCACAAGGTAAGGATGATCAGAAAGGTAAAAGAACCAGTACTACAATAGGAGCGAGTAAGCAAATGTACCTACAGTCCTAATGGATTCCCATACACCCGAGGAATACATACAAGTGAAAACAAACCCTCTGGCATCCGATACTACCAGAGTGTACCTTCAATAAATAGCAAACAAGAGTGGAATCGTACACATAATGAATGATATGATCAGGTGTGCCAGTGATACTGTTTGCACCTTTTTTGGTGCCCGTAGGCCCCATAGGTAATACCCATGGAGGTCTTCCCTCATATACCTCTACTCCTCCGTATACCCCTCCTCCAGCACTCTCAGCTCGTAGCCCCTAATCCAGATTGGCAAGGTCCATGGAGGTCTCCGCAAATGCATACTAACTCTCAGAAACCTAATATAAGTGCCTAGAGTCTATCCGAGTCTAATATCAGTAAATCTCAAAACATTAATATGAGTGCCCGAAGTCTATCCAGGTCTAAAATTAGTAAATCTCAGTACTCATGCCCGAAGTCCATCCGGCTCTAAAATCATTAATGAAAATATGTCTAGCACTTGTCTTGGCCGATTCTAGTATCATCTCAAAATCAGTGTGAAAACCATCATATAATCTCTTTTATCTCAAGAAAATCCATTAAACTAGTTAAATCCAACTATAGCTATTTATAACAGAAAATAGGCCTTCGGGGTCATGCAAGGTTTTGAAAACTGGTAATAGATAGGCCCGCAGCCATAGTAGTAATAAATCAATGCAGAAACCCCTTTGCATGATGATAATGATGATGATCAAATACAACCATTATCTCAATAGATCACAATCAGCTTGTCGGCCCTGCACAGGCTGTATCCACTCTACAACATATATAACCAACTCATAATCGTGAATCAATGTCTAGGACTTATGGAAATTTCCCAAATACCCCAAAACTATGGTCTAGAGGCATATACAAAGGCCACACGAGGCCACAAGGGTAATACTATAAAACTAGCTTAAATACTAAAGCCAAACGTAGGAAATAAGGGAGGACCGAAGAAAGGGGACAAGGTCTAGGGTGCCAACCTAGTTAACCCAATCCAAAGATGCTAAATAGTACAATTATATTCTATAAAAGAAAAGTCTAAGGTGGGTAAGTCGTAACCTACCTGGTGTCCTACAAAAAGCTATTGGGAAGCCATCGCCAGAGCACAAACTGCTCCGAGAAGCCCTGAATAGCAATAAGATTATCAATAACATAATATACTCATCAGTACAAAGCTAACAATACCCATAAAGCTAATAATTTAGCCAGATCAAAATCCAGGTCAAAAGCGGGTCCATGGGACCCACACCCTGAAGCCGAAAACAAAAGTTACCACAAGGTTCCCAATGTTACCGGGAGCACATGCTCAAATATTAAGCAAAAATAAGGTAAAGAAAGGGCCTAAAACATACCCAAAACCCAAAGAATAAAGAAGGAATTAAAGAGAGGAATCCACAAAAATTAAGAGGAGAAACTTACAATTTAAAGGCAAGAAATCGATCACGGACTAGGAAAAAATCGCCCTAACACCTTATGATCAACCCACAATGGAAAATTGGAGCTTGAGCTCAAGAGCTATGGATAAAATCCATTTTGGGAACTTTTAGAATGAAAGAGAATAAGACAGCAATATATATGCTACCAACGCTGGCATGAGCGTACGCAGCCAGGCCCTGCGTGCAAGGCACCGTGCACGATGCTAGGAGCATGTGCATGCCAATGGCAGGCGGAGGCCAGGCCAGGCAGCATGCCAGCGCACACGCACACTAGCCACCGTACACGTGGGCATGCGCACACAGCCTTCCTGCTGTGCAGGCAAAGGTAAGGAGGGCAGGGCTGGCCAGTGCCTTCTATGTGCACGTAGCCTGCGCACGCATTGGCAATGGTTTGGCTGGTGCCATACCAACAACCAGCCACCAGCACTTAGGCAAACACAAAGAGTTCTCAGATGGACCCTCGGGATTCACTCGAGATCCCACGAATACAAACAAACTATGATACTCAATTAAAAATGGCATTTTAAACTCAACAGGATTAATGAAATTCCCAACGGAGGTCGATTAACAAGAAGTGGTCCCCACGCCCAAATGGCCAACTTTTCCAAAATGAAATCCAATGGCCTAAAATGAGTCTGGAAGCCTCACGACCCGAACTAAAAGTCCCTCTAGCCCAAAGTCGACATTCGAAGCTAAAAGCACTGACAGAATTTCCATCCAAGGTCATCTTCTCCGAATGTTTACCAAAGTCAAACTTTCAAGCCCAACTAGCCTGAAATCTCAGAAAGTGAGATAAAACCATACCGAAAGCTCCCAGAACCCAACCTAGGGTTGAAATAGACCAAAATCCATGCTCCAGCGATAACAAAACTATCAGGATTCTATTTCGAGCACGCTTGCTAAGAATGTTGACTAAAGTCAATAAGTTCCTAAGTTAAAGCTTTAAAATAGGGAAATGGTCATAACAACCTAACGAACGGCCTAGGTATTGAACCACCGGTCCCAGCAAGTTATAAATGACTTGGGGCCGCTACAAGCAAGTTTTAACAGTGCAAAGAAGGCAAAAACAGGAACATGACTGAAAGGGTCATTACATCATCCACTACTAAAAAAAGACTTTTGTCCTTGAAAGTCAAGAAAGAGGGAGTACCTGAAGGCTCAAACAATTGTGGATACTGAGCCCGCATCTCTCTCTCTCAGTCTCCCAGGTAGCCTCCTCGACCGGATGATGCCTCTACTAAACGTTAACCACAGGAATCTCTATAGACCACAATCTCCTGACATCCCTGGCTAGACTGGATATCAGCTCCTCAACAAAGGTCAAACTCTGATCTAACTGCACTGAATCCCACTGCAACACATGTGACTTATCCGAAACATAGTGCCTCAACATAGATATATGGAAGACTTGGTGCATAGCCGAGAACATAGGAGGCAAATCTAATAGATAAGCAACATTACCAACCCTCTGAAGAATCTCAAATGTCACGATATACCTGGGGATAAGCTTGCCCTGCCTGCCGAACCTCATCACTACCTTCATGGGTGACACTCAAAGAAACACTAAATCACCAACACCGAACTCTACGGCATAAAGTCTGCAATTTGTGTAGCTCTTTTTCCTACTTTGGGCTGCCTAAATTATGTCTTGAATCACACGTACTTGGTCTAAGGAATCACAAAGTAAGTCTATACCCTACGGCTTGGACTCCAAACCATCAAACCAACCCACTGGCGATCTGCAACGCCTACCATATAATGCCTCATAACTATTATTATAAGTAAACTTGTCACGACCCAATTTCTCGGTCATGATGGCACCTACAACCCCCGGTAGGTGAACCAATCCCCGTAGCCCAGAACAGTTAGTGATGGGCTACTATCTAGCAAATAAGGGAACAAGACAAATAAAATAGATAACAGGGATATAAATATATACATATGCGAAAACTAAACCAAACCCAAGACCTGGTATCATAGTATAGAGCCCAAACTACTTACATGGAGTGCAAATAATCCAAAATAATATATACATATGTCTCTGAATGGTAATAGAGTACATGAAGAAAAAGATAAACTAAAGCTAAGCTCCGATCGCCAAGAGCTCGCCCTCAGCCTGAAGTAGTCCCCAACAGATCTCCAAGCACGAATCACAGCGATCTAACGGCGATGGCCCCCGCTAGGATCTGCACCCAAAGATGCAGGGGGTAGGGGTGAGCACCAAATGCGAAGCATAAGGTACCCAGTAGGTATCATAGGCCGACTGGGCACATATAAGATAAACGTGTAGTAATAGACAGAATAGAAGCAAGCAGTCACAGAAATCAACGAAAGGTACAAATGAACTAGCCCAGAGGGAAATCAACAGAACCACATGTGAGGCTAGTAAGCAGAATATACACACCATAGGCACAGGTGAAAGTAAGAAATAACGCACCTGGGGTCCTTGCAACAACGGTGTATACAAAATAAGTTTACGAAATGGACGGTAAACCTCAAGTGTAAGAAGAAGAGGGAAGAGTAATAATAGGCATGCTCAGAGACATGAATCAAGCCCAACTAATCATATCAATCTCACACCCAGCAACTAACAGTCTAGCAGTAATCAATTTCATAATTAATCGTAACAGGGAATAATTCTACAAGTAAATAGAAAGAGTCTACCTACAGTCCCTCGGTCGCCCATACAACCGAGGAACACAAACAAGTGAAAACAAACCCTCCGGCATCCCATACTACCAGAGCATACAATCAGCAAACAGCGAACAAGGGTGGAACCTCGAACCATGAATGATATGATGCATGAAGATCTCAAGTGCCATAGTATCTCTGTATGTACCTCCTCCGGCGCTGATCCGGCCCAGCAGGTAGGTTCCATGGAAGGACACTGCCTGTATACCTCTACTCCACCGTATACCCCTCCTCCGGCACACGCAGCCCGTAGCCCCTGGCCCGGATGTCAAGGTCCATGGAGGTCCCAGACCCCATACTAAAACTCAGTATCAGACACAATGGTCGTCCGGAAGCAAGTCGGTATCAGGAATGGAGACTTCCAGTATCGAATATGCCAATGCCCAGACCCTGTCCAGGACTAAAGTAAGTAGGAAATGTTTCAAAAAACCCCTGCCAAGGGTGGCCCGGGCATACACTGGGTCTAAACAGTAAAAAGTCATTCTCAGGTGCTCGGTCCGACCGAGGCTAAAATCATCTCAAGTAGCAAGAAAACTCAACTAGCACCCCGGCCCTGCCGAGTCTAGCGTGAATCGTAAAACTGGTGATTTAAAACATAATTTTACTTCCTTTTATCCAGGAATATTCACAAGTTAAATCAACCATTTCCAAATCATTTCCATCAAAAACAGGCCCCCCGGGCCATGCAAGGTTTAGAAAATAGTGTCAGTAGGCCCGAAGCCAAAACCATAGTAAACATGGATAAAACCTCTTTATATGCATGGAAATGGTATGATCACACACAATAGCTGCCCAGCAGCTCACAATCAACCTATCGACCCTGCACAGGCCCACAGCTACTCAGCAAGCATAACCAGCCTAGAAGGATAATTCTATGCCCGGGACTCGCGGACATCCCCAAAATCCCACCTTCTATGTTCCAGAGTCAACAAGGTCTCACAGGACCACAAGGGTAAATAAAATATATCGGCAAAATACTACAAGCAACGGAGGAACAAAAGTAGGCGGACATGAATAAAGCGGTCGAGGTCTGTGGTACCAACCTAATAAACCAACCCAAGGATGCCCATTAATACAATTTTATTTTATATATACGGAGTCTAGGGAAAATAAACCGTAACCTACCTGTCGTCCGATAACAAGCTTGAACCTCTCCGAAAAGAAGCTCCGAAATGAAATTAAACTTGAACTCGGGCTTGAATAACTTGACGTAGAAAATTGATTTTCTTTTCGGTGATCCAATAAATTATCAAGATCTTGCTTATTGGAATCAACTTTTAACGTGACAAGTGAATGATGTACTGTGGTAATTTTTGCACCACAATTATGTTCCCAGAAGTGTTATGAAAGTTTGGCAGCCATTGACATACAAATTCGTCCAAATAGCTTAAGTTTCAACATTGAAATTGTTTCAATCATATAAGTGAGTAGGCAGCAATTGCCATTGTTAATGCTGCCTTATTCCAATGATGCCACCATTCACTGTTAGTGATTGCTGGCCACCCCCTCCACCTACACGTGGAGTGGAGGTGGCACTTACAAGGCAACAAAATAATACTCTTATCCCGTTATTTATATATTCGGGTATTGCATAAATTCGTAGTAAAATAAATATAATATTTTAAATATACCATAATTCATAGAAAATCATTTCCAATAAAACCTACTAGATTATAATAATAATTTTCAACATAGCTAAATTTACTATCTCCATTAAAATAATACAATGTATAAAAACCTTATAAAATAAATACATATACCATTATATCGTAACAAAATATTTTTCATAAACCTTTAAAATATTTTGAAAAGGCAATAATAATATAATTTTTACCAAATTCAACTTTTAAATAAAATATTTTCAAATACACGCACGATGCTAATAAAATTCTTAAGCTTAGGCTCGTAATTCACAAACGCACGATTTTGATACTCAAGAATTCCCTCGGGATCCTCCCTTATGTTTTATCACTGTTTTGGAACTGAAATGGCATTTTAAAACGTGAAGTTGAGGCTTAAATCGAGTTTAACCCGACCCGGTTTGCAACCCGTTTTCTTCCAGACAGTCCGCGGTAAAACAGTCATAACTTTTTACTCCGAGATCAGTTGGACGTGAGGTTTTGTGCGTTGGAAACTAGACTCGTAGACCTTCGATTTGGTATTTTGGGAGACTTCTAACTCTTTATATATTGAGAGAAAAGCCTTGAGACATTTGACCCAAAGTTCAGAAAAATCATTAAAGAACTTACGATAACTTTTGCCGACTTGCTTGGCTTCAAAACTTATAATGCGACCAAACAAATGGGCCCAACACCGAAATACCGGTCCTGACAAGCCTTAAGTGACTTGGCGCCGCTACAAACACGCTCTAACGGCACAAGGAAAACGTATTTGTGGAAATAACTGGAAGGGTCATTACAAAACTCTGCCAAAGGAATATACTGATCCCATGTACCTCCAAAGTTAAGAATATAGGCCTGTGACATGTCCTCCAGGACCTGGATAGTCCTCTCGGACTGGCCATCTGTCTGAGGATGGAATGCAGTGCTGAGCTTAACATATGTACCTATCTCTCGTTGAATAGTCCTCCAGAACTGAGATGTAAACTGATTATCGTGGTCTGAAATGATAGAAGATAGAACCCCATGTAAATGGACAACCTCACAAAGGTAAATCTGACCCAACCTCTCTGCACTACAGAAAGAAAGAACCAGCAAGAAGTATGCAGACTTAGTCAGCCTATCAACAACAACCCAAATAGAGTCAAACCCTCAAGAAGTACAAGGCAACTGTGCTATGAAGTCCCTAGTGATCCCTTCCCACTTCCACTCAGGGATGGTAAGTCTCTGCATCAATCCACCAGGTCTTATGTGCTCGAACTTAACCTGCTGATAGTTTAAGAACTGAGATAAAAACCTTGCTATGTCCTTTTTCATACCACTCCACTAGTAAATCTATCTCAAATCTCTATATATCTTATCTGCGCCTGGATAGATGAAATATCTGAAACAATGAACCTCTTGAAGAATCAACTGAATCAAATCCCTAACTCTCGAAACACAAAGGCGACTATCAAATCTCAGAACACCATCAGAATCTAAAGTAGCCTTGTTGGCCTCACCCCGTAGAACATGATCATGAATATCACATAACCGTTGATCCTCAACCTGATGATGTTGAATCTGCTCAACCAGAGTAGAACGGATATCAACACTAGCAAAAACTCTTCTAGGATCTAACAAATCAAGTCTAACCAAATGGTTAGCTAAGGACTGAATATCCAAGGCCAACGGTTGCTCTAAAACTGAAAGAGAAGCCAAGCTGCCCATACTCGCTACCTATTAACTCAAGGCATCCGCTACCAAATTTTCCTTGCCTGGATGGTACAAAATAGTGAAGTCGTAGTCCTTTAGTAACCCAACCCATATCTTCTGCCTAGAGTTCAGCTCTCACGGACTCATATTGTATTGATGACTACGGTGGTTGATGAAAATCTCATAGTGAACCCCATATAGATAGTTACTCCATATCTTGAGCATGAAGACTACTACCGCCAATACCAAGTCATGAGTATGGTAGTTGTTCTCGTGATCCTTCAGCTGCCTTGATGCATATGCTATCACACAAACCTGTTGCATCAACACACAACCAAGACCAACTAATAAAGCATCACAATTCACTAACAAGCCCTGACCCTCGACTGGAAATGTCAACACCAGAGCTGAAGTCAATAAGGCCTTAAGCCTCTGGAAACTATCCTTGCAGTGATTTGACCATTAAAATGGGACATCCTTCCTAGTCAGCCTAGTCAAGGGTGCTGCTATGGAAGAAAATCCCTCAAAAAACTGCATGTAGTATCCTGCCAACCCAACAAAGTTGTGAACCTCAGTAGGAGTAGTAGGCCTCGGCCAATCATGAACGGCTGCAATCTTTCTTGGGTCCACTCTAATCTCATCCTTAGATACCACGTGTCCTAAGAATGCTACTGACTTAAGCCAAAATTCAAACTTTGAGTACTTGGAATAAAGTCGATGTTCTTTCAAAGTCTGGAGTACCATCATTAAGTACTGTTCATAGTCCTCCCTAATCTGCGAGTATATCAATATGTCATCAATGAAGACTATCACTAACAAATCTAAGTACGGTTTAAGCACCCTGTGCATCAAGTCCATGAAAGTTGCGAGGGAATTAGTCAACCTAAAAGACATCACCAGAAACTGATAATGGTCATAATGTGTCTTGAATACTATCTTAGGGATGTCCTCCACCCTAATCCTCAACTGGTGGTAGCCATACCTCAAATCTATCTTAGTGAACATTGCTGAATCCTGGAGTTGATCAAACAAGTCATCTATATGCGGCATCAGATACCTGTTCTTTATAGTCACCTTACTAGCTGTCGATAATCAATACACATCCACATTGACCCATCTTTCTTCTTCACAAATAGAACTGGAGCACCCCAAGGCAACATACTCGGCCAAATAAAACCTTTAACTAATAAATCCTAAAGCTAAACCTTAAGTTCTCTCAACTCAGCTAGAGCTATATGATAAAGAGTAATGTAAATCCTAATACCCGACTCTAACTCAATGGCAAATTCTATATCGCACTCAGGTGGAAGGCCTGACAGGTTGGTCTGAAACACATCTAAGAACTCCCTAACAACATGGACTAACTTGAGAGAATAAGTGTTTGCGCTGTCATCTAGTACATATGCTAGATAAGCCAAACACTCACGCAAAATCAACTTCTTAGCCTGAAGACAAGAAATTATCCAAGATAATGCGCAGCTAACAAATTGTACCACACAATCGGGGATACGCCAAGAATAGCTATGGTAATGGTCTTGGTATCAAAATTAGTCCATTCCCAAAATCATATCAAAATCTAGCATGTCTAATATTATCAAGTCATCCCAAGTCTCAAGATCACCAACAGCTATCAAGCAGGATCTAACAATCTAATCCACTACTAAAGAATTGCCTACCGGGGTAACAAAAGATACAAGATCAGATAATAGCTCACTACCCAACCCCAAACAAGGAACAAAGTAGGAAGATACATACGAACATGAAGAACCTGGATCAAAAAATGCTAAAGTTAACTAGTGGCAAACAGAAATCGTACCTATGATCACCCCATCTAAGGCCTCTACCTCTAGTCTACCAGGGATTGTATAGAACTGAAGCCAACCTCCACCAGATTGATCTCCATCTTGACCACTTGACTTTCCATGATGGGCACTACCCCTACCTTAGAAACCACCCCCTCTGACTGATGGTTGCACTAATCTCAAAGATTGAGCCAGCTGGGCGGTTGGCTAAACTATACCTCGATGGGGTCACTCTATAGCATAGTGATGAATGATACCACACTCATAGAAAGTCCCTGATGTACAACCCTATCGATATGAACTGGCTAAACCTGTATGGCCATCACGGCCTGTTGTCCTAAATATTTTACCCTTCGATAGCTGACCACAGTAACTCTGATCAAACTGAGGCTTAACAGAAGTCTAAAGTGATGCTTGAACTGGCCGTCTAGATTGACCCTGATGCTATAGTGGTTTATATCATCAGCCTCACTGACCTGAACCTCTACCGCAAGAGTGGGAACCACTGTAACTGCCCTGATGGCTTGGCCTCTTATCTTTAGCCCCTGGGTACTAATGATGCAAATCTATTATAGAGTGGGCATGGTCCGCTATAGCTTGAAATTGTCACCCACTAGCAACTAGTATCTCTACAGTCTGTCGAATCTCAGACCTCAACCCCCAAACAAACCAATGAACCATGTCTAGCTCTGCAGGAATGATCATAGCCCCAAATGGAGCCAACTGGTGAAAACGAGTCTCACACTCAGCCACTGAAATAGATCCTTGTATCAACTGGGTGAATAACTCTTTATGGCACACCGAGTCACTCTGAGGCAAGAACTTCGCCATAAATTCCTCATAGAACTCTCTCCAAGTCAGCTGAGGAGACTGAGATGGTCTGCAAGCTACTTGGGCCCTCTACCAATGCTTAACTAGGCCCTCTAACTGATAGGTAGTATAACCCACTCTGTGAGTATCCAATAGACCAAGATGATTAAGCATCTCCTTGCAAGAAGAAATAAAGTCATAACCATCCTAACCAAAAGCACTGGAAAACCTCGATGGGGATAATCTCAGAAATTGGTCCAAAGCCTTCTGTCACAAGCAAGACCCGAAGGGATTATAGAGGATGTATTAGTGCAAGTGGGCACTTTGACTTGTGGACTTTGTAGTCCTTGATTTTGATCTAGAAGCCCTATTTATTTTGGGGCGTCCTTTCTTGGCTATAGGTAAAACATTAATTATGTGGAGTCTAGAAAGCTCACCATGTGTGTGCGCGACAAAGTGTAAGTCTTTGATGTTAATAAAGCCTTAAAAGGTGAGAGGTATTTAACTTCTATGTTTTAATCTCCCCATTATCTTATGCTGGGTCTTGTGTATACTCCCCTTTGCTGGATGCCGATAACCTTTTACAGTGTTCTCCCCATTTCGCATAATCTAAAAAACATGAGCAAAAATACCAAATACAGATACACAAGATACTAATGCAAACATAATAAAAAATATGCATAGCAGATAGTTTATGGGGATTAGTCCCCAGATACAGTCCAAAAACTAGTGTTTAAAAGTAAAGCAGAAACAGCTAAATAAATAGAAAAACCAAAAGCTAAGAGTCACTGAGTCAGAGGGAGTTTAGCAATCAAGGAAGTGTCTGAGGGTGTTAATGAATCTTCCAGCATAGGAGTTGTAGGAGCGTTCAACGTTTCAAGCAAGGTTAGAGTAGGAAGTGTTGATGGTCACAACAAGGTCAGTTTGATATGAGATAGCTCTTTGACTGATTGTGTCGACTCTTGAGATCAACTTGTTCATAGTTTTGACTCCTTCTGCTGGAGTCCAATCATGCTAATTCGAAACTTGACCATATCCACTCTTGTATCCTTAGAAAGCTGAAGAAACTTGTCTATCTTAGTCTGTATGAGTTGTATTCCTTCCTCCAGTTTGGAAAGCCTTCCTATCACTTCTGTAATTTCCCTCAATATCTCCATAGCAGAGTTTGCGCTTACCTTGGTGACCTTTGGTGGATCAATATTTGCCTTCCCTGAGTCTTTCTTAAGACATTTATCATAAACAAGAACATACCCCATTCTCCCAAAAGTGTGGGAATTATAGGTAGCAGACACCTCAATAGGTTCAGAGTTAGAGAGATCCTTACCCGAATCCAGGAGGATACGAGAAATGATCAATCTATATAGCAAGCTAGCATTGCTGCTAGAGTCTTCTACACTTTCAATCATGTGCCTTCTGAACCATTCTGCCGAATTTATTATGTATTTTTTAAGAAAAAAATAGAGTATAAAGATATCCCTACTGGTAATGTTGCTTTTTCTAGGAAGCAGAGTAGTAGCAATAATGTGGGCTAAGATACGATTTTCAAAACAGAGGATGGAGGGACCAAAACCAAATACGTCTAACCCAACTTCTGCAATAGTGGCTTTAGCTTCCTCTAAAGTGACTTCCATATCCTCAGTCCAACTTCAAGACATGTAGGGTATAACACCTAAAAACTTAGTTCCAAACACTTGCTCGAATAGAAAGTCATTCAGCAAAATCTGTTTCCCAATACAAGAGATTCCAACTCACCATTGTCTTTAGAGAGACTCAAATTAGCATAGAACATATCAACGGGTTCCTCATATACTTCAAGACCACATAACTGAAATAATAGACCTAATTTCTAAGCCTTGAGATAGGTACTTACAGAGCATTGAGAATCTTCAAATTGTGATGTGTCGTGGATTTACTCACTTTCGATGCTTAATGCTTAGGATTATTGCATGTTCTTTAGCACTTTATTTGTAGTTTTAATGGTTTTTGTTAACTGTACAGAAGAACAGGTTCTATAGCAAAAATGCTGAAATTTTTACTGAAAAGTGATGGCTACAAGGATTACGAGAGGATTGATGGCACGTGGTTTAGAACCACGGACCCATGTTGTCAGTCGTGTATAAAGTTCAACAGGAGTGCAAAATATAGGCGAAAAGCATGAGTCAATCAATAAGTCGTGGTTCCAAACCATGACCCATCCTGTCACTCGTAGAACTAGTGAACCTACAGACATGCAAAAAGGAGAGCAGGGAACATGACTAACTCCACGGACCGTAATTCCAGACCACGAACCATCCTATTAGAATTATGGTTATTGATCATAGAGGTGCAATAATAGAGTCTAAAACCAAGAGTCATTCGACGAATCGTAGAGTGATTTCATGACTTCTGGTCCCCTCCCCCCCTCTCCGTGGTTTCCCATAATAGACAATGTTGATTCTTTAGGACCACGATTGACCTTAGTAAACCATGAACCATTATTTGAAATAATGGGTCGCCAACCTACTCGTGGAAGTTGCCAAATCCAGTTTTCCTTGTTTGTTTAAGATAGGATTTCTTATGTCTATAAATACCTTTCCTAGGTTTTCTTTTATGTTTTATGCTATATATTTTGTAGGAAACATATTCGTAAGCACTTGGTATTTATTTGTTGTTGGTTTTGAGAGATTAACACATTCATAGTTCATGATTCTTGATTTTTTCTTCAATTATTCAAGTTTTCGGATTTCTTTGCTTCTCCTTTTAAGTATATGATCATGAATGCTTCAACAACTTCTGATTATTTGCTTATGAATATGAGTAGCTAAATCAACAACTAGGGTTGTGGGAACTATGATGGAATAACAAAGTTGGCAAAGTACTTAGCAATTCTAGGATGTTGTTTATGCATGTATTGTTCTTCCCTTCCCTTTGATTACTTTTTAATGGTGGCCAACATTAGAACTCACCTTATTCTTACTTGCCGGACCAAGGATGTAATGAATGGTAAAAGGGTTGGTTACAATGGAGATTTGAGGCTATCAACCCTCATTTAATAGCTTGACCTTATCCGAGAATAACTAATCTGGGGTCAAAGGTAAGGGTTAGTAAGGCATACACTCGTAGACGGACCAAGTTGCGTGGTGAAATTAATCTATCTAGGGGACCAACCATTTAGGTGAACCTAACTTACCGATCTTGCATGCTAAGAACCAGAATAGATTGCTAGTACAACGCCTATAGTGTTATGAACTCATGAAGAACACAGTCCTAGTCCATATTCTCTATGAATCTCAAAAATATTGATACTTGTTGATTACTGGTTAATTAATAATTTATAAACTTTAATTGTTACTTAACCCCCCCCCCCCAGGGAAATAAGATGGCTAAGAGCGCGAATACACATAATTGATCGAGATCCAACCATATTCCCTGAGGGATTGACCCTAACCTTAGTTAGGTTTTATATTTGAACAGCGATATCTTTATGCTTATTTTGAAGGTGTAATTTGGGCGTATCAAATTTTGGCACCGTTGCCGCGGAATACAGTTTAGGATTAAGGGAGATTGAATTTATTTCACTATTAGTCCTTATTTCTTGATTTTACTTTTTCTGTTGTTTTTGTTTTTGTTCCATAGGTTGCACACTTCTGCATGCCCAGTATAAAGAGTCAAGGAAATCCCTTGATTCCATTCGATCCCAAACTCCCATGAACTCTGAGAAACATGGCTAAGGAGGGTGTTTTTGAGACACCTGAACAGGCCACAAAATAGATGTTGGCCGAAGAACAGCAGAGACAAAAGGCAGTAGAAGATGCTCAAATTGCGCAAGATGCACAAGTTGCTGATGCACTTGCTCAACATAATGCTCAAGATGAGCAAGCACCACAAGATAGACAAGAAGTTGCTTGCAAAGCTGCACTAAATGCTCAAGTTGCGAGAGACGAGGCATCCCGATGCAATATAGCTCAAGATCTAATCGCACCAAGTGGGAATAGAGGCTACCAGAACCAACAACCTCAACACATCCCTCACTATAATGTTGATGATGATGTCAATGATATAGGGACAACAGGCCCCATAGTATTTCCACCGCTTCCCGAAGGTACAAAGTTTGATATTACCAACACTATGATCCAGCTGCTGAACCTTGATAATGCCCAAATTACACCTCAGTTAAGAAGCATAAGAGGTCTCTATCAAATATAGAACCCAACTAAGGTTGGGGTCGATCCCACAGGGAATAAGGTGCAAATTAAGTCGTTAGTGAATTAGATGACTAATAATCAATAGTTTTAGGTAAATGGGGGGTTTGTATGGATCAAACTTTAATTGTTTCAAATAACAAATTGCAAGTTTAACGAGTAAAATTCAGTAGAAGGGAAGAACTAGGGAAGTGTTCAGCATGGCTCAATCAACAACCTCGGGCTAGAGTTCAATCGGGTTCTTTTCATATGCATAACACAAAGTAATTGAATTCATTCCTATGTCTAAACGTTTCTGAACCAAATAGATTTGTTTCTTTTCAATTCTCTCGAACTTGAAAAGATACAATACAAAACTCAATTTATACCCCAAGTGGGTTAACCTCGCTAGAGCGTCAACCATTAGACGGGAGTTAGTAGTCCCTAATCCTTGTTGTTAATTTAATTTTCCAGGTTTTTATTCCTTTGTTCAAGCAAATCAAACCTAGACTTGTTCTAATGTTTGCAACCATTAGAAAATGATAAAATCATAAGATTAACAACGTATTATGCAATATATATTGAACCCTATATCACCCGAACCCTTAGATCATTTCTATGCCATGGATCCCACAACCCTAGTTGTAGGAAATTAGCTACTCATGCTATTAGAGAAAAAGAAAATAATAGTGTTCATAATATAAAGAAAAAGTTCTTACAATAGATGAACACAATCTTCTAGTTTTCCAAGAACAAGCAGCCAATAATTTCCAAGAACAATGGAGGAAGAAGAAGAATATGTTGGTGCCGTATTTTTCCTCTCAAAAAGTTATCCCAATAGTGTCTAGAAATATCGGTTAATGAATCATAAAATAACCCTAACACTGGGTATTTATAGCAGTCCAGGAAATAAAGTCCAAAAATAGAATCGGAATCCCGCTTTTGACTTTGACGACTTTACCTGATGGGCCGTCAAGCATGTGACTGGCCGTCAGATGAACCGTCACTCTTAGGCAGTGGCTGAACTTTGACTGTCAAAGCCTGATGGCTTTTCTGACGATCTGTCAGGTCTGTGACGAGCCGTCAAGCCATCCGTCGCCACTAACCAGTGAGCTAAGGTGCCCAGCCTGACAAATATTTTGGTAAGTCATCGACGCGATGACGACTTGCTAGTATTTTCTAGTAAGTCGTTGGGCCTGTGATGACTTGCTGGTAAATTGACTGTTTAGCTTGACGGTTGGTGTAAGGACTCGTCAGAACCTTGACGATTTGTCAAGTGAGTTGTCACAGTAACCAGTAGAGCCTTTTAGTGTCAAAATTTTATTTTTTTCAGTTTTGGTTCAAGTTCCTGCAAGTTAAACATAAAACCCATCAAAAACAACAACGGTTGCTTGAAAACTCACGATTATTCTTAGTTAAAGGAGTCAAATATGTCGTAGAACGCCGACACATCAACACCCTCAACTTAAAACGTTCGCTTGTCCTCAAGCAACATGACAACAAAAACAAAAAGATGACTCAACTAAGAAAACAAACACGTGTCACTAGAAAATCATGGCCATTCAACAGCTTATTCAATTTAAATCAAGCCCCCCCGATAACACACAAATGTATGAAAAGCTAACTTGTAAGGATCTAAACATGTCATTCTGATATGATAGAATATTTTGCATACACACACAACAGCTATCCCAACAATCAGTAGATAATACAGAAATCCCAGTGCCCTCACCACAAAGAAGTCCCACACACACGATTTGGGACTAGGTAAGGCACTCACACTCACAAATGATTTCAAACAATGCACATGCGATGCCATAAGCTTGCCCTTGCTATTCTATTTCAGTTTTTCAGAAAGCCGCTCAGGATCACTACAGGACTTGTTTTGGCTTGTAATGAGGCCTCGAGTGCAGGTAGGATACCTTTGGGGAATAGTGACTAAACCCTCCTTGTAAATTGACCTATTATTTCCATTCAATCCTTCTTTTTTTATCCACTCTTAATCACCTTTGATTTCATTATTTCTTGCTACAGGTGTGGCCTTTTTAACTTGATAACTCTTTTTCTTTCTTTTTCACTGTTTTTTCTGTCTTTTCATTTGGCACACACCTGCACTTTCTATCCCCAACAACAACCAATTAAGCATAACCCCATCTTTCTTATGATGTACCTCTACAGTAGCCACCCTCAACTTAGGCTAATTGCCTTAGTTAAGGTGGGGCCAAAAAAAAGACTCAAAGTTAAAAGGGAAAGGTAAGAGGTTATCGGAAGAACAAAGTCAACTTAACCCCATTTTTCTTATCATGTACCTCTACAGCAACCACCCTCAACTTAGGCTAATTGCCTGAGTTGAGGTGCACGATGTCCAAGGAGGGACCAGGGCCAAAATAAAGACTCAAAGTTAAAAAAGGAAGGGTAATAGGTTATCGCAAGAATAAAGTCAACTTTGGCTCAAATAGGGATCAAAGGGGTTATTTACATTTTGATAGTCTTTTAGGCTAAGTGGACTGCACACAAAAAGGGAATGTGATCCTTTCCTAAGCAACCAATTTCAAGCTTAATAAAATAGACCGGGCAAGTTTTAGATGCATGCACAAAGTAAGAGTTTATAACAATAAGCTCACACACACTTGGCACCATGAAACCATACAACTACCAACTATCAAAGCAACAGTTTGGCTTAAGCACAATTATTACAATCACATCCGTTCAATGACATTCAGAGATCCAGAACAGTCAATCATTTCAAACATAAGTACAAAATCAACTTTTTCAGAGGGGGATCCTTTTAGTTCAACTTGCCAAAAAGACCATGCTTGCTATATACACCACAACACAAACAAAATTAAAATGACAACTTAAACATTCCAGTTCTACTAGATAGCACACCAAGGGAAAAGAAACACGGCAACAAAAACCCTTGGTGGTGATAGACTCACAGGTATCCCAACACCCTCAACTTAGGCTCATGCATTATGCATACATGTGAAAGCTAAAACTGTGAGAGAAAGGAATACTTGTGAAGCCCTTAGGCCTCAGAGTCTGGTACGATATTGGAGACCGTCGGGGTCTCTAAGGCAAGAGCAGTCCTCATCATTATCCACAACAGAATCTTCAATGTTAGCATTGTTCAGATTCTATTGATCAGAAGTAAGTTGTTGAAGCCTTGTTGCTTCCCTTTGTTGTGCATACATATTCATCCTTAAAGTTCTAGCAAGCTCGGGGTCGTAGGGTAATATTTGTTCACTCGAGTATTGGGTACTTGGCATGCACAACTCTGTACCCTGTAACAATCAAAAACAACAAATAAAAATTAAAAGCAGGAAAGTATGACTAAGAGTCAACTAAACACACCGGACTTAATAAACTTCTGTATTCCCCGGAAATGGTGCCAAAATTTGAAAACGCCCAAACTACACCTCAGTTAAGAAGCATAAGCGATCGTTGTCAAATATAGAACACAACTAAGGTTGGGGTCGATCCCACAGGGAATAAGGTGCAAATTAAGTCGTTAGTGAATTAGATGACTAATAATCAATAGTTTCCGGTAAATGAGGGGGTTTGTGTGATCAAGCTTTGATTATTTCAAATAGTAAGCAACAAATTACAATGAGCAAAATTCAATAAGATAGGCAAACTAGGGATGTGTTCACCATGGTTTCGTAAACAACCTCAGGTTAGAGTTCAATCGGGTTCTCTTCATATGCATAATCACGAAGTAATTGAAATCGTTCTTACGTCTAAACGTTTCTCAACCAACTAGACACTTTATCTTTACAATTCTCTCAAACTTGAAAAGATTACAATTACAAAACTCAATTTTATACTTCAAGTAGATTAACCTCGCTAGAGCATCAATCATTAGATGGGAGTTAGTAGTCCCGAATCCTTGTTGTTAATCTAATTTTCCGGATTTTAATTCCTTTGTTCAAGCAAATCAAACCTAGACTTGTTCTAATGTTTGCAGCCATCAGAAAATGATTAAAACATAAGATTAACAACGTAATATGCATACAAACCAAATCCGATATCACAAGAACCATAGATCATTAATATTCCATGGATCCCACAACCCTAGTTGTGGGAAGTTAGCTACTCATGCTAGTAGAGAAATAGAAGGCAATCATATTCATAATAAGAGAAAGATTCTTACAAATAGTATGAAAGTTACTTCAATTATCCAAGAACAAGAAGCCGAAAATCCCAAGAGTAATCGAAGAAGAAGACTGAAATGTGTATGTCGTATTTTTCCTCTCAAAAAGTTGCTCAATACAGTCTCTAGAAATATTGGGTAATGAATCATAAAATAACCCTAACACTGGGTATTTATAGCAGTCCAGGAAATAAAGTCCAAAAATAGAATTGGAATCCCGCTTTTGACTTTGACGGCTTTACCTGACGGGCCGTCAAGCATGTGACTGGCCATCAGATGAACTGTCACTCTTACGCAGTGGCTGAACTTTGACTGTCAAAGCTTGACGGCTTTTCTGACTGTCCATCAGGTCTGTGACGAGACGTCAAGCCATCCGTCGCCACTATCCACGAGCTGAGGTGCCCAGCCTGACAAATATTTTGGTAAGTCGTCGACGCGATGACGACTTGCTAGTATTTTCTGGTAAGTCATTGGGCCTGTGATGACTTGCTAGTAAATTGACTGTTTAGCTTGATGGTTGGTGTGACGACTCGTCAGAACCTTGACGATTCATCAAGTGAGTTGTCACACTAACCAGTAGAGCCCTTTAGTGTCAAAAATCCATTTTTTTCAGTTTTGGTTCAAGTTCTTGCAAGTTAAACATAAAACCCATCAAAAACAACAACGGTTGCTTGAAAATTCACGATTATTCTTAGTTAAAGGAGTCAAATATGTCGTAGAACGCCGACACATCAAACATGAAGGGATTATTTGCTGGCAAGCCCACTGATGATGTGAACTTGCACTTGAAGAACTTTGTGGTGATTTGCATGGCTTACAACCTTCTAGGAGTAGATCAAGATGCTATCAAATTGTGGCTCTTTCCATTTACTTTTACTGGAGAAGCAATACTTTGGCTTGCGGAACTACCTGATGTTTCAATATTCACATGGCTTGAATTGAGAAGTTAGTTTCTGGAGAGGTTCTTTCCCCTATCAAAGATGTTGCAGCTCAAGCAGGAAATCTATAAATTCAAGCAGTTACCCACAGAGGCACTATATGAAGCATGGCTTAGATTTAATAAAAAGCTAAAACAGATACCAAATCACAGTATTCCTTCAGATCATTTGATGGAAATCTTCTACAGAGCACTAAATGTGAATACCAAGGCAGTAGCTGATATAGTCAATGGGGGGAGCGTTCATGGAGAATACTTACGTTAAAGATTCTGAGATGCTTGATAAGGTTACTGAGATAAATAGGGCCTGGCATATGATAGAGGCTGAAAGTGCAGCAGGAACTTATGTGGTGGGGAAATCCATAGACTATTAAGAATTGCAGGAGATTAGACATGATTTTGCTAGGTTAAAAACAACTATAGATCTGATTGCCAAACAAATTCTTAATAACAATTTGGAGAAGGTGAATGATGTAGGTTCACAAGGTAAAGCACCAAGACAGGATGGGCATGAATCTGATGAAGAAGCTAATTATCTGAATGATCAAGTGGCGGGTTTTTGGGCCAATAGCCAAGGAAATCAAGGTCAAAACAGAGATAGAGATAACAACTACAATTAGTCTGGATATACAGATAGGAGAAAGGATGCTGACTGACACAAGAGGGATGGCTACAAGAATCATAGAAGTAGCCTGTATGTCCCTTCTGATAACTGTGAAGCAGGATTTGAACAGCCTATAATCAAAGAGATGTTGGCCAAAGTATTGCAAAAGGTGGATTCAACTGATGGTAACTTGAAGAAGATATGTGCTTACATTGCAGGCATGAATCAAAAAGTAAAGGCACATGTCATCACCATCAAGAAAATAGAGTAACAGATAAGTCATATGTCTTTAACTTTGAATCTGTGTCAGAAGGGTACACTTCCTAGTAATACACTCCAAAATCCAAAAAATGATGGGAATTGCATGGAGGTGACTACTTGAAGAGGGAAACAGACTGTTGATCCTCCTATTCCCATAGTTGTTAATGAACCGGCCAAACCTGAAAAAGATGATGCATAAATTATGGTCAATTCAGAGCAAAAGGGTGGTAATGAAAGTCCAATTGAGAAGAAGTCTAAAGACACCAAGGAGAAGAACGAAGAGCTTCCACAGGTCTTGAAGCCCATACTATTACCTCCTCCACCTTAACAACAGATATTGATTAAGAAGGTTGAGGAAGGTAAATATCACAAGTTCATCTCCATGCTAAAATAGCTTTCAGTGAATATTCTATTTGTTGAAGCATTGGAGCAGATACCTGGGTATGCAAAGTTCATGAAGGATCTGGTGACGAAGAAGAAAACTGTAAGTTTTGAGCCAGCTGATAACTTGAACTTATAAGTTTGTAATCTATCAACTTATTAAGCCTTTACTCATGAATTATTGCCATGTTTTGATAAGATTTAGAGGTTCTTATGGCCTTTATTGACATGAATGCAGGTACTCTTGTTCTAAGTAAAAAAATAAGGAAATGGACCCAAAAGAGCTCAAAAGGAGTTTAAGTGTGAAGTCGATCGAAAGAGACAAAGATTTTGTTGTGAGGTACGGAACTCATGAGACACACACAACATAAGGTACAGTCTACATGTTCCTCTGCATAAAGCTCAAAAGGGAAGAGAAAGATTTGTTAAGGGGTGCAGCTGTTGTGCGACATGCACAAGGCCTGGTGTGAACCGCACCCCTCTTTGCATGACAATTGGAAGTCAGCTAACTTGTGTGAACCGCACCCCTCTTTGCATGACAACTGGAAGTCGTCTGAGTCACTACTTCACTTGTGCAGAGTTGTGAGACACGCACAAGATGACGTGCAAAATACATGTCACACCGTACAACTTCTGAAGGGCATTTTTGTCCATTTTGATATGACAATTTGGGAACATTCTAAAACCTAATTTAGGCATAGTTTTTCATAGTTTTTGAATAGTTTTTAGTTTTTGAGCAAGTTTCTCTTCTAAGGCAAGAAAGAAGGTTTTAATCTATTCTCTCAATCTTCAACCTTGGACTTATAAATTTGAGCTTGGATATTGGATTCTTGCTACAATTAATGAAAAGTAATTTGAATTTTCCTGTGGGTATACTTTTTTCTTCCTTTAGCATGAGTTGATAATTCTCCTTGTCTAGGGACGTGTTGATAATGGGTACTTGATAAAAGTATATGGGTCTTGCTTATTTGCATTTATAATTGCTAATATGACATGGGTCTAGTGATTTCACTATATTTTAACTCTAAAATTGGTGATTGCAAACATTGATTTAATTTGCTTGATTGTGTTCTTTCTTGATAAAAGAGATTCATGATTTCGGATGTGAAATTGCTAGTAGGTACTTGGGAATCCACTTATATTGAGGCTATAAATAGCTCAATTCGTTGTAAACACCCATTTAAGGATCTAAGCTAGAAATAGTGTGACCTCCCCAAGCCTACATTGGTTGGTATATGCCTAAATAATGGTGCTTGAATAAAGACCATTGGATGAATGATTGTGTGATCGAGAGATTAACAATCATGCCTAAAACCAATGCTACCTATGTTATTTAGTAGGAATTTATGCAATTAAGCAAGTACCTTGACCCGTATTCGAGCCCTATTAGAAACACATCCCTAGTCATCCTCTCTACTGTTTACACCTTGCACTTATTTTTATTGTTTGGTTTGGAATTGAATTGTGACAGATTCCCAATCCCCCCCCCCTTTTTTACATTATTTATTATTTGGAAAATCTACTCTCCTTGTGAAGTCTTTTCTACAATCTATTTCGCTAAGCTCCAATTCCATGTGGGATCAACCTCGACTCCCGTCGGGTAATATAAATTGTGTTTTGCTTAACGATCGCTGATACCTCCATCTTACAGAGTACATTTGAGCGTTATAAAAATGGTGTTGTGCCAAGGAGTTGTGTTTGAATAGCCTTTTTTATTGTGAATTGAAATCACTTTGTAGAGTGTTTGTTCTTTTTATTTGGCTTGTTATTTTTGTCCATTGCATAGGCAGCCCATGAGCAAAGTGGGCGACAATGGAAGTTTCGAAGGGTTCATAGACACAACTAATGAACCTATAATTTAAGTGGGAGTAGGTATAATCCGCCTACCTTCCACGGTTAGAAATGTGGTATTCCACGTCACTAGCACAATGCTCCATCTTATACAAATGAAGGGCATGTCTGGAGGAGCAGAACACGAATATGAAAATAGGCACATCCGAAACTTCATGGAGATATACCAACCTTTCGTCTTTCAATACATTCTCCAAGAATCTATTCAGGTTTGCCTATTCTCTTTCTCTCTAATGGGGGAAGCCACGGCTTGGTTGGAGGAATTGCCAAAGGGGTCAATCACCTCTTGGGCTGAGTTGGTAGATTCATTCACAACTAGATTTTTCCCTCCCTCATGGATGATGCAGTTGAGGGATGAAATTACCAACTTCCACCAACTTCACAAGGAGCCTTTACACGAGGCATGGTTGAGATTTAAAAAGAAACTATTATTGTTTCCCAACCACAAACTGTTGAATGATGTCTTGCTATAAAGCTTTTATATAGCTTTGAACTCAATGAACAAGTCTGTGGCAAACAACCTCGGGATGGTACCTTCATAAACTAACAATTTGCTCTCGCCTCAGTTTTTCTAGAGAGAATGACCAAGACTAACCAAGCTTGGCACACAAGGGAGGCTGACATTTCTACCTCGGGAGTGACCACATCTATTTTGACTAATGAGATGCAGATAAAGGATAAAGAAAGGGATGAGACCATGGCTAAAATAATGATGCAAATAGACCTCATGGGCAAGAATATGATGGGGGTCGGAAGTGCAGACCGTGAATGTTGTGAGTACACCAAATATCAAGGCTAGTGATGACAATCTAATGACCATCATGGATGGTAAACTTTACTACTTGTCGGCGGGTTCTCGTCCCTGGTATTATCGCCCTAGGGAGGAGAATCAAGGTTGGAATAGGGATAAGGAAAGAGATGGAAATTAGAGAGACCGTGACAAAGAGGGTGATAGATAAAACCACCAAAGCTCAAATACATATGTAATCCCGGTCATTCAAAGATAGAGGACATGTTATCCTTCATTTTGAAGAAGGTAGACACAACAAATACCAGGGTTAGTGAGCTTAAAAGCAAAGTTTTAACACTTCATCAAACCGTGAGCTCTTATACGCCCTCAATCAAGAATCTTTAGGCTTAAATGAACCATCTATCCACTCAAATGAATCCGATAATGAAGGGAACACTCCCTAGTGACACCACATCCAATCCCAAAAATGACGCTCATGTTATGGCTATTATTACTAGAAGTGGAAGAATGAGTGGTGTGGTGGAAAGGCCTATTATGGATGTTGTGGAGAAGCCGGCTATTATAGTGAAGAAGACTAGTGTTGACCCCATTGTAAAGATGGGTGACAAATAAAAAGAGGTTGTGCATTATAAAGATGTTGTAGAATTGAAAGTTGGGGTGCAGCTTGGTGCACCCAACGTCCCAGTGGATGTTAATATTGATGATGAGAGGGAGGAGGTTGAATCTCCTCCCCAAGTTGCTATTGATATTGTGGAGGACCTTATCATTGTGCAAAGTATGCCAACCACACTACCCAAGGTACCTTCTACATACCCTCAAAGGTTAAATAAGAAGAAGGAAGAGCACAAATTTAATAAGTTTGTTGACATGTTCAGCAAACTTTTGATAAATATTCCTTTGGTTGAAGCCTTTATGCAAATGCTTGGGTATGCAAAATTCATGAAAGATTTGCTCAAGAATAAGAATATTGTCGATGTGGGCACTATTGAGATCTCACACAGCTGTAGCATTGTGATGAAAAGTAATATTGCTACAAAACAGGATCACCTGGGTGTATTTACCATACCTAGCACTATTGGACTATTTGTGTTCCGTAAGGCCTTGTGTGACTTAGGGGCCCCTAGTGATATTTAAGAAGTTAGGATTGGGTACGCCCAAACCTACATCTATGCTACTACTCATAGTTGATAGGTCTATTAAGTGTTCGGTAGGGATCCTCTTTGATGTATTGGTGAAGGTCGACAAGTTTATTCTCACAGCGCACTACGTGGTCTTGGATTGTGAAGTAGATGTTGAGGTTCCCATCATTTTGGGTCAACCATTATTGGCTACGGGGAGAGCACTTGTGGATATTAAACTCGGAGAACTCAAATTTTGAGTGGGAAGCAAGGTAGTGACATTCAATGTTTGCCAACACACAAAGCCTCTTGATGAATTATAGGTAGTCTCGGTGATAGATGTTGTGGGCAAGCTTGATGGCGTCTTTGATGAGTTTGAAGTGGGCAAAATGCCCAAGCTTGAGTTATTGCCAAATGGACAACAATATGATATTTTGAAGTTACTAATGGAGCATTTCCCCTTCTTGGGGTAGGGCCACGCCAATCGAATTGGCATGCTATCAAACAATGACTAAGGTTTGAGGTACTATTGTCGAGCCGCGATGTAAAATTAAGCGCTTCTTGGGAGGCAACCCAAGTGTTTTTACATTGTTTTGTGTTACCTTTTTGTTGTTTTTGGTTTGTTTTTGGAATGCATGGAGAGGAAAAATGACAAAGTGGAAAAATAAGATAAAAAGGGTATGTGCGAATGGTCGTGCAGTTTGCACGAGCTGTTGTGCGTGTTGCACAGGACACCGCATCCCAAAGCAGTGAACTAAAGGAAAAATATTGAGTTAGAGGTGACGTGCGTTGGGCTGTGCATTTCGCACGAGCCCTTGTGCATGTCGTACCTCTTCCACATACCATAACAGGAGAGGGACCAAGTTCAAGCATAAAAAAGGTAAGGTGCAAAGTGACAGGCGGTTCGCACAATAGCTTGTGTGAATCGCACATCACGGTTCACCAAGGTAAGTTTTGAAATTTTTTATTGACCGACCCGACCCAGAGACCGACCTGGTGACATTTTTTCTTTCTCCTTTAAACCTCCACCTTCACCCTCTTCTCCCATATTTATCCCACAACTCTCTTAACTCTCTCTCAAAATCCTCTACAAATACCTCAAACTCTCCAAAAAATCTTCTTCTCCTCTCACTCATACCTCTCTGCACCGCAACCCAGTCACTGCCACCGTCATCTCTGGGAAAAGTCATGGGTCACTATTGTTGATCTTTCAAAAGTTTTGACTTTTACTTCCTTTTGCTTAATCTTCACTTGTGGTAAGTTCTCTAATGTAAATACTTATTATTATGATGATTGGGAGCTCATATTATGAAGCATGTTCCCTAGAATTGCCATATTAATTTTGGGTGAGATCCAAAAATTTTGGGTCCCTAATTTTGGGTTATAATGTTGATTTTTCTTAGAATCAACTTGGTAGAACTTGATATTGTGATAATACATGTTGATTATAGTAGTTTTTAAACTTGAAAATCTGTGTTTGGGGTGAAGTTTGAGTAACTCACTTGTGATTGATGCATGATTTGGCTCTATAATAGATTGGGTTATGTCATTCTTAAGGGAAAATCATCATTGTCATGAGGTTCAGTTGAGAATTAATGTTTCGAGGTGTAACTTGCTACTCTTTTGTGCCCATGTAATTTGTTGAATATGCTTATTGGATGTATGATTTTGTTGGGAGGTAGGAATTGTTGTTGAATGAATGTGTCTAATTATTGTAATTGAAGGCTTGATGTTGCCAATGATAGATGTGGTAACGTCCTTCTTAAGGAAAGTCGTTGAGTTCTTCTTTTACTTTAAATGGTGATAATGGATTCCGGGGAAGTTTGAGTACCCGGATGATTTGGTTTGGGTCATATAATGTTTGGCCCTATTGGTTAAGTTGTTTCATTGTTGATTTGCTGCTCGGTGCCAAGTGCTTAATGCAGATCTTGATCGATGAATCACATGTGTAATTCACAAGAACACAAGGAACCAAACATATTTTAACTGTTTCCTTGTGTGTTTCGTATGTGATGTGTAGATCTCGATGTGCGAAATGCACAAGGCATCGTGCCTTGTGAGAAAATATTGTTAGTTCATTATTTTGAAGGGAAAAGCATGATGCGATTTGCACTTTGGCTTGTGCCAACTGCACCAGCTTCGTACCTCAGTGCAGAAATCCCTGTAGGTTTCTGGTAGCTCATGCGATATCATATATGATGCACACAATGACTTATGTGTTTCACACGTGGTCCACATGAACCATCAGTTACCTACTTTGTTTTTCTCCTTCTTATCATTCCGTTCTTTTTAATTAGTTATCTTCTTCCTAGTTTTCTTATTTTAAATAAATCAAAAATTACAAAAGATATTTTGCTTTTACTTTTGGCACTCGCAATATCCATGTGCAGACTATGACTTCTAGTTGGAGCAACATGGAGGATCATTCACGCAGGAAACTAGCACCTTCCCATTCAAGAGTTTCAGAGGAAGAGAAAAATCAATTTTGAGTGGAAGGTATGAAAGTCGTTTATGATCGTGACAAGGATAGGGCTTCAACGTGGAGCAGAGTTTCAATCTAGATACAACGGGGAATAACCTCCCCAACATCCCTGAGCAGTTTGCCAACTGACTGTGGCAACCATTCCAAGAGGTACCCGGAAACTATTATAAGGAGATAGTCTGGGAATTCTTTGCCTCGTACCAAGTCACACAGGATGCCAAGGGCTATAAAGGGCGTGCAGAGACCTTTCCCCCTATGGAATCAGTCATTGTTCTAGGCAAAGAAGTTCATATCACTCTAGTTGTGATTAATGTTGTCTATTGGAGCACCCCAATTGATCCCGCACCTCCACTCATGGACAAGCTTACGGCCAAACTCAAACCCTTTTAATGGGCATCACCTATTATTGCACCTGACACACCTCTCTGGGCCACTTTAGGAGGTGACATACCGCGATGGACTCTGTACTTTGAGTCTCACCTTTGGTATGATTTTGTTCGCTCATGCTTCTTACCTTCTCAGAATGACCAAAAGGTCACCCATGATGGGGCCATTATGGTAGCCTCAATCATGGTAGGGGACCCCGTCAACTTTGGGGAAATTGTTGCCTTGGTGATCATGAGGAAAGCTTGTAGAGGTAATAATGCATTCCCCTTCCCTGTGCTCATCAGTAAGTTGTATGTAAATGTTGGCATCCCTTATTTCAGTTGTAACACTCCTACTCCCGCCACGGGTGTGTTAGATCTTGATAAGAAGACTAATAGGGATGCTCCTAGATTCAAAAGGCGCCAGGTATATTCATCAGCAGAAGTTGAGGTTGATGACCTAGGTGCTGAAGTAAATGCTTCCCCTCCTTCTCGGGCTGCTTCAGAGGCACATACCCCCGCATCGACTGCACTTAGAGGTCCTTTGACCAAGAGTGGCCTCCAGTATATGGCTGAAAAGATGTATATCCATGAGAGGCAGTTTAGTGACCTAGATAATAATTTATTTGGTATGATACAAAGAGTTTTAAAGAATGCCATGCAAGGGGTAGTGGAAAGTGTCACCAAACTCTGCAAAAGGGTGGACGTTATTGAGGGTGTTGTGAAGGAAATTCGGAAGGATGTGGCTAAGGCAAAAGGGAAGGCTCCAGTTGGAGAGGCAATTTGAGCACCTTGCCTCGGCCCCATCACACTCATGGTCCTATGGATGATTTAGTTGCAGCTTTCGCAGAGGATGGGGAAGAGCTACCTAGTAATGAGGATGCAGAGCTAGATGATGATTAGAACCCAGAATTTCAGCGGGTTCTCTCGGAGTCCACAGCTACTACATACTCCCAAAAGGGTGGTGTTGGTCCTAGTGAAGAGGCAACAGATGATGGTGATAGGGCATAGCCCTCCAGGGAGTTGTCGCACCCCTTCTTTTCTAATTTGAGATTAAAGCATTGAGGGCAATGCTTCTTTTTATCGGGGGGTGGTGTTATTTGATTTGGTTGATTAGTTTCCCATGTTGGGCTTGAGATATATTATTTCCCTTGTTGGGCCGACAATTTTATTTTCCCTTACTAGATTTTATTTGTCCCTTGTTGGGCATGTTGGATGATTGTGATGATATTGCTCTATCCGGGCCTTTTTCTTATGTTCTGAGTTTATTTGTGCCCTTGTCAGGCTTGATATTTAATTTTGATTGTGTGTTGGGTTAGTCTTACATGATACCATTATCTCGCTACCCATGCCTTGTAAATGGTCTAAGGGCATACACCGAGGCTTGTTTTTCAAATGATTCATTAGAGCGCAAATTCGATAGTCGCCTTGTTAATAGTAGTTTAGCAATAAACTCCGAGGGTTTTCTTAATACCATGATTCTTTCCCAAAGAGAAAATGTTTTCTTTATTTTCTTTTTTTCTTTTGTTTTTGTGTCAAACTGGGTTGGTGTTTCTCTATGATAGATTGAGAGGCGACTTTTTTAAGGGAAAATATCAAGTTTTAGTTTAATTTGAGTCCGTGCTTTACTTGTCTCGAAATGGAACCCCTAGAAAAAAAATCTTGGCAAGATGATTTTGGAAATGAACGAAAGAGGGAAAATAATTTTTTGAGGAAAGCACTCTCTTGTCATGACTTGCACACTCTCAGTTTGGCTTGGTCAATTTACAAACGACTGTGTAGTGAACTCGGAATAGCTTGTCAAAAGTCATATGTCCCAATTGATGTTGACACTAATATTCAAGAATCTTGTGGCATGATTCCTTGTGTGGTGAGGCTTTACCTTGATTCTTGTGCATGCGTCATCTAGAACTTGCCTCGAATGCGATTCAAGGTGAAATTTTGGATGTGACTGAGATCGGAAGATGATCCTAGGCCCTTTTTGAATAGCCACTTCACCCAAATGACTTCCCTTGACATATATCCTAGTGAACTCCTTTTGAGATTGCGACCGTTCTTTGGCACCTTATTCGATACCTTAACCTTTTTGGAACCTCTATCTTGGCACCCGTCCTCTCTAATGGCTTGGAATTAAGAAGTAGGCTAAAAGCCTAAGTTTAGGGGTGAAATGAAATGACCATATAGGAAAAAGCCTAAGTTTGGGGGTGTATGTGTTTAATATGGAGAAGAAAAGGAATGCACTTCAAGTGCAAGGTAGAACCTTATGTTGAATTGAAAATTGCTCCAAAAGTTCAATACAATGAGCAAAATGAAAAGAAAAGAATCGGTGCTACCAAGTGAAGGTGTTAAAAGGAGTTAGAATGATCAAGATTGAAAGGTAAAAGCTTGGGATGTGTGAGCGAGAAATAAGGTGAAGTCAAAGTTCAAAAATATGAGCGGTGTTCAAAATTAAGAGAAAGAGTGTTAGGGAGGTTTAGTCACTTGAACCAAATGCAATCCTCACCTTAGCCCTAGCCAACATTGTAACTCGCAAGTCCTTAGGGATTTCGAGCTTGGCCAGTCTACATTAGTGGCGATGTACATACCGGGCAAGCCTATGGTTTGACATGTGTGCACTTGAACTTCCTTGAAAGAGTGAGAGTCTTTTTGGTTCTCTTATGATCCCTTGTATTGTGAAATTAGATGATTGTGAGTGGGATTCTCTCTTGTGGTGAGTGGCATCATGCACTCAAATTGGAACATAAAGTCTCTATTTTAATTGATAGGAATGAATGAGACAAGTTGTGTGGCAAATATCAAGGTAAACCTTGATGGTCCATGCCAATGACTTGAGAAGCTTTATATCTTGTTTCGAATGACAAAATTCCCTTGATTTTTGAATGAGAAATGAGGTCTTTTAAAAAGGTTTTGAAATGATCAATTGCCTTGATAATGTGGTGGTTCAAATTGAGACGAGCATGGTAGTCGAGTCTTTTCTTTGAGTCTTTTTGTTTATTATTTTTTTTAGTTTTTTAGAATAGATTAGTCTTATATGCCTTGATTGAGCTTTAGAGCATAATTCATTACTTATCTTATAAGTATCTTGCTTGAGGACAAGCAATAGTTCAAGTTTGGGGGTTTGATAAGTCGGTAATCTACCAACTTATTGAACCTTTACTCATAAATTATTGTCATATTTTTATAAGATTTAGAGGTTCTTATGGCCTTTATTGACATGAATGCACGTACTCTTGTCCTAGGGAAGAAAACAAGAAAATAGACCCAAAAGAGCTCAAAAGGAATTGAAGTGTGAAGTAGATTGGAAGAGATGAAGATTTTGTAGTGAGGTTCAGACCTCAAGCAACACGCACAATATAAGGTGCGGTTCGCATATTCCTCCGCATAGAGCTCGAAAAGGAAGAGAAGGATCTATTAAGGGGTGCGGCTGTAGTGCAATATGCACAAGTCTTGGTGCGAACCGTACCCCATTTTGCATGACAACTAGAAGTCGGCTGAGTCCCTGCTTCACTTGTGTGGAGCTGTGCGATGCACACAAGATGAAGTGCGAAATTCACGTCGCGCCGCACAGCTTTAGAAGTGCATTTTTATCCATTTTGATGTGATAATTTGGGAACATTCTAAAACCCAATTTAGGCATAGTTTTTCATAGTTTTTGAATAGTTTTTAGTTTTTGAGCAAGTTTCTCTCCCAAGGCAAGAAAGTGAGTTTCATCCATTCTCTCAAACTTCAATCTTGGACTTCTAAATTTGAGATTGGATATTGGATTCTTGCTACAATTAATTAAAAGGAATTTGAATTTCCCTATGGGTATACTTTCTTCTTCCTTTAGCATAAGTGGCTAAGTCTTCTTGTCTAGGGATGTGTTGATGATAGGTACTTGATAAAAGGGTATGGGTCTTGCTTGTTTGCATTTATAATTGCTAATATGACATGGGTCTAGTGATTTCACCATATTTTAACTGTAAAATTGGTGGTTGTAAACATTGATTTAATTTACTTGATTGTGTTCTTGCTTGACAAAAGAGGTTCATGATTTTGGATGTCAAATTTTTAGTGGGTACTTAGGATTCCACTTAGATTGAGACTAGAAATTACTCAATTCATTTGAAACACCCATTTAAGGGTCTAAGCTAGAAATAGTGTGACCTCCCCAAGCCTATATTGGTTGGGTTATGCTTAAACAATGGTGCTTGAATAAAGAACATTGAATGAATAATTGTGTGATCGAGAGACTAACAATCATGCTTGAAACCAATGCTACCATATTATTTAGTAGGAATTTACGCAATTAAGCAAGTACCTTGACCCGTATTCAAGCACTATCAGAAACACATCCCTAGTCATCCTCTCTATTGTTTACACCTTGCATTTATTTTTATTGTTTGTTTGGAATTAAATTGTTACAGATTCCCAATTCCTCCCCCCTCCTCTTTTTTTACATTATTTGTTATTTGGCCAATATACTCTCGTTGTGAAGTCTTTTTTACAATCTCTTTGACTAAGCTCCAATTCCCTGTGGGATCGACCCCGACTCACATCGGGTAATATAAATTGTATTTTGCTTAACGATCATTGATACCTCTATCTTGGAGAGTACATTTGAGAATCATCATGCACCATTGTAGTGCAATAGCTTCCCGTTCTCTGGTTTAGAAAAAGAAAGATCCTAGAGCTTTTAAAATCCTTTGTACGATTAGAGCCTTGTATTTTGTGAAAGTGTTGTGTGATCTGGGTGCTAGTATTAATTTGATGCCACTAGCAGTGTTCAAACAATTGGGCTTGGGAGCCCCCAAACCGATTACAATGCGGCTTCTTATGGCAGATCGTATAGTGAAAAGGCCAATGGGGATTCTCTATGATGTGCTTGTGAAAGTTGACACTTTCATCTTTCCTGCAGACTTTGTGATTCTTGATTGTGAGGTGGATTTTGAGTTTCCCATCATCTTGGGATGCCCATTCCTTGACACTGGATGTGCTTTAGTTGACTTAGAGACTGGGAAAATAAAATTCAAACTTAATGATGAAGTGGTTACTTTCAATGTCTACTAATCTATGAAACATCATGATGACATACGCACAGTATCAGTTATAGATATGGTTGATGAAGAGAAGCTAGTAGTGCCGATTAAAGAGAGATTTGGTGTTGAAGCACTTGCAGTTGTTATTATGAATTTTGATGGAGAGGATATTGATGAGTATGATGATATGGTAGAAGCACTTACCGGTATGGGGTCTTATACTTATACTCCAAAGAAGCTTGATTTAGACCTGAAGAATTGACAGACCCCATCAGCCAGACCATCTTTGAATAGCCTCGAGTGTTGGAGCTCAAAGCACTTCCTTCCCACCTATGGTATGTGTTCTTAGGAGCTAATGACACCTTGCCAGTTATTATTTAAGTAGACTTAGATGAAGGGCAGGTTGAAGCTCTGGTTTCTATTCTGAGAAAGTTCAAGAGGGCCATTGGTTTGTCCATTGTTGACATTGTTGGGATTCCGCCTAGAATTTGCACTCACAAAATCCAGCTTGAGCCAGATTTCATTCCGAGTATTGAGCACCAACGTAGTTGAATCAGCCTATGCAAGAGGTTGTCAAGAATGAGATCATCAAGTGGCTAGATGTAGGCGTGGTTTATCCCATTAAAGATAGCAAGTGGGTGAGCTCGGTTCTGTGTGTACCTAAAAAAGGGTGGAATTACTATGGTTCCTAATGTGAAGAATGAGTTGATTCTGATAAGGCCTATCACAGGTTGGCGTGTATACATGGACTACAGAAAGTTAAATGCTTGGACCAAGAAAGATAATTTTTCGATGTCGTTCATGGATTAGATGTTAGACCGTCTTGCTGGTAGAGGATGGTATTGTTTTCTTTTTGGTTATTCAGGATACAATCAGATCTCAATTGCTCCTGAAAACCAAGAGAAGACCATTTTCACTTGTCCATATGAGATGTTTGCTTTCAAGAGGATGCCATTTGGGTTATGCAATGCACCGGTAATATTTCAGTGATGTATGCTGTTAATTTTCTTAGATATGGTAGAGGACACTATTAAGGTGTTCATGGATGATTTATCTGTAGTTCGTGACTCTTTCGATGATTGTTTGGCTCATCTGAGTTTTGTGCTGAAGAGATGTGAAGAATGTAACTTAGTGTCGAATTGGGAGAAGTGTCACTTTATGGTCAAAGAGGGCATAGTGCTTAGCCATTGAATTTCCAAGAAGGTTATTAAGGTCAACAAAGTGAAGATAAGAGTGATCAAAAAATTGCCTTCTCCAGTTTCTGTGAAGGGTATCCAAAGCTTCTTACGGCATGTTGGTGTCTATTGCAAGTTCATAAAGGATTTCTCTAAAATTTCACACCCCTTGTGCAAATTATTAGAGAAGGAAGTGAACTTTGTTTTTGATGATGCATGTCTGAAGGCATTTGAATGCCTCAAGCAGAAGTTGATCTTCGCGCCCATTATTGTGTCACCTGATTGGTCTCGTCCTTTTAAGGTTATGTGTGATGCTAATGGAATGGCGCTAGGAGCAGTCCTAGGCCAAAGACGCAAAAAGATTCTTCATCCCATCTACTATGCTAGCAAAGCACTTAATCCAGCACAAAAGAACTATATTGTGACAGATCAAGAGTTGCTTGATGTGGTCTTTGCATTCGAGAAATTTAGATCTTATCTTCTTGGCACTAAGGTAATTATGCACACTGACCATGTAGCTCTTAGGTACGTCATGGCAAAGGAGGATGCTAAGCCTTGAATGATTGTATGGGTGTTGCCGCTATAAGAATTTGACTTTGAGGTAAAAGACCAAAAGGGTACAGAAAATCAGGTAGCCGATCACTTGTCAACATTAGAGGAAGAGGCAATTCTGAAACTCAATGATGAGCAAGAGATTGATGATTGGTTCTCAGATGAGCAAGTGTTGGTTGCCTCCCAAGATCTAATTCCATGGTTTTCAGACTTTTCTAACTATTTGGCAAGTGATGTGGTGCCCCCTGATATATCTGTCCACCAGAGAAGAAAGTTCATGTCTGATGTTAAGAAATTCTTCTAGGAAAAGCCATTCTTGTTTCGTATATGTGTTGATACCATGATCCATAGATGTGTACCTGAAGCTGAAATGATGGAGATATTAGAGGCTTTCCATTCATCCCTTGTTGGGGGACATCATAGTGGTATTCGAACAGCTCACAAGATTTTGAAATGCGGCTACTATTGGCCGACCATTCACAAGGACGCCCATAATTTTACTAAGGCTTGCAGTTAATGTCAAAAAGAAGTTGGTATATCAAGGAAGCATGAGCTTCCTCTAACTTCTATCCTTGTCATTGAATTGTTTAATGTGTGGGGTATTGACTTCATGGGTCCTTTTGTGATGTCCAATGGGATGAGGTACATATTGGTTATTGTCGACTACGCATCTAAGTGGGTGGAGGCGGTTGCGCTTCCCACTAATGAAGTCAAGTGTGTCACATCATTCTTGAAAAAGAACATCTTTTCCAAGATTTGGTACACCACGGGCGATAATTAGGGATGGAGGCTCTCACTTTTGTAATAAGTTTTTTCATTCCTTGCTTGAGAAGTATGGAGTGAAACACAAGGTTGCAATCCCCTACCGTTCTCAAACTAGTGGGAAAGTTGAGGTTTTCAACCGTGAGATAAAGTCAATCCAATCAAAGACTGTCAATGCAAATAGAATGGATTGGTCTAGGAAACTAGATGATACTTTATGGGCATACCGGACAGCGTAAAAGACACCAATAGATATGTCATCATATCAACTTGTGTTTGGAAAGTCATGCCATCTACCTATTGAGCTTGAGCATAAGGCCATGTGGGCATTGAAGAAGTTGAATTTAGACTGGTCTGCAATATTGTTTCAGCGGCTTTGACAATTGAATGAGTTAGATGAGTGTCGCCTAAACATCTATGAAAGTTTAGCCTTGTACAAATAAAAGATGAAGTTGTATCATGACCAAAAGATTGAGAAGAGAGATTTCCAGTTGGGTGATTTGGTCCTACTCTTTAACTCCAGACTTCGCTTGTTTCCTAGCAAGTTGAAGTCCAAATGGATTGGACAATTCAAAGTGGTTCAAGTATTCCCACAAGGTGCCATAGAGATTGAAAATCATGAGGGCAATAGGTTCAAAGCAAATGGTCAGCGTATAAAGGCTTATTTGGGAATGGAAGAGGAGATGAAAGCTATTGAAGTATGGACCCTTGGTGAAGTCTAAGTAACCAAGGAACCTTCATTGTTGTGCGACGTTAAATCAGGTGCTTCTTGGGAAGCAACCCATGAGGAAACTTGATAAAGTCTGAGTAGTCAAGTGACCTGCATCATGCCGCGATGTTAAATCAGATGCTTCTTGGGAGGAAACTAAAGCTAATGTTTGTTTTATGTGAAGGTGAAAAGAAAAAAAATACCAGTGCAGGAATCTCCAGGAATCACGAATAGGTTCATCATCCGTGAATAAATTGTGGTCCCTGGAGCCAAATTGATAGCCTCTGATGAAACAAATCATAACTCATAGGACGGTCCATACTTTCAAAAGACGGATCGTAATCTCTGTCATCATTCCTTGCAGCAGGTAAGGCAAACAACCACTACAAATGGGACTACGGGTCATCATTTCATTCGACGAACCATAGTTCTCACTCATAGGTCCCAGGTACAGTACCAAAGATAGGTCGCGGGTCAGCTAATAATTTTAAAATAATAACTCAACCCGGCTTTGCTTCTTCTTCTCCCTTTCACCTATAAGGCAAACTGCCATTTTTAAAAAAAAGGAAAGAACAAAAATTACTCCCTCTTTCACTCCCAATTCAGCTCAAACTCTCCTCTGACAAACCTACTCATTGCAAGTATAAATCCATGACAACACTCTACTCCTCTGACAAGAAAAAGAATTCAACCACAAAGGGTAAGTCATGCCTCTTTCTAAGTTCTTTTTTCTCCAATCAATCCAAGGCTAGGGTTCATATTTTGACTAACACTCAAAAATATTGAACCCTATATGAATGTGTGATAGATCTGTAGTGTGTAGCAGACACAAAATTTATTAATTGGGAGTTTTATGTTGTGGGATTGAACAAACTGTTTAAAACATAAGAAGGAGGGATTTTTTTATCAAAAAAAATTATTGGTCAGTGATTACAAGTGAATCTACGGACCGTAATTCAGTTCACGGACCGTAAATCCACTCATATAGTAGATCTCCCACATATTAGCTTCTGATGAATGAACCACGACTCACAGGATGAACTGTAGTTCCAAACTATGGCCTGTCATATGACTAATGGTCCCTGAAACCAAATTTATTAAAAAAAAATTATTCACATGATCAGAAACATGACTCACAAGATGGATCTGTGGTTCTGAACCACGGACCATCAAGTAGGTCATAGTTTCTTACACTAAAAATGGTGACTAAAACCAAGAATTGATTCACGAGCTGTGATCTGCTTCTACTGGTCATGGCCAATCTGTGGATTGTGCCTGCAATATCTGAGTTCTGTTTTGCTTTGATAACCTATACTAACCAATTCTACCCTGCAGATACCATGCCACTAAAGAGCAACCCAAAGAAGGTAGCAGCATAAGACTCAGAGGCTGCTATTAGAAAAAATGACAAATTCTAGATAAGTCCTCTGAGTCAGATGAAAGTGGATCCGAGGAAGTATATACTAACTCTGATCCTGATGCAGTACCTCAGACTACTAAACAGAGGGAAAAGATGCAGACACAGACCACCCCTTCTCAGTCTGAAGAGGGAGAGGGTGAGTCTAGGATATTGCCTCAGGCGAGCGGTATCGATGAGTCTGAACTTGGAGAGGATATAGCTTGGGCAGCAAGAAAGATGCAGGTTCAGGGTCATCCTCAGAGAGTACTATTGATAGTGCTAGTAAGAGTGTGAGCAAATTAGGCATTGAGGGTCCTGCTGCAGCAGTAGCTAAACCTGATGAGCCCATCCTCATTACCCCGACATCCAAATGCAAAACCCCTGGAGTTTGGGATAGAGTGAGATGGGACATACAGGGCAGTTCCTGGTTGTTTCATGAAGATTTGGCACAAAATGATAAAGGTCACCCAAGGTAAAGTATATTTGAAGAAGTTGAGGTGAGATCTACTACTTTGAAAGATATGGCTAATATTAAAGAGTTGTATGATCACTATGGGTTCCAGTGGATGAGTTGGCAGGGTGGTCCTTACAACTCAGTTCTAGTCCATGAGTTCTATGCTGCATATGTTGCCACCCTGATAAATATGTGTGAAAAAGAAAAGAATCCAAAGATGCAGCCAGCATTGGATAAAGTGCAAGTACGAGAGATTCAGGTTGACATCTCAGAGCACATTATCCAGCGCTTTATATATGGCCTGAACTATGTGGCACCAGTGGCTCAGCCAGACCTGGATGCCTACTTGGAGCAGAACAACAATAATCAAACACCTCTTAGGTGGCTTGCATCGGTTATTAATGATGAAAACCCACCATGGCTGATGGCCAAGATCTTGAAAATCACAAAGGTGTCATTGAGTATCGCAGGCAAGTTCTGGTGGTCTATGGTACGACATCGGTTGGTACCTACATCTGCAGAAAATACATTGACTTTAGACTGGGTGATTTTGGTTGCAGCAATCATGTCTCTGTATGACATTATTATTGCATGCATCATCGCAGAGGAACTTAAGGAACATGCATTATGGGCATTGACATCCCTCCTATTTCCTTGCTTTGTCACTCAGTTATGCCAAGCAGCCAAGATGCCCGAGATTTTGGGATTTAATAGGACCTTACAGGCTACAGGATTTCAGGACATTACTCTGATTCAGGATACGGCTAACCTTGTGGCAAGGAGTAGAGCCTATTCTGCTATATCCAAAGGTACTATTTTTCCCGAGCTAAGTGGAGATATGTCAGACGATGCATTAGTTATGTTTGATGAGACTGCTACTACTATTTTTACTCCTTTAGTTGCTGCACCTGGCCCATCTTCATCAGCTAAGTCTACACCATCCAATGAGCTGGGTCCTTCTATCCTTTTCACTAGCGAGATTTTTAGCAAGGTAGCTAAAGAGGCATTTCATGTGGATAAGCAGATTAACTGCTTCACAAACACTGTGAAAGCATTGATCCAAAAAGAGATAGTTGATGTTATTGCCCCTATTCTGAGTTTAATTGATATAATAAATGAAAGGGATAGATATTCGGGTGAATGAGCGGTTGCAAAATCTGACTATTTCGGACCTTACTGCTATATTTACTGATCTTGGAATACCTCGAGCTAACATTGATGTTATCCAAAAGCAACAGGTGTTGGTTATCCCACATACTCAAATTTCATCGGTTGGTGTTGTGGAGGATGATTCTTTTATTGATTTACTTACGCATTCCCCTCCTCGTGAACTAACTAGAACTTTTTGTGATGAGGGTAAGAATGACAGGAAGCTTCCAAAAACCTACAAGAAGAAAAAAAGGAAGAGAAATGATTAGAAGTTTGCCAAGAGGGTGATGAGATGGCGTTGACACCTGGTGAGTTAGAGAAGAAGTGAAAGAATAAAGAAGCAGAGGTGCGCAATGAACCCCTAGCCATACACCAGATTCGAGTTGATGCTATTGGTACTGGTGGCTTGGGAAGTGGTGTTGTCGGCACTACAGAGATAATTTCTTCAGACCCTATTGTGGGAGAGACTGTGGATGAAGATGCTCAGGCAGTTGTTGATGTTGAGAGGAATATTAAGATATTCTTTGTTGGTGAGAAATAAATGGGCATCGATCCAGTAGGCCCGACTACTATAAGATGACCGCACTTAGGTGCCACAGGTATGTCTCGCCTCCCTTGTGTTAGATATTTTTTAGTGCATTGGGGACAATGCACATCTTTTTAATGGGGTGGGGCAGCTAGTTTGTATGGTTTTTGATGGGTGTCCTTGGCAAAGTCTGAGTAGCCAAAACAACCTGAGTCGTGTCGCGATGTTAAATCAGGTGCTGCTTACAGGAAACCCAAGAGGGCACCTTTTTGAGGTATCCAAATCCTTGGGGTTTCTTATTGTGTTCTTTCCTCGAGGATCTTTATTTATGTTGAACCAGCATGTTTAGATAGGTGTGTGTAGTAAAAGAAGAATAGGATCTTAGCGTAGTCTATGGTCTAATTTTGAAATTGATTTTGGTCAAAAAATAGAGACCCCTTCAAATTTTATGCGACATGCTCACCATTTTCATAGACTAACTGTTATGGATCTGTTCTTGACATTATGATAATCAATTTGAAGAATAGCTTAAGCTAGGGCATGAACTTGATAATTTAGCAATTGGTTGTTTGACTCTGTGCCATGTGTATGTGAACTTCATTCGTACTGTTCTTGCATTGTGTGCCAATCCAAAACTTGCCCAGTTAGTTTTGCCTAGCCTGTAGGATAGTTGGTTAGGAAAGGATCATAGGCCATTTTTTAAATAGTCCACTTAGCCTAAATGATCGTCCAAATAAATTGAATATCCTATTATCCCTGATTTTGAGCCGAAATTACCCTTTTTGTTGTTTAACCTATTCACCTTCCCTTTTTTTATGAACCTTCAGTTTGGCCCTAGTCCCTCCTTGGACATTGTATACCTCAACTCAGGTAAATATCCTAAGTTGGAGGTGGCTACTGTGGAGGTAAGTGATAATATGGGGTATAAAAGGAAAAGGTTAGTGATTAAAAAGAGAAAGATAACGGGTGTGGCATATGTATTAGAAAAAAAGGATAAAAAGAAAAACAGAAGAAAATATGATGAAAAAGTTGAGTCTTAAATAAAAGACGCACCCGTCACTTAATGAAAAAAGGGAGAATAAGGGAGGAAAAAAAAGAAAAAAGTTGGTCTAAAAGTGGAAGAAAAATTGCGTAGTACAAGGAGGGCATAATCACTACTTTCCAAATATACCATACCCATCCCCGAACCTACATTACAAGCTGAGTAAAGTCCTATAGTGATCCTAGTCAAATTGTTTGAAAATCGAGGCATAGAAAATAAGGGCAAGCCTATGGTATTGTGCATGCATTGCTGGAACTTCTTTGTGAGTGTGAGTGTTCTAGTTCAGTCCCAGATATTAATTGATTTACTGTGTGATTAAGACTTCTTTGTGATGAGGGCACTAGAGTAACATCGATTGCTGACTATTAGTGTAAGTGTCTCCTGTGTATGCTAGTTGTCTATTGATAGCGTAATGTCATCCATGGATCCTCTTGTGTTGTCTTAATAAATGGTGACTTGTGCACTTGCTTTATACTAAGAAAGAAGGGGGTGTTTATTGTGATCTGAACTGTTTGAATCATATGACTGCCATGGTTTCTCATTTTCTTTTGCCTAAGCGCCGTACTAGGATAGTTTTCTTTTGTCGCTTGAAGATAAGTAATAGTTTTAAGTTGAGGGTGTTGATATGCCGTGGATTTATATCACTTTCGATGCTTAATGCTTAGGATTATTGCATGTTCTTTAGCACTTTATTGGTAGATTTAATGGTTTTTGTTAAGTGTGCAGGAGAATAGGTTCCATAGACAAAGTGCTAAAATTTATACTGAAAAGTGATGGCTACAGAGATTACGGGAGGATTGACGGCCCGTTTTTCGGAACCACGGACCCGTGATGTCAGTCATGGAAAAAGATCAGCAGGAGTGCAAAATATAGGTGAAGAGCACAAGTTAGTCTATGAGTTGTGGTTCCAAACCATGACCCGTCTTGTCACTCGTAGAACAGGTGAACCTGCAGATATACAAAAAGGAGAGCAGGGAACACGAGTCACTCCATGAACCATCCTGTTGGAATCGTGGTTATTGGTCAGAGAGGTGCAATAATAGATTCTAAAACTACAAGTCATTCGAGGATCCGTAGATTGATTTCACGACTCATGGTCCCTCCCCCCTCGTGGTTTCCCATAAAAGACAATGTTGACTCTTCAGGACCACAGCTGACCTTAACAGACTATGAACCGTCATCTAAAATGACGGTTCGTCAACCTAGTCATGGAAATTGCCGAATCTTGTTTTCCTTATTTGTTTAGGATAGGATTTCTTATATCTATAAATACCTTTCCTAGGTTTTCTTTTATGTTTTATGCTATATATTTTGTGGTAAACATATTCGTAAACACTTCGTATTGATTTGTTCTTGGTTTTGAGAGATTAACACATTCACAGTTCTTGATTCTTGATTTCTTCCTCAATTATTCAAGTTTCTGGATTCTTTTTCTTCTTCTTGTAAGTATATGATCATGAATGCTTCAACAACTTTTGATTGTTTGCTTATGAATATGAGTAGCTAAATCCACAACTAGGGTTGTGGGAACCATGATGGATTAACAAAGTAGGCAAAGTACTTAGCAATTCTAGGATGGTGTTTATGCATATATTATTCTTCCCTTTGCTTTGATTACTTTTTAACGGTGGCCAACGTTAGTAATCACCTTATTATTACTTGCTAGACCAAGGAGGTAAGAATAGGAAAAGGGTTGGTTACAATGGATATTTGACGCTATCAACCCTCATCTAATATCTTGACCTTGTCCGGGAATAGCTAATCTGAGGTCAAAGGTAAGGGTTAGTAAAGCATACACCCGTAGATGGACCAAGTTGCATGGTGAAATTCATCTGTCTAGGGAATCAACCATTTAGGTGAACCTAACTTACTAATCTAGCATGCTAAGCACTAGAATAGATTGCTAGTACAACGCCTACAGCGTTATGAACTCATGGGAAACACAGTCCTAGTCCATCTTCTCTCTGAATCACAATAATATTGATACTTACTGATTACTGGTTACTTAATAATTTACAAACATTAAGTGTTACTTAAAATCTCCTCTCTTTAGGGAAATAAGATGGCTAAGAGCGCGATTACACACAGTTGACTAAGATCCTACCATATTCCCTGTGGGATCGACCCTAACCTTGGTTAGGTTTTATATTTGAACAGTAACCGCTTTATGCTTCTTTTAGAGGTGTAATTTAGGCATATCAAATTGTTCCAGGTTGATCAACCTACCAGTTACAATGGAGAAATTCTTTGAAGCAACAAATTTCCCTTTGTGCTCAGCATTCCAGAAAAATTTCATATTGATAGGAGAGAAGGGTTCATCATTACCAGTCTTTAATTTCTTGCTCGATTGACCCTTGCATATTGAAGGTTCCGCGTTCTTTTTGGATTATGAGAGGGGCATTTTTTATGAGGCTTTGGATTCGGAATTAGAGAATTCAAGAGCGACAAATTGTGATTTAGAAAGGTGTTGGATTCTTTAACTGGAGCGTATAACTGAAAAATCCATTGGAGAGAATTCTTTGAATGGTGTATAGAAGAATATGGTGAATCAGAGAGTTTAGAGGGGCTACATAAGGAGGAGAAGTGAAGAGGAAGAGTCTTTGGTACTGACTGACGTGACTCTTAGAAGGAAAGAAATTTTTTTGAGAAGAGCAAAAGCTGGTGCGAAAATCAAGAATCATTAAAGAAAAATCTAATTAATGAAAAAATATTTTTAAGTAAAAACATCAAAGAAGTTAAGATTTAAAAATAGTAATTTCGAGTGAGTTTCTAAGGAAATAGAATAGATCTTCCAAAAGAGGTTTCGTAAAAATATCACCAAGCTAATTTTCAGAATCAACAAATTCAAGCATAAAATTTCCATTTTTAACATGATCATGAATAAAATGATGCTTAATATCAATGTGCTTAGCACGAGAATAATGTACATTATATTTAGTCAGACTAATAGCACTAGTATTGATGCATAATCAAGTAATATAGGCACAGATAAGTCATAATCAAGTAATTAATGCATAATCTATAGTAATTGAGTATCCTAGCTTCCTACAGCCAAATATTCTGATTCAGTAGTAGATAGAGTTACTGATGTCTATATCCTGTTATGCCAAGAGATAAGTGATTCACCAAGAATTTGTAAAGTTCCATTAGTACTTTTTTTGTCCCGTTTATCACCTGCAAAATCAGTGTCTTTCTCATTCAGTTTATTTCTGAATACCCATTTGGTTTCGATGACTGAGCAATTCTTTGGTCTTCTAACTAAGCTCCATACTTGATTTCTCTCAAACTGATCTAGTTCTTCTTTCATTGTTATTACCCATGATTCATCTTCTAAGGCTTCATCGATTCTTTTAGGTTCAAGCAATGAAATAAGAGCTACTGACACCTTCTTTCTGAGTGAATCTCTTATTTTCATAAATTCATTTAGATTCCCTATTAAGAAATCATTTGGAAAACTTGCATTGTGTCTCCATTCTCTAGGAATAGAATTTTTTATGATTTCCATTTTGATAGACAACTTCTCTGGATTAGTAGTTGACTTGTCAATGCTTTGTTCTGGGTTCTATTCCTTGATCTATTCTGGAGTTATTTCTGTGATCTTAGGAGTTTCCTGATCAGTAACATCATTTATAGGTCCCTAGACACTTGGATTAGAATCATCAAATACTACATGTATAGATTCCTCAACACCGAGGGTACGTTTATTAAAGATTTTAAAAGATCGCCTATATTGAACGAAGCATTTTCATCCAAACAGGTGAAAGTAATTGATGTTAGGCTTCTTACCTTTCCATAGTTTATACGGAATCTTCTTCAGAATAGGTCTAATTAAGCACATTTTTAAGATATGGCATGCTGTACTGACTGCCTCTTCCTAGAAGTGGTGAGGTATACTTTGTTCAAGAAGCATGGTCCTGGCAGTGTCTTGAAGTGAATGATTCTTTCATTTAACTACTCTGTTTTTCTGAGGTAATTGAGGATATGAGAAGTTTTGGGTGAAATCATGTTTAGCACAGAATTCCTCAAAGGCATTATTTTTAAATTCTCCATCATGATCACTGTGAATTGTGGAAATGAAATATCCTATTTCTCACTGAACCTTTCTCCAAAATCTTTGAAATTTTGAAAGGCTTCATGTTTGTGAGCAAGAAAGATAACCCAAATAAAGTGAATAATAAATCACTATCAAAAAAGCATATCTTTTACCACCTATACTGGCAGTTCTAGTAGGACTAAAAAGATCCATATGAAGTAGTTGACGCAGTTTAGAGGAGCTAACAATGTCCTTGACTTTAAAGGAAGATAGGGTTTGCTTGCCAAGCTAACAGGCATCACAAATGTGATCCTTTGAGAACTTTAGCTTGGGTAATCCGATAAACAAGTCAAGTCTTGATAACTTCTCAAGAGCATGCATATTGGCATGGCCTAATTTTCTATGCCATAACCACGGATCACTGGATAAAGTAGTAAGACAAGTTAAATTTGGTAGATCAACATTATTTAACACATAAATGTTCTCAACCCGGTCACGGATGATGGTTGTGCTGAACAGGTTGTGCTTAACATGTTGAATAGAACATCAAATCCTCAATAGGTTATGCTTAAGTCCATCTACCAGGTAGACTTTAATTAGATCATATGTAGGGCTAATTGTAATAGCTCCAACTCCTATAACTTCTCCTTTTGCATTGTCTCTGAATCTCACATAACCACCATCTATTTGTTTCACTGTTTTGAAGTTTTCCTCCCTTTCTGTCATGTGCCTGGAATACCCACTGTGACCCACATACCCTTTTTGTATGTCTTTCTGGAGTATTCCTGCAAAATAAATAAATCAGTTTCTTTTAGGAACCCAAGCCTTCTTGGGTCCTTGATGGTTAGTGTTAATATCCTTAGATCTCCAAACCCATTTTCCAAGATGATTTCTCCTATATTTGAAAGCTTTGTGACCAATTTTACCACGAGAGAAACATGTAGGTTTATAATGACTGAAAAAGCTTTTGGCAGAGTGAAAATTATTTGAGGAGTTTGAAAAGTATTCACTTTTTTAGCCTTTTGAAGAAGATCTATTGGTTTTAACTAAGCATTGACTTGGTGATTTCTTAGTGTTTCTTAATTGCATTTTGATTTTACCAAGTTCCTCTTCAAGCAAGGCTACTACAATTTGGGTTGCTTCAAGAAAAATTTGTCAGTCTTTTTTTTCTCTAGCAAGTTAATTGTATTCATCAATAAGCTTCTGGATATCATTGGTAACTAAATCAAGAGAGGTTTGAAGATTAGAGCAGTTAGGAAATTTAGGGTATCTTACCTGTTAGTTTCATCGATAGCATGAAGCATATATTGGTAGTTTCAGCTGGTTTATCTTTATAGGATTCTTCATCGCTCTAGGCTCAAAAATTCTTTGGATTGTTGTTCTTTCGAGCACCCTTCCTTTTAAGTTCAGGACAGTTTGACTTGATGTGCCCTGGCTTGCCACAGTGATAGCATTTATTATCATTCCTTTAATAACCATTACTTCTATTAGTTGATTGTGACCTCTGGTTCCTTTTCCTCAACAGGTGTCTTACTCCTCAGTTGGTTAGAGCTAGTGCTTCATTTTCTTCATCATCAATTCCTTCCATTGCATCTTCTTGAGGTATTTCATTAAAGGCAATTTTCTTCTTCTTTTCCTCCTTAAGATGCGTGTTGATATGATTTTGTTTATAGGCCATTAGATTTCCTCGTAGTTTGTCATAAGTCATATTTTCTAGGTCTTTATATTTTAAAATGGTGGCCTTTGTTACCTAAACTTTGGGAAGACTCCTGATGAGTTTTCTGACTCGTAGTTCATTTGAGTATCCCATTCCGAGAGACTTGAGTTCTCTAACAATTTTACTGAATCTTGAGAACATTATTTCTATGGATTCTTCAGCTGCCATCTTGAACAGTTTGTACTCGTTCACCATAACGCTGATTCTTGCTTCTTTCACTTTAGTAGTTCCTTCATATGTAACCTCTAGTTTGTCCCACATTTCCTTTGCAGTTTCACAGGTAGAGATCTTGTCATACTCTGATCCGCTAACTACACAATAAAGCAAACTTATGGCTCTAGCATTAGTTTGAATTACCTCTTGTTGTTCCTTTGTAATTTCAAAAGTTTCCAGATCAACTTTGTTAGTGGATTCTTTTGTTGTGATTCCAGGGATAGGTTTTGGTCCTTTCTTTATCACTACCCAGGCTTGGAGATCATTTGATTGTATAAAGATTCTAAATCTTTTCTTCCAGTGAGAGTAGTGTTGTCTGTTGAAGTAAGAAGGTCAATTTGATGAGTATCCATCTTGCAGTATTACTCCGGAAATTTGGTATGATGCCATTTGATCTTTTCTCACGTGCTGCTAGAAACTTGAAATATGAGACCTGTTCTGATACCAATTGATAATCAAGAGGGGGTGAATTGAAACTTTCATTAAACTTGAGTCTATTATGAGTAGTCACGAGTTGACTTTCCTGCAGGTTAGTGAATAAAACAAGTAATAATAGATTATAAAGAAGAAGTAAAGTAGGGACACAAAGAATTTTTATCCTGGATTGGATCACCAGTGTGGTGCCTAGTCTAGTCCTCTTGGGTTACAAGAGTTTCCTTTAGAGCTTTAGGAGAACTTGTAGTTACAAATGATTTCAAGTTCTAGTATCTGGATTCCTCCAAACCTTTTAGGATTGTTGCAGCCTCAACCAATATAGTTATCCTTACCTCTCTCTCTTTTCTTTTCTTGTGCTTGTAAACACTACAGAATACAATGTTTTTAATAAGCTAAAAAGAGTGAACTGAGAAGTAATTCTCAAGTGAAGTTTCACACTTTGAATGTTGATATTTGCCTTCTTTTATAGGTGTCTTCAATATTGAGGTAGTTGTTGGTTTTAGATTTGAGGATCTTCCCATATTGGTGTGATTAAGATATTAAGGTTGATTTCATGCTTCGGTATATCAGATTTTCCTTTTCTGATATGATTTGCTCTTAACGATAACCCAAGGGATATTTTCTTCCAATCAATCAGATTGATTGATTTCTGATTTGTATGTTCGTATCAGATATGTCCACATATTTTCCTTTAGTTGTCTTCTGCGATATGGTCATCTTTCTTTATGAGATTTGAAACCTTCTTCGCCTGATTTTATTCCATGCTTCAGCCATGCCTTGACATCTTCTTTCTATGTATGGCTTTGTACCATTGATTTTTTTAATCAAGGAGTCTTTTTCTGACTCCTTTGATTCTTTTCCTTTTTGATTTGCTCGTGCCATGGTTGATTCTCTCCTTCATTTCCTGCAATGCATATTGTCATCATTAAAATATATAAGACTAGCAGTGTAAAACCCCAGGGTCTGAACCAGCTACTTGACTGTGCTCAGCAAAAAACATTTAGAAAAATTCAAGTTTTCAGAAACCACGGTCAATATCACGGATCATAGTTTGGAACTATGGTCCATCGTCTCAACCATATTTTCAATTTCTAGAGGACCCTCAGTTCAAGGTCAAGAAATCACGAGTCAAACCATGGACCATTATTCAGAATCACGGTCCGTCCTATGAGCTCGTGGTCCATTTTTCAGAGGACCCTCAGTTTAGGGCCCAGAGACCACGAGTCAGACCACGGATCGTAGTTCAGAACCATGGTCCATATTGTGACTCATGGAATCACAACATCAGAGAATCCCCAGGACTCAAGGACAAAAAAATGACTCAGTCGACGGCCCATCGACCAAGTCGTGGTACCTGAATCGCATATTTTAGCAGTTTTTTTAAAAATTTTGCAGGGGCATTTTGGACTTTTCTTATATATTTTAAAGCCTAAGCTACGTTATTTTGCTTAGTCTAAGCCTAATTAATTAGTCAAAAACTACCTAAATCACCCATTCTCCTAAAATCATCAGACACGTAGAAAGAAAAGGAGAAAAGAGCCGACAGTTTCTCTCAAGAACAAGCAGAAGGTCTTCCTCAAGCTCAGCCCCAAAAATCCAAGGATTTCTCCATAGATTCTCCTCCAGGTATGTGGGATTTCATCAGTGGGTTTCTTTCACCCATTGAGTCCTTAGTTTCAGTTCAATTCCTCAAGTTCTCAATTAGTTCTTCAAACCTAGTGTTCCTAAACCTTAGGAAACTATTTCAATTTAGATCCTATGGCTTGCATGATAATAATTATATGTTTAATGGAGAATTAGGATAACCATAAGTACAAAGTTTAGCAACCCTAGCATGTCTTAATTTCAGTACTCATAAATTATACTTTCTAGTCAGATGATTCGATCAGTCATGCTTCAGAATTAGAATGCTATCAAATTCAGTATATTTATGTTGCATTCTCAGATAATTATCAATATTTGAGCTATCCAGTATTTCAGTTGCATTTTCATTGCTCATGTATTCACTTTGGAGTAGACTTAGCACCGAGTGGCAAAAGGGATGATGGCTCACCTTCCAGTTTAGGCTGAGACCTTTAGTAGCAGTCCCTAAGTCCCAGAACTACGGCGCCACCATAGGTTCTAAAGGGGTCACCCGTCATATTAGGCTTGACACCCTTGTCCTTTATGGATATCATTTTAGTGGATCCACGTCAGATTAGTTTGTACCCTTGGCAAGGTATGAACACCCTTCCATCCAGGGTTATAGGTTGGCCCCACAGTTAGCTCAGCTTGGGGTATGTCGGGTAATAATAGCTCCCACAGTCAGACTCATATTGCATTGACCTTGTACTCAGTATCTATTTTAGTTATTCAGTTCAGTTCAACATGTTATAGTATTCATTTTAGTTACTTGGCCATTACATTCATCTTATCCTTCATTTCATGTTTCAGTATGCATTTTCCATGTTCAGTCTGTGTGTTGTACAGCTTTACATATATCTTGCATGCTCAGTACATCCTAAGTACTAATGCATACTTTTGTGCTACATCTTACCATGATATAGGTTCAGGTGTTCAACATCCAGACCGCATTTAGTGCGACTTTCCAGTCCTTACTCAATAGCTCAGTGGTGAGTCCTCATAGTTCGAGGACGATGGTTATGTTTACTTCTTTCGGTTTTACATTTCAGTTTTAGATTATTAGAGTTACCTAGAGGCTTTTCCCAGTAACTCACATCAGTTAGAGGCTTTCAGACATAGAATTAAAATTAGCCATTGAGTTGTCAGTTTTAACTTTCAGACTTATTATGTTCTTATTTATATTACATATTTTCAGACATGTTTGGATTATTTTTTAACTCAGATATTTAAATGGTTTCAGTTTTTAGTACAGTTCATATTTTACCAGAATTTGTCTAGATATGCCAGACCATAAGTTAGCTTGAGGTCACTTATGACACTAAGCACTGTGTTTCATCCAGGGGGTAGCCTCGAGGCGTGGTAAACTTGGTATCAAAGCATCAGGTTCAAGTGTCCTAAGGTGTCTGAAAGCCACGTCAATTAGAGTCTTCTGCAAGGGTGTGAAGTGCGCCACACTTATGGGAGAGAAGCTATGAGATATCATTAGGAACAACTTCCCTTCTTTATTTTTCAGCTCGTGCTATTGAGGGTGAACTCTATTTGATCCCCTTCTAACTCATGCTTTACACGTTACAAAAAATTCCTCCCCAAAGAGCCAACGCCAGAAATCAGCCAGCACTAGCAGCTCCAGCAGACCCTCTGATTGAGCAAGTTACCATGCCAAATTTAGGGCTGCTTTTCAGGTGCTTGCTCAGGCCATGACCGCTTAGGTCAATAAGCAGGTTGTGGTACCAGCCCCATCTCAGGCCAACTCTACTGCAGCAAGAATCTAAAACTTCACTCGGATGAACCCTCCAGAGTTTTTTGGGTCCAAGTTAGAGGAGGATTTGTAGGAATTTCTTGACGACATTCAAAAGGTGACAGAGATTATGGGTGTCACTCGGGTCGAGAGTGCAAACTTAGCTGCTTACCAGCTGAAAGGAGTGGCTTATACTTGGTATCAGCAGTGTAAGGAGTCTCATTGTGTTAATGAAGGTCCAGTGGATAGGAACCACTTCAAGACTGTATTTCTGGACAGGTTTTTCCCACTTGAGCTTAGGGAAGCCAAGGTTCAAGATTTCATCAACTTAAAGAAAAATTATATGAGTGTGAAAGAGTACACACTCAAGTTCACTCAGTTGTATAAGTATGCTCCGGCAGTGGTAGTTGACTCCAGGGACCGTATGAGTAAGTTTGTATCTAGTGTGTCCGATGATGTGGTCAAGGAGTGCAAAACCACTATGCTAGTTCAAGAGATAGATATTTCTAGGTTGGTGATTTATGCCCAGCATATCGAAGAGGAGAATATCAAGGAAAGGGGAGGAGATAGAAAAAGAGCTAGAACAAGTAAATTCAACTACTCTCAGCAAAGGTCAGATAGTGACAACCTCTCTCAGTTCTACCAGAAATCTTCAGCTCCAGCTCCATCTTCTTCTAGTGCCCCAGTGCCTAAGCTCAGGCAGGACCGCCGGGATAAAGCGTCACGCTCTAAGTTCCAAGGTACGGTCACTAGTGGGCGCACTCATCCAGTTTGAAAGAAGTATGGTAAGAACCACCAAGGTAAGTGTATGGTAGGCAGTGGTAATTGTTTCGAGTGTGGTAAGCCAGGACACAAGATGAAAAAGTGCCTAATAAATTCTCAAAAGGGTAGGGGTACTCATCCATAGAATCAGGCCAGTTCTATAGCAGCTTCAGCGGATCACCCCACTCAACAAGGTGCCTCGTCTGGTACAGGTGGTGTTCAGTGCCAAAATAGGTTGTATGCCCTTCAGACTTGATAGGACCAGGAGGATTCTCCCGATGTGGTCATGGATATGTTACAAGTCTTCCATTTAGATGTTTATGCATTGTTAGACCCAGAGGCTACACTTTCCTTTGTAACTCCTTATATAGCAGTGAATTTTGGTGTCAGTCCAAAAATCCTCCTAAAACCCTTCTCACTATCTACTCCAGTTGGTGATCCAGTTATAGCTAGACGGGTATACAGAAATTTCCCTGTCACAGTTTCCCAGAAAGTCACCTCAATCGATCTTGTAGAGTTAGAAATGACTGGCTTCGATATTATTCTAGGCATGGATTGGTTATATTCTTACTATGCCTCAGTTGATTGCAAAACTAGGATCGTTCGATTTTAGTTTCCAAATGAGCCAGTCTTAGAGTTGAAGGGTAGTACCTCAGTGCCTGTAGGTCGATTCATCTCTTACCTTAAGGCCAGAAAAATAATTTCCAATGGGTATATCTATCATCCTGTTCGGGTTAAGGATTCAAACTCTAAAACCCCAACTGTTGAGTCAGTACCAGTGGTGAATGAGTTCCCAGGAGTTTTTCCAGAAGATCTTCCCGGAGTCCCTCCCGAAAGGGAAATTGATTTCAGAATAGATCTCCTTCCAGATACCCAGCCTATTTTAATTCCTCCTTACAGAATGGCTCCAGCTGAGCTTAAGTAACTGAAAGAACAGTTGAAAGACCTTCTAGATAAGGGCTTTATCATACACAGTATCTCTCTATAGAGTGCTCCAGTTCTTTTCGTGTGTAAGAAGGATGGTTCTCTCAAGATGTGCATCGACTACCGTCAGTTGAACAAATTCACAATCAAGAATAAATATCCCATCCCCAGGATTGATGACTTATTCGACCAGTGTCAGGGTGCTAATTACTTCTCTAAGATAGACCTCAGATCCGGCTATCATCAACTCAAAGTTAGAGATAGTGACATCCCGAAGAAAACTCTTAGGACTCGGTATGGTCACTATGAATTTATAGTTATGTCTTTTGGATTAACAAATGCTCCTACAGCTTTCATGGACTTGATGAACAAGGTGTTCAAACAGTATTTGGACTTGTTCATCATCGTCTTTATTGATGATATCCTCATATATTGTCAGAGTGAGAAAGAGCATGCGAACCATCTAAGAGTTGTTCTGCAAACTCTAAAGGATCGCAAGTTAGTCGCTAAGTTCAGCAAGTGTGAATTTTGGTTGCAGTCTATCGCTTTCCTTAGTTATGTAGTGTCTAGCGAAGGGATCCGAGTTGATTCTTAGAAAATTAAGGCAGTAAAGCACTGGCCCAGACCCACCTCTCTGACTGATATCAGAAGTTTCTTGGGTTTGGCTGATTACTACAGGAGATTTGTTGAAGAATTTTCATCCATAGCTGCCCCATTGACCAAGTTGACTCAGAAAAAGGTCAATTTTCAGTGGACAAATGAGTGCAAGAAAAGCTTCCTATAATTGAAGACCAGGTTGACTACAGCTCCCATTTTGACTCTACCAGAGATTTCAGATTACTACGTGGTTTATTGTGATGCATCCAGTCTCAGCCTGGGTTGTGTCTTGATGCAGTAGGGTAAGGTCATAGCTTATGTCTTCATACAGCTTAAGGTTCATGAGAAGAACTACCCGACTCATGACCTTGAGCTTGCAGCTGTTGTGTTTGCCCTAAGTATTTAGAGAAATTACTTGTATGGTGTTCATGTTGATGTGTTCACAGATCATAAGAGCCTCCAGTATGTGTTCACCCAGAAAGAGTTGAATCTTCGTCAGATAAGGTGGCTTGAGTTCCTCAAAGACTATGATATGAATATGCTCTACCATCTGGGTAAGGCCAATGTAGTGGGTGATTCCCTTAGTAGACTGTCCATGGGTAGTGTGTCACATATTGAGGAAGAGAAGAAAGAATTAGCCAGAGATGTTCACATGCTTTCTGGTTTAGGAGTTTGCCTTATGGACACGACAGATGGTTGTATGATAGTCCAGAATGGGTCAGAATCCTCATTGGTAGCGGAGGTAAAAGAGAAACAGGACAGTGATCCCATATTGCTTCAATTGAAAGGTGTGGTTCATCAGCAGAGTGTAGAGGTTTTCTCCCAAGGGGGAGATGGTGTACTTCGCTACCAGGGTCATTTATGTGTACCTAATGTGGATGAGTTGAGGCAGCAGATCCTTACAGAAGCCCATAATTCTAGATATTCTATTCATCCCAGTGCAACTATGATGTACCGTGATCTAAAGGAAGTCTATTAATGAAACAAAATGAAGAGGGACATTATAGATTTTATGGCTAAGTGTCCCAACTGTCAGCAGATGAAAGTGGAACATCAAAAACCAGGAGGTGTGACTCAGGATATTAGCATTCCTACTTAGAAGTGGGAGGTGATCAACATGGATTTCATTATGGGTTTACCTCGTACTCGCAGATAGCACGACTCCATTTAGGTGATAGTGGAGAGAGTTACTAATAAGGTCACTTCTTGGCTTTCAAGACAACAGATTCTGTGGAGAATTATTCCATTCTCTACATCAATGAGATAGTCAGGTTGCATGGGGTTACCTTGTCTATCATCTCAGATAGGGGTCCTCAGTTTACATCTCATTTTTAGAGATCATTTCAGAAAGGTCTTGGTACTCAAGTGAATCTCAGTACATCATTTCATCCATAGACGGATGGACAGGCAGAGCGTACCATTCAGACCTTAGAGGATATGTTGAGAGCTTGCGTGATTGATTTAAAGGGTAGTTGGGATGATCACCTGCCTTTCATATAGTTTGCCTATAATAACAATTTTCATTCCAGTATTCAGATGGCTCCATATGAGGCACTTTATGGGCGTAGATGCATGTCACCGATTGGTTGGTTCAAAGTAGGTGAAGCAGCCTTGGTTGGGCTAGATTTGGTTCATAAGGCTATGGACAAAGTTTAGCTCATCAGAGAAATATTAAAGGCAGCTCAGAGTCTTCAGAAGTCCTATGCAGATATGAGGAAGAGGGACTTAGAGTTTGAGACCAATGATTGGGTATTCTTGAAAGTGTCACCCATGAAGAGGGTGATAAGATTTGGCAGAAAAGGGAAGCTCAGTCCCCGATATGTAGGCCCTTACAGAATTCTGAGAAGGAGTGGTAATGTGGCTTATGAGTTGGAGTTACCAGAAGAACTAGCAGCAGTTCATCCCGTCTTTCACATTTCATTGTTGAAGAAGTATGTTGGTGATCCGGCATCGATTGTGACTTTAGAGAGTGTGGCTGTGAAGGATAGCCTCACCTATGAGGAGGTTCCAGTTGAGATTCTTGATCATCAGGTTCATAGTTTGAGGAATAAGGAAGTCACTTTGATGAAAGTTTTGTGGAGGAATCAGTCAGTCGAGGGAGCTACTTGGGAAGAAGAAGCAGCCATGATGGCCAAATACCCTCACCTGTTTCATTCTAATCCAATTTGAGTTTTAGGTAATAGTTCCTCTCCAGACTCTCAGTTTCCTTAAATGCATGTCAGTCTCAGTATCATGTTTTCCCAGCTTTTCCAGTACTTTCAGCATGTTTCCATGAACTCAGGACTAGACTCAATCAGGTATCAGCTTCTAGTATTCAGTTGGTAGGGATTGCAGCTCTTTCCCTCCAAACTCATATTAGTTAGTATTCATTCGAGGACGAATAATCCCAAGAGGGAGATTTTGTAACACCCCAGGGCCTGAACCAGCTACTTGACTGTGCTCAGCAAAGCAATTTCAGAAAAATTCAAGTTTTCAGAAACCACGGTTAAGATCATGGACTGTAGTTTGGAACCATAGTCCGTCGTCTCAACCATAGTTTCAATTTCCAGAGGACCCTCAGTTCAGGGTCCAGGAACCACGAGTCAAACCACGGATCATCATTCAGAATCACGGTCTGTCCTGTGAACTCGTGGTCCCCTTTTCAGAGGACCCTCAGTTTAGGGCCCAGAGACCACCAGTCAGACCACGAACCGTAGTTCAGAACCACTGTCCATCCTGTGACTCATGGAATCATGACATCGAGAACCCCCAGGACTCAAGGACATAACCACAACTCAGTTGATGGCCCATCGTCTAGGACTATGGTCTGTCGACCAAATCGTGGTACCTGAGTCGCGAATTTCAGCAGTTTTCTTTTAAAATTCCCAGGGGCATTCCAGACTTTTTATATCTCTTTTAAAGCCTAAGCTACATCATTTTGCTTAGTCTAAGCCTAATTAATTAGTCAAAAACTACCTAAATCACCCATTCTCCTAAAATCATCAGACACTTAGAAAGAAAAGGAGAAAAAAGGCGACAGTTTCTCTCAAGAACAAGCAGAAGGTATTCCTCAAGCTCAGCCCTAAAAATCCAAGGATTTCTCCATAGATTCTCCTCCAGGTATGTGGGATTTCATCAGTGGGTTCCTTTCACCCTTTGAGTCCCTAGTTTCAGTTCAGTTCTTCAAGTTCTCAATTAGTTCTTCAGACCTAGAGTTCCTAAACCTTAGGAAACTATTACAATTCAGATCCTATGGCTTGCATGATAATAATTATATGTTTCTTGGAGAATTAGGATAGCCATAAGTTCAGAGTTCAGCAATCCTAGCATGTGTTAATTTCAGTACTCATAAATTATACTTGTTAGTCAGATGATTCAGTCAGTCATGCTTCAAAATTAGAATGCTATCTATTTCAGTATATTTATATTGCATTCTCAGATATTTATCAGTATTTGATCTATCCAGTATTTCAGTTGCATTTGCATTGCTTATGTATTCACTTGTGAGTAGACTTAGCACCGAGTGGACGATGGGATGAAGTCTCACCTGCCAGTTTAGGCTGAGACCTTTAGTAGCAGTCCTTGAGTCCCAGAAGTATGGTGCCATCGTAGGTTCTAAAGGGGTCACCCGTCAGATTAGGATTGACACCCTTGTCCCTTGTGGACATCACTTTAGTGGATCCACGTCAGATTATTTCGTACCCTTGGCAAGGTATGAACACCCTTCCATCAAGGGTTACAGGTTGGTCCCACAGTTAGCTCAGCTTGGGGTATGTCGGTTAATAGTAGCTCCCACAATCAGACTCATATTGCATTGACCTTGTACTCAGTATCTATTTCAGTTATTCAGTTCAGTTGAACATGTTATAGTATTCATGTTAGTTACTTGGCCACTGCATTCAGCTTATCTTTCATTTCATGTTTCAGTATGCATATTCCATGTTCAGTCTTTGTGTTGTACATCTTTACATATATCCCGCATGCTTAGTACATTCGAAGTACTGGCGTATACTTTTGTGCTACATTTTACCATGATGTAGGTTCGGGTGTTCAGCATCCAGACCACGTTTAGTGTGTTTCCAGCCTTACTCAGCAGCTCAGTGGTGAGTTCTCATAGTTTGAGGACGATGGTTATTTTTACTTCTTTCAGTTTTACATTTCAGTTTTAGATTATTAGAGTTAGCTGGGGGCTTGTCCCAGCAACTCACATCAGTTAGAGGCTTTCAGACATAAAATTAGAATAAGCCATTGAGTTGTCAGTTTTACCTTTCAGACTTATTATGTTCTTTTTCTACTATATATATTCAGACATGTTTGGATTATTTTCCAACTCAGATATTTAAATGGTTTTAATTTTCTGCACAGTTCATATTTTATCAGAATTTATCTAGATATGCCAGACCATGGGTTAGCTTGGGGTCACTTGTGACACTAAGCAGCGTGTTGCGTCCAGGATGTAGCCTCGGGGTGTGACAAGAAGCTAATAAGCTAACAAGATCCTGCATATAATCAGTGTGAATGCTAATCTAAAAGTTGGTTCAAATTCTGAGGTGTTACAACAAAGGGGATAGACTTTTCTTTGAAATTCGTTACATTAATAATTTAAGTAATTTGAGAAAATGAATAAATTTAAATAATAAAGTATAAATTAATTACCGAATGAAATTTTCTCGTGAAGGATTCCTTGGATTACCTTTTCCATAGATCCCACTAAACTTTGGGATAAGGACAAAAAAAATCCTTTGGCTAAAACTAATCTCACTACATGGCCAATGAAATTGATATCACATGAAATGGTCATTTCATCCGTTGCTTTTTTGCTTTTTCGCTATTCTACTTTCCTTTTCATTGCTCCACTTTTTAAAAAAAAAAAATCGATATTCCACTTCTTTTTTTAAAAAAAAAAAATCGCTGCTCCACTTTTTTTAAAAAAAAAGTTTGCTGCTCTTTTTTATTCACTGCTTCTTTTTTTATGCTCTTTTCTTTGCAGCTCCTTTTTTTAATAAGAATCTTTTCTTTATACCAAATACAGATATATATTTTATACAACAATTATACAGTTTTTATAAATATTCTATACGTATACGTATTTTATACAAATAATGATAGAGTATCTATACACATCATATGCAGATACACATTCTATACAATAATTATACAATTTTTATACACATTTTATATAACAATTATACAATTTCTATACACATCCTATGCAGTTTCGATATAAATCTTATACAAATACGTATTCTACACAACAACTATATAATTTCAATACAATTGTATTTGATTGTTAAAAAAAGAATGGTGATACACTTTCTACACGCACCTTATAATATATACATATTCTATACGATAATTATACAGTTTCTATACAATTGCATTTAACTGATTTTAAAAAAGCCAAGTTTTCTACCAAAACAAATGTAGCGAAACAAAAAAAGAATATTTAAAAAAGGGGCCAAAATGGCCTAGATTTGAAAATGCCATTAAGTGAAATTAATATGGCTGAATGGTCACATAATGGGCCAAGTTTGAAATGGTCATTTTCGATTTTGAAAATTATTTGACATAATGATCATGGGGTGACCTTTTCCCTTAAACTTTAACCTTTCTAAGAGTGAAAATAATCACCGAACCTTGGAGTCTTAGACCTTAATTGTTTGTACTTTGAAGATCTGAATCTTATCATTCAGATTCAGCTCATTAAGTGAATTTATTTTTAAGATCTGAATCTTAATTTATTCAGCCTATTAAGTGCATTTGTTTGTTTTCTTATAAGGCCTCTTAATGAGTCTGATTAGTCCTGAATGAATCAAATATGAAATAGAGTCTTAACACTATTCAAACTCATTTAAAATAGGGAAAAGGGTCAAAAATACTTATGTACTTTAGTTTATTGGCTAAGTGTGCCCTTAGTTATACTATGGGGCTAAATATACCCCTGCCGTTAATAAAAATACCTCTACTGTTAATATCTTTCCACCATGTCATTTTTAAATTCCATATGGCCTAACATTTGAGTGAGATGGATGCCATGTGGCATGCCACCTCACCAGCATATTTTTTTCTTTTCTCTTTATCCATTTACAAAACCTCTAATATAAAAATAAATTTGACTTCATTCTCGAATTTATTAATTAATTTAATTAGTAAAAATTAACAAAAAAATTAAAAAATCCATCAAAAAATATTAAATCCAAATCAAACAAACTCCAAAAACCAAAAAAAAGAAAAGATAATCATACTCAAACTTACCTTGTCCAATATTAAATGTGGAGAATACACATATGAAAAATAAACCATAACATGAGCAAGACTGAACCAAAAGAATGAACAAATTACAACACTCAAAACAGGTAAAGTATTGAATTTTGGAAATAAAAAGATTGCTTTACGCGTTCATAGTTGCACCATTTTAAGATGCTTTCAAGGCTGAACCTTATGCTTACATCTGGGTATTCTCCACAGTTGGACAAGATAAGTTTGAGTTTTTTTTTTGGTGCTTTTTGGGGTTTATTTGATCTGAATTTATATTTTTTTGATGAATTTTTTAGGATTTGTTAATTTTATTAATTAAATTAATTAATAGATTCAAGAATGAAGTTCAATTTATTTTTGGATTAGAGATTTTGTAAATGGATAAAGAGAAAAGGAAAAAGAAAAAAAATAAAAATTTGGTGGTGAGGTAGCATGCCACGTGGCGTCCATCTCACTCAAATGTTAAGCCATATGGAATTTTAAAAGGACATGGTGGAAAGATGTTAAAAGTAGGAGTATTTTTGTTAACTTTGTTAATGACAGGGGTATATTTAGCCTCATAATATGACCAGGGGAAAAATTAACCAATAAACTAAAGTAGAAAAGTATTTTTGACCCTTTTTCCTTTAAAACAACACCCCTTGTTTCACAATTTTTTTAATGTCTCCCATTTCTTTCTCTGCAAGGTTTTCATGCTTCTCCTTCTCTTTTATCAACCAAATATCAATGTTTTTTCTCTTGAAATGGTAAATTTTAATAGTCTTTACAAGTATTTTGTGCAATATTTCTAATATTCACATTTGTTTTGGGTATATTAATGTTTTTCAAGAACGCTTATTGCAACAAATATTAATTGATTAATTGTAACAAAATCATTTTGTTAAAGTTCGTTTGAAGCTGTCAAAAATCTATTTAAAATCTTATATATCTCTTACCAATTTTTGCACCAGAAAAATCAAACATGATTATTCTTATGCAATAAAAGTTGAAGTTTAATTCACTATGAGAGTACGTAATTAATCCTTTATGTTGCTTTGTTCTTTTTGAGATTTCTTTTCAACTCCATGGCAAAATCTCCGGAATTTTCACTCGTGAAAAGTTTCAGAAATTCACCTTCTTTCATATTTCAAAAGTTTTTTTTACTTCTTTAAATTTTGTGCTAAGTAAAACAAATTGAAACAGAAAGAGTATTTATACTTTGACCATTTGAAGCGGAACATGATTTTGTTTAAGCTGGATAATTTTTTAATTAAAAAATTAACTTATTTTGAGTTCTGAAGAAAATTCATGTTATCTTATTATAATATTTTTTTATATTGATATATAATTTTTGTTTTCATTTTAGATAGTTTAATTTTTTTTAATCAAATATAATCACTCAATTTTTTTATCAAAAGACACTAGAAATATTATTTTTTATCAATAAATAAATTTATTTGCTGAAATAAAAGTTTTATGATATCTTATTGATATAATGTTTAATTTCATATGCATATTCAGATATTGAAATAAACAATGCAAATAATTGAGGCCTTAATCAGCTAACTTTGTTTTTATGACACACTTGGTGTTTAGTTTGAGTTTCCTTGAGGCAAGGAGATTATTTAGATACTCCTTTTACGGCTGAGATATATCATCATCATCCTATTATATATGAGTATAATAGGGGTGGTAAATGAATGAGTTGGTTAAATTTGATCAAATCAAAATAAATTAGGTTAATAAACGAATTAAAAATCAACTAATTTAATATTTGTTCGGGTTAAAATGAGGCAAATGATAAATCATGATTTAATCCGCCAATAATTATGCAAGTCGAGGCAACGGGTGTGTGCGCAGCAAATTACACATGTTCAACATCTCCTTTCATCATATGTTAGTTTCAAATGCTATTTTGTGCTAGTAAAATTACCCCGAACTTCTTTGCACCCATTTAAAGTTTTAAGTCATGTTATATGTTATCTTATAAAAATAACTTGAACTAAGAAATTTGAACTGAGAGCCAAAAATACAATTCACTCATTTCAATTTGTTTTTCTTACTTTTTTTTTTAATCCGTTAAAAAAATAATATCTTTTTTCTTTTTAAAAATATTTTTAATTTTAACTTTTCACATGACATATTTAAAACCACAAGATTAAAGGACATTTTAATACACTTTGCATCTCTTTAGTTTAAGACCACAAAATTCAAAAGTTTTATTTACTTTGTTAAACTCCGCATCAAGTCAAAATCAGACAAATAAATCAAAAAAAGAGAGTACTATTTTTTATTGGCACACAATTATTTCTTAATGCTCCTTTGACATAATTTATGCTTTCATTTTTTCTTAAAAAATTCTTCTGCTAAAACAAGGCGAACAATTTCAAGTAAAAGGTAAATTAATGTCTACTCTAATTTTGTTGGAAGTGTTGGATTTATTGGAGACTCGTCGGACAAGGTGTCGTCGGAGAAGAAAGTTGATTTTGTATTGAAGAAGAATGATAAAGATTGAGAGGTATTGTGTTCTTTTTCAGACAGAGCAACGTATATAAATAAAGCTGGAATTTCACGTGCTCCGCACGAGACTTTCTAGAACTTTTCAACTGTAACTAATAGTTTTTCTTTTTCCAGTTTTTACTCCTTTTAAATATTAGTGGTAGCTGATAATTAGGACACTACCAAGTTCCATTTTTACTGCTTGTAAATATTTGTTACGTTTTCCACCACTTACTCCTTTTAGATATTAGTACTAGCTAATAAATAGGGCACTACTAGGTAGTTTTTTTTGGCTGGTTTCTTCTATATATACATGTATTGTACAGATGAATAAACACAAGAAAATTTCAGCAACAATCTCTCTTTTTATATTTTTGCAATCTTTAATGGTATCAGAAATCAGAGTTTTAATCTTTGTTCTTCTCTGCATCTATTTTCATTTTCTCTCTCTTTAGTTTGTTACAATGGGAGATGTTGATGTTAACACATCTTCTGGGACTCAAGTTCCCCTTATTGCTAGAACTAACACAACCACTGACCTCATAAAACTTTGTCATCCTTTCTTCATTTCACTTTTTGATACTCCTGGTATGTTGCTGGTTAATACGACTTTTGATTGCAAGAGTTTTGAGGGATGGAAGAAAGCCATGCTCATAGCCTTGACTGCTAAAAACAAGTTGGGTTTTATTGATGGATCAACTCAATAACCTGCTGCTGGTACAGATCTCCACAGTGCCTGATCCAGAGCAAACAATATGGTAATTTCCTGGCTCTTGAACCCTCTTTCTAGAGAAATTTCTGAAAGTGTTATATATTCATCCACTGCTAAAGATCTGTGGACAGAATTAGAAGCCAGGTTTGGACAAAGTTCAGGTGCCAAGCTTTTCCAACTTTAAAAGGAACTCAGTGACCTTGTACAAGGTTCATCTGACATTGCTATTTATTACACTAAGATGAAACGTCTTTGGGATGAACTGGTTACTTTGGATTTCTTCATTCCATGCAATTGTGCTTGTTCCTGCGGAGCAAAGGAAAAGAACATTAAGTCTAAGCAAGATGAACGATTGGTTCAATTTTTAATGGGACCTAATGACTCTTATTGTGCACCTAGAGGTAATATACTTATGATTTCACCACTCCCTTCTATTCCTAATGCCTATGCATTGTTGATGCAAGAGGAGAAGCAAAGGGAGGTCCAGAATACACCAAAATTTCCTGGTGAATCTTCTTCATTCATTGCTGCCAGTCAGGGAAACAATGGACAAAGAGCATTTACTACTGATTTCAAGGGACAAAAAGGGAACTATTATAACAAGAAGTCTAATCTTGTTTGCAGATATTGCAAGAAAACAAGACATACCATTGAGAAATGTTACAAAATACATGGTTTTCCATCTGATTTCAAATTTACTAAACAAAGAAAATTTCAGAATTCTCTTTAGGGTAATGTTGTGACTTCTAATGAATTTTCTGGAGATTCTATCATGACTAACACAGAATCAGAGGAGCATGAGAAACTCCTCACACAGGTGCAACTAGCACAGGTCATGCAGATGCTTCAAAAGGTGAAAAATAAGGATCAGGGCAATAATTTTGATGTCATAGCTTCTCAATTGTACAGGTATAACATTAACCCCTAGCCCTTTCTCTCTAAACTCAAATATTGATTTTAAAACCTTTAGTAAAAGACTTGGATAATAGACTCGGGTGCAAGCATATGAGTTATAATAAAGAGTTTGTTTCAATCTTAAACTATTGCCTAGAATCACTTTTGTAAGTCTTCCTAATTCCAAAAGGGTTAAGGTTTCTCATTTCGGATCTGTCAAACTATTCTCAAATTTAACCATTCACAATGTGTTGTATGTGCCTAGTTTCCATTTCAATTTATTATCGGTACACAAGTTGTGCAAACAACTTTCTAATCTGTTATTCTTCACAACTTCTCATTGTTTCATGCAGGGTCCTTCAATGAAGAGCCCTATGCTCCTTGGTGAAAGTCAGAATGGTCTCTATATCTTGAAGAATAGGCGTCTAGTTGCTTCTTATTCTGTCAATTTCTGCTTTAAGTCTAGTTCTAGTTTACATTCCCTAAAGGATAATAAATACAATTTATCATGTACTTCTGTCTCTGTTATTCAAAGCAAGTTATGGCATATAAGGTTAGGGCATATGCCTTTGTCAAATATACTAAATATTAATGGAATTCCTATTTCAGTTTGTTCAAAATTTTCTGTTCCTTGTTCTATTTGTCCATTAGCAAAGCAATCCAAGCTTCCTTTTCCCATTAGTCACATCTCATCTCAACAAATTTTTGACTTAATCCACATTGATACATGGGGACTTTATAAAACTCCTACCTATGATGGTTATAAATATTTTTTAACCATAGTGTAGAGGGACTTGGACTTTTTTATTAGTGTCACGACCCAGACCGCTATGCCACCCTACCCCCGGGTGAATAAACCATCACTACTCCAAACTTAATCGTTCTAACAGCTCAAAACCAGTGCATAAAAGTAAACTAGCAATTCAATAATAATAAAACAACTTCATTAAGTTAACCTGCGGAAATTTTTCCCTAGAATATGAAAGTCGTAGTACCAAATAATTCTACCAATGTCTAGAGTGCGAGGATGCAACCCCAAAAATATAAGGAAATAGTTTAAGACCGAAACAAATGGGCTACAACCCTAATGATAGATTCAAGGCAGCTCGATCAAAGTGGCTCACCCATTGAAGTCTGAAAACGCTGGTACTACAGATGAGGTCGCATCTCAGCCGCTGGAAGATTGCATGTACTCACAAGAAGAAAAGCAAGTGTAGTATCTGTACACCACCACTGTGTACTGGTAGGATCATCAGCCAGTTCCAAATAAAATAGTGTATAATTTAGTACAGCAAATCAAGTACAAGTACGAAAAACATGCAACGAGTCAACAGGCTCCCCTAAACTACAAGTCTCTACCTAGCTTGTTCCCGCATGAAATCCACCTTTGTTAATCATAAACAACAGTCACATAACTAATAAACCATCCTTTCTTCTAGCCCGGACCCACCCTGGGATCCTCTCTAAACAACACTTAAGTGTTAAACAGACAACCCAGCCTAATCCAAGACCAATTCCACAAACATAACAGGATTCCCGATCATGCAAGAACCACCAACCAATATCACAATTCACATAAGCATCTAGGTCCACTCACGAAACCAATAACAGTCAATGCAATGCAACAATATCAATGCAACGATGCAGTAAAATAAACTCGTACCAGGCGTGGTACCCGATTCAAGTGTTAGTATTCCGTACCAGGCGTGGTACCCGAGCCAACCATTTGTTATACCCGTATCAGGCGTGGTACCCATGCCAACCATTAGTATACCCATACTAGGCGTGGTACCCGAGCGAGCCGAATGTCAATAATCCACAGTCAAATAATAAACAACCAACTTGTAAACCAACAAGCAACACACCATTCAATTCACAGACTGTAAGACAGGACCCTTAGACATTCTACACAATTTCTCTAAGCAATGCAATTCATACAAACACTTAGATAAGAGTACAAAATATACAACATTCACAGGAATCATAAGCTATCACCTACCTCAAAATGATCCAAGCTCTACTCAACCCAAGCTTTTCCGTGTTCCAGATTCCTTTCTCATTCTTGGTCTAAAACAACATACAAGTACTTTGAATTAACAACAAGGCCTGTGCATTACCCGGATTACACCAAATCCCAGACCCCCAGGCCACCCATGATCATCCTACCCCTTTTTCCTGGGCTTCCCGCCATTAATTTCCCTAGTTCTATCATTTTTACAGATAAAAATAGAAAATTTAGCAATATTTGATCATAAAACCGTACTTTTAACAATTCCCAAGAACTTTCATGCCTAGAATTTCCCTTCTTCCCCAGCTTCTACCACCCCTAGGTTATTCCAACCTTTCCCCAAATTCCCTCCTAGCAATTCTACCGCGTAGGAAAAGTAGTACGAAGATTGGGGAATAAAAACCTTACCTTACGGAAGAAAAATAATGGAAAATGGAGGAAAATCGCCTGGAATCGCCTTCCCCTTCTCCCAAAATGAAATTGTGAAAACTAAACATATTGGGGAATGTTTTTGCATTAAATTCCATCACGCTCCGCTGTAGCAGTACCGCTGTAGCGGAGTCTTCCGTTATGGCGAAGGTTGACCGACGTTGACTTCTGCTGTAGCAATAATTTCTCCGCTATAGTGGAGGTCGCTATGGCGGAGGGGGTTGATATGGGACAAAAAGTCATAAAACCTCCAAAATTAGTCCATTTTACAACACACTTATTTTTCTGACGTCCCAAAACAACCCCTTCACGTCAACCTCGGTTCCAGGAGTTCTACATACCCAAATTCGATATTGAAAAGTCCCCCGGACTCCTCTATGTGTTAGCTACGAGGAGAACTAGCTCAACACAAGACATCCAACCCAATCCTTACCCGGATTTCCCTAGACCATACCTCGCCCCTAAACTGGATGAGACTAGCCTAGCCCAGAATTTCAAACCCCCAAACCCGGAGTTTTCTAACTCTAAAACTTGGCATGATTGGACTACCCCTAACGACGGACCCGGTCATTACAACAGATACCAATTTACCCATCGTTCATCCCTAAATGATCAAACTCAAATTTACGGAAATAAAGGAAAGAAAGTGTAGTACCTGAATTCTCAAACAATTGATGGTACTTGTCTCGCATGTCCTTCTCGGTTTTCTAAATGGCTTCCTCAATCGGATGATGCTTCTACTGAACTTTTACCATATCAATCACCTTTGTCCTCAACCTCCGGACATCCCGAGCAAGAATCAAGACTGGTTCCTCTTCATAACAAAGATCCTTATTGAAAAGCACCTCATCCCCATGGTATCGCTTAAGCATGGATACATGGAATACCGGATGGATGCCCAATAAATTGGGCGGCAGTACTAACTTATAAGCCACTAGCCTCACAATTTTAAGAACCCCAAATGGACCGATGAACCGAGGGCTAAGCTTTCCCTTCTTACCAAACCGCATAACTCCCTTTATTGGTGACACTTTCAACAATACTTGTTCACCAATCTGAAATTACATGTCCCGGACCTTGCGATCTGCATACTCCTTCAGCCTGCTTTGGGCAGCCAGCAACTTGGCCTGAATGCCCTTTACCTTTTCCTGTGCTTCCTTTACTAATTCTACTCCCAAAGGCTTTACATCGCCTTCCTCAAACCACCCAATCGGTGATCTGCAGCTCCTCCCATACAATGCCTCAAATGGTGCCATGTCAATACTGGAGTGATAGCTATTGTTGTATGAGAACTCGCACAACGGTAGAAACTAGTCCCAATGACCCCCGAAGTCCATCACACATGCTCTTAGCATGTCCTCCAATACCTGGATTGTCCTCTCCGATTGACCATCAGTCTAAGGATGGAAGGCAGTGCTAAAAGTGAGTTGTGTACCCAATTCGTCATGTAGCTTGCCCCAAAATTTAGAGGTGAACTGCGTACCCCTGTCTGAAATGATGGACAGTGGCACCCCATGCAATCTCACAATCTCCTTCATGTATATCTTAGCCAATTACTGTGAATTGTAATCTACCCTGACCAGAATAAAATGAGCGGACTTGGTCAGCTTATCAACAATGACCCAAATGGAGTCATACTTCCCCAATGTCTTGGGAAGACCCACCACAAAGTCCATAGCTATTCTTTCCCACTTCCACTCTGGAATAGGCATCCTCTAAAGTAGTTCTGCAGGTCTCTAGTGATCATACTTTACCTGCTGACAATTCTTACACTTGGACACAAAATCGACTATGTCCCTTTTTATCCCGGGCCATCAGTAACACTGCCTCAAGTTCCTGTACATTTTAGTCACACCCGAATGAATTGAGTACCACGAACCATGAGCTTCTGCCAAGATTTTTTGAATTATATCATCAACCCGAGGAACACAAATCCTTCCTCTAAAATTTAGTACTCCACTAGAGTCTAATGTGACGTCCCTGGATTCCCTGGATATTACCTTACCTCAAAGCTTACTCAGTTTTGGATCCTGAAACTGGTTGGACTTTATTTCCTCTATGAAGGTGGCTTTGACCTCAATACTAGCCAACAATACACCCTGTTTTGAAACACCCAAGTGCATGAACTTGGCCTTCGAGGCCCGAATTTCCCTTCTTAGTGGTCGTTTGGACACCCCCAAACAAGCCAAACTGCCCATGCTAACTATCTTCCGGCTCAATGCGTCTGCCACCTTATTAGCCTTACTCGGATGATATTGAATGGTCATATCATAGTCCTTCAATAACTCCATCCACCTTCTCTGCCTCAAATTCAAATCTTTCTGAGTGAACACATGTTGCAGACTGCGATGATCGATGAACACCTCACACTTGACACCATAGAGATAGTGTCTCCAAATCTTGAGTGCAAAGACCACTGCTGCCAACTCTAAGCCGTGAGTTGGGTAGTTCCTCTCATGAACCTTCAACTGCCTAGATGCATAGGCTATCACATTCTTATCCTGCATCAATACAGCACCCAAACCAGATGTGAAGCATCACAGTAAACCATAAAGTCTTTACCTTCAACCGGCAAGGACAATATAGGAGCCGTGGTCAGAAGTGTCTTGAGCTTTTGGAAGCTATCCTCTCACTTGTCAGACCACACGAATGGTATATCTTTTTGTGTCAGCCTGGTCAGGTGAGTAGCAATAGATGAAAAATCCTTAACAAACCTCCGATAGTACCCTGCGAGTCTAACAAAACTCCTCACCTCAGTTACAGAGCTAAGCCGGACCAAACTCTTGACTGCTTCAATTTTCTGGGGATCTACCATCACCCCCCTTTTCTGACACTACATGCCCCAAGAACGCAACTGAAGTCAACCAAAATTCATACTTAGAGAACTTCGCATAAAGCTTATGGCATCTCAAGATGTCCAACGCAATACGGAGATGACTAGTATGCTCCTCTCTACTCTTGGCATAGATCAAAATATCATCGATAAACACAATCATGAAGGAATCCAAATACGACTTAAATACCCCATTCATCAAACTCACGAATGCTTTCGGCACATTGGTCAAACCAAATGACATTACTAGGAACTCGTAATGCCCATACCGAGTCCAAAAAGCAGTCTTAGGAATGTCCTCAGGACTAATCCTCAACTAATGGTACCCCGACCTCAAGTCGATTTTCAAAAACACTGATGCACCCTGAAGCTGGTCAAACAAATCATCAATGCGGGGTAGAGGGCACTTATTATGGATGGTCACCTTGTTTAACTGCCTATAATCTATGCATATCCGCATACTACCATCCTTTTTCCTTACAAATAACACAGGAGCACCCCAAGGTGAAGCACTGGGATAGATAAATCCCTTATCTAGGAGTTCCTGCAGTTGAGTCTTAAGTTCCCTTAACTCTGCCGGAGCCATAAAATACGGAGGAATAGAAATGGGACGAGTGCCTGGCTCCAAATCAATACAAAAGTCAATATCCTTGTCCGGAGGCATACCAGGAAAATCCGCTGGAAACACCTCTAGAAACTCAAAAACCACCCAAACTGACTTAATAGATGGGGACTCCACTCTATTATCCCGGAGATGAGCCAAGAAGGCTAGACACCCCCTTCTCACTAGCTTTCTAGCCTGAACAAATGATATGACCTTAACTGGATTAGGCCGGTATACACTTTTTCACTCTAGTCTATCCTTACCCGGAATCTCTAGAGCCACAGTCTTGCAGTTCAACACAGCACGATAAGGGGACAGCCAGGTCATGCCCAAGATAATATCAACTAGCCATATTCAGGATTACCAAGTCTACCCAAGTATGCAACCCCACAAACACAACAGAACAATCACGATAAACATGAGTCACAATCACAGACTCTCCAACCGGGGTAGAAACATGAATAGGGGAATCAAGGATATCACAAGTTTATTCCAGACCCAACGCAAAACTCACAGATACATAAGAATATGTAAAACCTGGGTTAAATAATACCAAAGCCATTTTATCGTAGACAAGAATAGTACCTGTGATCACCACATCTGACGCTTCTGCCTCGGTCCTCCCTAGAAAAGCATAGCAATGAGCCCGATCATCAATCCGAGCAACTTCCCGAACCAGTTGTGTTGCACCCCTGCCCGCGCCATCATTCCCTCTATCGCCCCGGCCTTCCTGAAAGTTACCTTGCCCACCCTGTGGACGACCTCTAGCATTACCACCTCTACCTATCGGGATCACCGCTCTAGGCTGCTGCTAACCCTTATTACATGTCTTCCTGAGTGGGCACTCCCTCTTAAAGTGGACCAGATCACCATAATGGAAGAAACCACGATTAAGTGTAGTCCTGCTAGCTGATGTATAAGACGCTCCCTGGCCTCTAGGAGCTGAAAACTGATTATGAGCTCCCTGAGGACCACCTGTAGCAGCTAGCAGAGCTGACTGAATAGGATGGGCTGAGTATGCCTGATGGTTCTGGCCTATGGAGTATGAACCACCAAAATTTCCCTCATTCCGGGGCTTCTTGGCTAAAGCCTTAGCTTGCCCCGCTTGCTTAACTCCTTCTAACTTCTTCACATAATCCACCACATCATTAAAGACCTTCCCTGAATAAGTCATATGCACTGACAGTACCTGCAGTTCAGTATTCAACCATTTCACAAACAACCGAACCCGTTCCTCCTCGAAACCCAACATCTGTGTGGCAAAATGAGACAAGGCATGGAACTTAACCTCATAAGCAGAGATTGACATTCCCCCTACTCTAAGTTCAAGAACTCATCTTTCTTTCGGTCCCTCAAAGTACGGGGTACGTACTTCTCTAAGAACAAAGCGTCGAACTGTTCCCAAGTCAGTGGGGGTAGAACAGAAGACCGGCACTCCACATGAGACCTCCACCACTGCTTAGCATGACCCTGTAGCTGAAATGTGAAAAACTTAACCCCATGCTAACATACAGTACCGAACTTGTGCAACCTCTCATAGCAATCCAAGATAAATTCATAAGCATCCTCCCTATCAGTACCCTGAAAAGTAGGAGGTTTCAGCTTGAGAAACTTGGTCAGCATATCATGCTCATTCCCTGTCATCACTGGGCCTAGCATTGGCCTGAAGAAATCATTCGTGCCTGAAGCTACATCCATCCTAGGCGCCGTAGTAACCGCTGGCTGAGTATCCAAGGCCTGGTTTGCAAAAGTTGCGGCTATGACTCCAGCACCAACCAAGCCACTCAAAATATTCCAAGCCTGTTGAAAGGCTTATGGTGTCATAGTAGGAAGGCCCACACCCCCAATCGGTGCCGCCTCCTCCTACGCCTCACCATCTTCAGCCAAAACTTCTACATCTTCAGCAACATGTTCGTGAGGTTGGGGAGGGGTTGCCTCATGCGCATCAGCAGCAGCTCGAGCCTCACCCCTGGTGGGTGTGGCTCTACCTCATCCTCTGTCCCTTCTCCTTCCTCTACAATGGATAGTCGGGCCCGCTGCTGGGACCACTGCTCTAGCTCCGTTGTTCCTTGTATTAACCATCTACGGACAGAAGAGCGAAAGAGGTTAGATACCAATTTGTATCACCAGATACCAATTCGAATCAAGTTATAGCACGAAGGAAGGAATGAAGAGATAGTTTTTCCTAAAGCCCCATAGCCTCTCGAAGAAAAGTACGGACGTCTCCGCACCATTCCGTAAGACTCTACTAGACATGTTTGGTACAACGAGATCAACGAACCTAGGGTTATGATACCATCTTTGTCACAACCCAGACCGCCGTGAGTGGCACTTACCCAACACCCTGGTGAGTGAACCATCAATTCCCCGAACTTAATCATTCTAACAGCTCAAAACCAGTACATAAAAGTAAACTAGCAATTCAATAATAATAAAACAACTTCATTAAGTTAACCTGCAAAAATTTTCCCCTAGAATCTAAAAGTTGCAGTACCGAACAATTCTACCAATGTCTAGAGTGCAGGGATGCAACCCCAAAAATATAAGGAAATAGTCTAAGCCCGAAACAAATAGGCTACAACTCTAATGATAGATTCAAGAAAGCTCGATCAAAGTGGCTAACCCTTGAAGTCTGGAAACGCTGGTACTACAAATAAGGTCGCGTCTCAGCCGCTGGAAGATTGCCTATACTCACAAGAAGAAAAGCAAGTGCAGTATCAGTACAACACCACTGTGTACTGGTAGGATCATCAGCCAGTTCCAAATAAAATAGTGTATAATTTAGTACAGCAAATCAAGTACAAGTAAGGAAAACATGCAACGAGTCAACAGGCTCCCCTAGACTACAAGTCTCTACCTAGATTGTTCCCGCATGAAATCCACCTTTGATAATCATAAACAATAGTCACATAACTAATAAACCATCCTTTTGTCTAGCCTGGACCCACCTTAGGATCCCCTCTAAACAACAACACCTAAGTGTTAAACAGACAACCCAGCCTAATCGAAGACCAATTCCACAGACATAACAGGATTCCCGATCACTCAAGGACCACCAACAAATATCACAATTCACATAAGTAGCCCGGTCCACCCGTGAAACCAATAACAGTCAATGCAATGCAATAGTATCAATGCAATGCAACAATATCAATGCAATGATGCAGTAAAATAAACCCGTATCAGGCATGGTACCTGAGTTAACCATTAGTATTCCGTACCAGGCGTGGTACCCGAGCCAACCATTTGTTATACCTGTACCAGGCGTGGTACCCGTGCCAACCGTTAGTATACCCGTACCAGGCGTGGTACCCGAGCCAACCGAATGTCAATAATCCACATTCAAATAATGAACAACCAACTAGTAAACCAACAAGAAACACACCATTCAATTCACAGACTGTAAGACAGGACCCTTAGACATTCTACATAATTCCTCTAAGCAATGCAGTTCATACAAATACTTAGATAAGAGTACAAAATATACAACATTCACAGGAATCATAAGCCATCACCTACCTCGAAATGATCCAAGCTCTACTCAACCAGAGCTTTACCGTGTTCCGAATTCCTTTCTCGTTCTTAGTCTAAAACAACATACAAGTACTTTGAATTAAAAAAAAAAGGCCTGTGCATTACCCGGATTACACCAAATCCTAGACCCCTAGGCCACCCATGATCATCCTACCCCTTTTTACCGGGCTTCCCTCTATTAATTTCCCTAGTTCTATCATTTTAATGGATAAAAATAGAGAATTTAGCAATATGTGATCATAAAACCTTACTTTTAACAATGCCCAAGAACTTCCATGCCTAGAATTTCCCTTCTTCCTCGAATTCTACCATCACTAGGTTATTCCAACCTTTCCCCAAGATCCCTCTTAGCAATTATACCGTGTAGTAAAAGTAGTATGAAGATTGGGGAGTAGAAACCTTACCTTAGGGAAGAAAAACAATGGAAAACGGAGGAAAATCGTCTGGAATCGCCTTGCCCTTCTCCCAAAATGAAATTGTAAAAACTGAATATTTTGGGAAATGTTTCTACATTAAATCCCATCACGCTCCGCTATAGCGGATCACTCCGCTATAGCGGTACCGTCGTCATGGAGTCATCCGCTATGGCGGAGGCTAACCAACGTTGACTTTCGCTGTAGCGGTAATTTCTCCGCTACAACAGAGGTTGCTATGGCGGAGTGTCAACCGCTATAGCAGTTTACACGGGATAGGAAGTCATAAAACCTCCAAAATTATTATATTTTACAACACACCTATTTTCCCGACGTCCTAAAACAACCCCTTCACGTTAACCTCGATTCTGGGAGTTTTACTTACCCGGATTCGATTCTGAAAAGTCTCCCAGACTCCTATATGTGTTAGCTACGAGGACAACTATCTCAACACAAGACATACAACCCAATACTTACCCGAATTTCCCTAGACCATACCTCACCCCTAAATCGGTCGAGACTAGCCTAGCCCAGAATTTCAAACCCCCAAATCCGGAGTTTTCTAACTCTAAAATTTGGCACGATTGGACTACCCGTAGTGACAGACCCGGTCATTACAATTAGCCACAAAAAGTAATGCTTTATCTATTCTCAAATCTTTTCTTGCAATGGTAGAAAGATAATTCAATAAGAAAGTTAAGGCCATTCGATCCGATAATGCTTGGGAATTTGGTTCAAGTTTAGAAACCTCTAATTTTTTATCTTCACAAGGCATCATTCATCAAACTTCTTGTGTTTCCACATCATAATAAAATGGTGTGGTTGAGAGGAAACAGGCATCTTTTGGAAGTTTGTAGAGCTTTGCTCTTTCAATCTCATCTTCCACCAAAAGTTTGGGGGGATTGTCTTATGACAGCCACTTAATTAATCAATAGGTGTCCTACTAAACTATTATATTTTCAAACACCATATGAAAAACTTTTTGGTCATCCTCTAAATTACTCTAACTTGAAATGCTTTGGTTGCCTTGGTTTTGCTTTTACTCTTTCCCAGGGCAGATCTAAATTGGATCCTAGGGCCGAGCCTTGTGTGTTTCTTGGGTATCCTCTTGAGAAAAAAGGGTATAAGTTACTTAATTTACATTCTCAAACTTTTTGTTTTCAGAAACGTTATTTTCTATGAAGATATATACCCTTTTTCTTATGTTCAGCCTATTGTTTCTCTTTTTCCTTTTATAGAATCGCTAGTTACGTCTGATTCTGACTTTCCTTTACCTTCGCCAGTACCTTCCTCATCCACTCTTCCTCCACAATATTTTGTTCCTACCCCTCCCATCAATTCTGTGACCTTGAGAAAGTCTACCAGATCAACTAAGACACATGCATACTTAAAAGATTACATTTGTAACATTATGCATTTTTCTAATATGTCTGATAATTGTTTTTCTTCTCCTATTTCTATCACACCTTTTTCGTTTACTGCTTTGTCCACTTCTAATCAACACTATATCAATTCTCTTTCACAAATTCAAGAACTTACCAGTTTTTCTCAAGCCATTTTATATCCAGGTTGGCAGGAGGCTATGACAAGAGAATTAGAGGCTCTTATCACCAATGACACCTGGGAAGTAGTATCATTACCCCCCCCCCCCCCCGCAAGAAGGCTTTACCCAATAAATGGGTTTACAAGGTCAAACTCAACTCCAATGGTTCTGTGGAGAGACTTAAAGCTCGGTTGGTTGTTAGGGGGGATGTGCAAAATGAAGGTGTTGATTTTATTGAGACTTTCAGTCCAGTTGTGAAGATTACTACTATAAGGTGTGTCTTGGCAATTTCTATTAAAAAAGGGTGGGGTCTTTATCAATTAGATGTAAACAATGCCTTTTTACATGGAGAATTGGATGAAGAAGTCTATATGAGATTCCCGGCAGGTTTAAAGGTTACTGATCCTACTCAAGTTTGTCGCCTAAAGAAATCTTTATATGGCCTTAAACAAGCTTCGCGACAATGGTACGCAAGGTTAACTGCGGCATTGAGTTTCAAAGGTTTTCAACACTCATTGAATGATTATTCACTATTTTACAAATCCACTGGTACTTTTATATCTATTTTAGCAGTGTACGTGGATGATATTTTACTAATAGATAATGATGAGGCAGAACTAGAAGCACTAAAATCTTTCTTAGATTCAGAATTCAAGATTAAGGATTTAGGTAACTTACACTATTTTTTGGGTATTGAAGTCATCCGAGAGCCTCCGTGATTGATCCTCAACCAAAGAAAATTTATTCTGGAGCTCTTATTTGAGTATAATTTCCTTGAACTCAAACATGCTTCTTCACCTCTAGATCTCACTCTTAAATTGCAAGCAGACATGGGTTCTCCTCTTCCAGATGCCACTGTTTACAGAAGACTAATTGGGCAATTAAACTTTCTAACTCATACGAGGCCTGACATCTCTTTTTCGGTCCAAAACCTTAGCCAATATATGCAATCTCCACATCAAGCACATTTAGCAGTTGCACACCATGTTCTTCGATATCTTCTTTCTGATCCTGGATTGGGGATTTTTCTCAATTCTTCTCCTTCTTTCACTCTTTTAGCTTTTTATGATTCTGATTGGGCTTCTTGTCTGGATTCTAGAAGATTTGTTAGTGGTTTTTTTATTAGTCTCGGTGGTATTCCTATTTCATGTAAGTCAAATAAACAACCTTCCCTTTCCCTTTCATCCACTGAGGCAGAGTACAGATCTATGAGGATGGTTATTGCGGAGTTGACATGGTTAGTTTGACTCCTCTCAGATTTGTCTCTGCCTCCTTCATTACCAATTTCTCTACATTCCGACAGCTAAGCAGTAATTCATATTGCTAAAAATCCTGTTTTTCATAAGCGGACGAAACATGTTGATTTAGATTGTCACTTCGTCCGTCAACAATACCTCGATGGCTTGATTTCTCTTTCTTTTCTTCCATCTTCATCCCAGGTAGCAGATTTGTTTACTAAGCATCTACCTGGTAATTCTCATCGTCTCTTATTGAACAAGTTGGGTGTCCGTTCCTCCCCCTCCATCTTGAGGGAGGGTGTTGGAAGTGTTGGAAGTGTTGGATTTATTGGAGACTCGTCGGACAAGGTGTCGTCGGAGAAGAAAGTTAATTTTGTATTGAAGAAGAATGACAAAGATTGAGAGGTATTGTGTTCTTTTTCAGACAGAACAACGTATATAAATAAAGCTGAAATTTCACGTGCTCCGCACGAGACTTTCTAAAAAATTTCAACTGTAACTAATAGTTTTTCTTTTTCCAATTTTTACTCCTTTTAAATATTAGTGGTAGCTGATAATTAGGACACTACCAAGTTTTATTTTTACTGCTTGTAAATGTTTGTTACGTTTTCCACCAGTTACTCCTTTTAGATACTAGTGCTAACTAATAAATAGGGCACTACTAGGTAGTTTCTTTTGGCTGGTTTCTTCTATATATACATGTATTGTACAGATGAATAAACATAAGAAAATTTCAGCAACAATCCCTCTTTTTATATTTTTGCAATCTTTCAAATTTTACAATGCCGGTATTATCATTGTTAAACCTTACTATATATGTCTATATTAATACTATATCGGCTAGCCATGCAGAAATTTTTATGTTCTTTAACATTTTTCAATAATTATTTTATAGAAAATTCTAATGCAACGATTTATCAAAATTTATTGTTCTCAATGAGAAGTCAACGAAATCATAAAACATGAGAGATCAAAATTTGCTATTAAAATCTGCGTTATGTATATAGCTAGTTTCGGCCATATTACAAAATTTTAAAGAAGCCTATGAAATTAAAGATTCTTTGATTTTAATATATGCTTCCCATTATCTTTTACAAAGATAGTGTAGTTCATTTAACTACAGGAAATTGGATAGAAGGATCTAGGAAGCTAGAACCCAAAACGTCATCTACTGAAGTTATGAAGTATTTATAAGTTTTGCTTTTCCTTTAGAAAGCATCAAGCTGATGAAAAAACAGAAAGATCACGGGTTGATAAATTGACCCGTTTAGGGGATGGGTTAGTTTGAATTTAACCCCTTGGATCAACTCAATAAATGGGTAATGACTCAACCTGTAAAAATATCAAATGAATTGGACGATAAGGCGGACTTGGGTCAATTTTGCCACCTCTTATAAGTGACTCTATAAAATATACTCGCTCCAAACAATTGAAAAAAAGTGGGGAAAAAACAAGTTTTATTTCTCAATAATAACAAAAGAATTGATTAATTTTATCTCGCAAAATATATTAAAGTCTCAATCAATATTAAATATATAATGACTTTTTTGTAATATTTAATGATTTGAAATTCAATAAATCAAAGTTGGCAGGCTATTTTGGGACGACATGCCATTTTAGACTTTCTTTAATTCTTCTCCTTTTTATATTATAGGGTCGTTTGGTTTGATAATAAGTTAGATAGAAATTATTAATATAAATATTATAGTAAAAGAATTATTTCTTATTAAATATTTATTTTATCCTATTGAAAATTAATATACATCGTATTTATGATTTAAATTATGTGATTTTATTTTGTTCTTAAAAATAAGTTTGATAAATTATGAGGTCGATGGTTCATATATATAAAGAAAAGAACAGAAATTTTAAGTCTAAAGTGATATGGGTATTTTATCAATTATTATTTTATTTAAATATTATGTTGTAAAATATCATTATTATTGTGAATGTCTATATTTAGGTTTCTTTGGAAAAAATTAGGAATCCTAACTTTGGGACCAAGTCAATTTTCCCTTATAAATAAAGGGGTTTTCCTTCATTGTAATTCATCCCTACATCCCTCAATTGATCCTTCAAAAGAAATAAGAACTTCTCTCTCTACTATATTCTTCTTCTTCCTTGCTTTAATAGCTTATAACACGTTAACAGCACGAGCCTCTATCATATTCGGGAGTAAATATTTTAAAAAGATTGAAGGTACGTTTTCTTTGATCCATATTAATAGTGGTATCATATTGTACCTCTATCCAGTTGTGGATAAATTTGTGAAGCTCGCCATACTTGTGTTCTAGATCTTGTTCACGTGGCCTGGAAACAATCTCACTTAGAACTTTATCTAAGTCATCATTCATAACTTTATAAATAATATGGTAAAAGATCATTACTTTAAGCTTCTGGAGTTATGGGCCATATTTGTTAAAAGAAGTGACATATTATATTAGTTTTACTATAAAGTTATGTATGTGTTTTGTTGTCCTATGTACTGGTCGCTTTTGTCTTGGCCACGATTTTGTTGTTGTTACACTTTAAGGTCTTTACAGTTTGTTGATGACTCGTGTATTTAAGATGAACATGAACAAAGTTTCATAAACTTATATTGCCAATTTTAGCTTTTGAGGATAAGTTTTGAACCGACAATTTAGTGACAGTTTTTCAAGTCCAACGCATACAAGCACAACTGTTTGATACTTGGCAATCACTAGATTTCGATGAGTTTTATTTTTTCATGAGTAGTCAGTGTTGTTTTATAATTGTAAAAGCTTTTGTTTTTACTTGCGCATCTTTATCACAAAGTGATAATACTTATAAAGCATTGATGGTTAGTTTTGGTGAAATTTTGGCCCATTATGCCATGGGTCAAAGGTAAGACAGTGGATTCAAGTTCTATCGCACTAAAAGGGTAAGACATCAGGTTAAAATTTTGATGCACCATAATAATATAAGATGTTGGATTCAAGTCCCATCGATTTATGGCCTAAGACGTCTTTATATGGCTAAGACATTGAGTTTAAGTCCTAATGCACCATAGTGATGATATGATGATGACTAAGGTAAAATAAAGTATTTTTGATGAAAAGTCATGAACTCTATATCATTGAATATACTTCATTCCCTGAAGTGAATGTGGTAGCAGTGCATAATATGTCTGAAAGAAGACAAGTGATTGAATGTATATCTTGATTTGCTCCTAAAGTAGCAATATCTTGAAAGAGATTCTAAGCTATCATAATTTGATACGCTCAAGACACGATTATATTCCATTCATGGGGAATAAGAATTTTGATTGCTATAAATATAGATCCATTCTCTGGAATGAATGTGATAATATTTTTAAGACATATAATTACAGATGTGCACTTGATTGTGACTATATCATAACCCACCTCCGGAAGAGGTAGAATAATTAGAAGATTGAATATCTCCAAAGTTACTATGGTAACACGTATGTGAAAAATTATTCGAGCATGATGAGATCACATGCCATAAAAAACTAGATGTTTATTGATATAAAATTCATGTCATAGTAAATTTGAAGTTTACTAAAACAAAAGGCACATATCATGGTAAACTTGGAGTTTACTAATAAAAATTACTTTATTTAATGGCATGGATGATTTTATCGTCCCAAAGATGAGCATATTGAGTATTAGACATGTACTGAAGAGTTAGAAGATTCTTCTAGAATTGTTCATGTTGTTTGTTCTTATGATAAGTTGATTGGATCAACTAATATTGGGATTGAACCCCCTAAATTCTGAAAAGTATAAAAGGTGAATATGGGCCCATTCACTTGTCATGCGATATTTTAAAAAGATGCATCTATGAGATGGTCACATGTGCGTTCACTGTTAACCTTCAGTTTGACATTCGTAAAGTTGCTTACTTAATGTAAATTGAGTTAAGAACATAATTTTCAGATTGTGTAATCAAGATGATTGATCTTGATAATGCTGGTTTGGTGTTGAATGCCTTCAACAAAATAACTGAATTATTGCTTATGAGAACAAAGCTTCATGTGTTTGTCTGAATTATGTTAGACAAATAAATTATGACTAGTTTTTCGCTCTTAATTGATTTACGGTCAGGAATCAAATATTTTCCATCTAATTGATTTTAATATGCGGTATATGATTAATGAATATACCATGATGCACGATGAATTCCTCAAAGAAAATAGAGGATTTATGTTAGTGTTTCTAACATAAGGGGGAGAGAATAAGCATCTATGAAATGTGTTGTCAATTATCATCAGTATGATCCTCATTCAAAAGATAATTCAAGTCAAATGCTAGAAGTATTTGCTGACTCAAAACTAATTTCATAGTTAGCTACAAATGCTCCTATTGAATGTCCCTGAAGGACAAAGTCTACATCATGCATGAAGCATGATAGACCAATCGGTTTCAATTGCACTAATCCTTGAAATAGGAAAGGAGCAAATGATCATAATAAGAGGCAATGTTCTCTTGAAGAGCCTATGACATAACACTTCATGAAACTTCATGAGAGGATTAGGTACCTAAGAAAATAATGAAGTGATGAGATCTCAATAAGTTATGTCCTATTGCAAACTGATAGAAATGATATATCATCGATGATATTTTTGATACAATATAGCGCAATATTATAAAAGATTTTATGGATCTGAATTCTACGTTTATTAAAGCATGGTGACGTAGAAATATTTATCAAGTGATATGGAAGGATGCTTCTTGTTAAGCGTAAAGCTTATTTGACTTGAAATATGGACACTAGAAGATGTCATTATGTCACTTGAGAAAATTGATATGAAAATCCTTAAAGGATTCAAAATGCCTGAAGCATGTACGAGTTTTTGAAAGAACTTGTTTATAATCCTTATATTGATGACTTGAATTGAAACTCTTGGAGAGTTTCTAAAAGCGATAGATTATTTGCTTAAAGAAGTTGAAATGAGAAACTTGCAAAATTGGATTGGTCTTGAAGTACCATATGTTGTACAATTATTGCATTTATATATCCTGCTATATCTATGAGCATGATATAGTTTCACTTCTATATATGTGGAGATATTGATTTAAGATCAATTGCAAGTTCTAATATGAACATGTTTATCCTAACTGTAACGATCGGGTCCATCATTACGGGTAGTCCAATCGTGCCAAGTTTTAGAGTTAGAAAACTCCGGATTGGGGAATTTGAAATTCAAGGCTAGGCTAGCCTCGGTCGGATTTGGAGCAAGGTGGAGTCTAGAGAAATTCGGGTAAGGATTGAGTTAGGTGTCTTGTTTTGAGCTAGTTTTCCACGTAGCCAAGACATAAAGGAGTCCGAGAGACTTTTCGGAATCGAATTTGGGTAAGTAGAACTCTCAGAATCTCGGTTGACGTGGAGGGGTAGTTTTGGGTCATCGGGGGAAGCAAATGTGTTCTAAAATGACCAAATTTTAGAGATTTCCAAGCATTCTGACCATGATGAGTGCAATGGCTCCACCATAGCGACCTCCACTATAGCGGTGGAAAATATCGCTATAGCAGTGGTCAAGGCGGTCAATGTCGCTTAAGACTGCTCTAGCGGAAGTCGTCCGCTATAGCGAGATCACTATAGTAGAGCGGGGACCGCTATAGCGGGCCGATGGGTTTTTAATGCAGAAACTTCCCCAAAATAGTTCAATTTTCTACAATTCATTTGGGAGAAGAACTAGGGAAATTTCAGGCGTTTTTCATCGTTTTTCTTCCCTAAGGTAAGGTTTCAACTCCCCAAACTTTGCACTACTTTTCCTATGCGGTAGAATTTCTAGGAGGAAACTTGGAGGAAGGTTGGAATAACCTAGGAACGGTGGAATCCGGGGAAGAAAGGGGATTCTAAACATGAACGTTCTTGGGTATTGTTAAAAGTGAAATATAATGATCATATGTTCTTAAATTCTCTATTATTATCCGTGAAAATAATATAACTAGGGGAATTAATGGTGGAAAAGCCTGGAAAAAGAGTGGAATGATCATGCGTGGCCTGGGGTTCTGGGATTTTGTGTAATCCGGGTAATGTGCAGGCCTTGTTTGTTAATTTCATGTACTTGTGTGTTATTTTAGACCAAGAATGAGAAAGGAATCTGAAACACGGGAAAGCGCGGATTGAGTAGAGCTTGGATCATTTTGAGGTAGGTGATGGCTTATGATTCATGTGAATGTGGTATATGTTTGTACTCTTATCTAAGTGCTTGTATGAATTACATTGCTTAGAGGAATTGTGTAGAATGTCTAAGGGTCCTGTTTTATAGTCTGTGAATTGAACAGTGTGTTGCTTGTTGGTTTACAAGTTGTTTATTCATCTATTGACTGTGAATTGTTGACATTTGGTTTGCTCGGGTACCACGCCTGGTACGGAAATACTAATGGTTGGCTCGAGTACCACGCCTGGTACGGGATACTAACGGTTGGCTCCGATACCACGCCTGGTACGGGTTTGTTTTACTGCATCTTTGCATTGTTATTGTTGTATTGCATTGACTGTTATTGGTTCCGTGAGTGGAGTGGACATTTTTACTAAAATGTGATACTTGCTTTGGTGGTCCTTGAGTGACCGGGAATTTTGTTATAATTGTTGAGTGGGTCTTGGATTACGCCGGGTTGTTCATTGACACTTAGGTGTTGTTTAGAGAAGATCCCAGGGTGGGTCCGAGCTAGACAGAAAGGTATAGTTATTGGTATATGATTGTGGTTTAGAGTTATCAGAGATGGATTTCATGCGGGAACAAGCTAGGTAGAGACTTGTAGTCTAGGGTCTGTTGACTTGTTGCATGTCTTCCATACTAATTACTTGATTTATTGTACAGCTTATACACTATTTATTTGGAAACTGGTTGATGATCCTACCAGTACACGGTGGTTGTGTACTGATACTGCATTTACTTGTTTTTGTTGTGAGTACAGGAAATCTTTTGGAGGTTGACGCACGACCTCACCTGTAGGATGGACTATTCCAAGATATCAAGGGTGAGTCATTCGACCAAGCCGCCTTGATGCTTATCTTTTAAGTTATAGCCCAATTATTTCAGGCTTAGACTATCTCTTTTATTGGTTAAGTTTTGGGGTTACATTCCCGTACTCTAGATGTTGGTAGAATTATTTGGTACTGCGACTTTCAGTTTCTAGGGGTATTTTTCGCAGGATAATTTTAATGATATAGTTCTTTGCTGATTTGAATTGCTAGTTTACTTTTTGCTGCTGGTTTTAGGCTGTTAGTCTAGGCTAAGGGTTGAACTCTATTGATTTGCTCATCCGGGGGTTGGGTGGGTGCCACTCACTATGGTCTGGGTTATGACAAAGATGGTATCAGAGCCTTAAGTTCGTTGATCTCGTCATACCAAACAGGTCTAGTAGGGTTTTGCGGAATGGTGCTGAGACGTCCGTACTTTTCTTCGAGAGGCTATGGGGCTTTAAGAAAAAAAACTATCTCTTCCTTCTTTCCTTCGTGCTATAACTTGATTCCAAATAGTATCTGGTGATACAAATTGGTATCTAACCTCATTCACTCTTTTGTCCGCAGATGGTTACTACAAGGAACAACAGAGCGAGGCCAGCGGTCTCGGCAGAGGACCCAGAAGCTCGTGGTAGAGGTAGGGAAAGGGGCAGGGGACGAGGTAGAGCCGCACCAGCCAGAGGTGGAGCTCAAGAGGCTACTAGAGATCGTGAAGCAAACCCTCCCCCACCTCAGGAACATGTTGCTGAAGTTGTGGAAGTTTATGTGGAGGACGAAGGGGCACAGGCGGAGGCGACACCGATTGGGGGTGTAGGCCTTCCTACTATGACACCGGAAGCCTTTCAGCAGGCTTAAAATATTCTGAGTGGGTTGGTCGGTACTGGAGCCATACCCGCGGCTTTTGCGAATCAGGCCTTAGATACTCAACCAGCGGTTACTACAGCGCCTAGGATGGATGCAACTTCAGGAACGAATGATTTCTTCAGGCCAATGCTAGGCCCAGTGATGACAGGGAATGAGCATGAGATGCTGACCAAGTTTCTCAAGCTGAAACCTCCTACTTTTCAGGGTACCGACAAGGAGGATACCTATGAGTTCATCTTGGATTGCTATGAGAGGTTGCATAAATTGGGTATTGTACGTCAGCATGGGGTTGAGTTTGTCACATTTCAGCTGCATTGTGATGCTAAGCAGTGGTGGAGGTCTCATGTGGAGTGTCGGTCTTCTGTTCTACCCCCACTGACTTGGGAATAGTTCCATGCTTTGTTCTTAGAGAAGTATGTACCCCGTACTTTGAGGGATCGGAAGAAAGATCAGTTTTTGAACTTAGAGCAGGGTGGCATGTCAGTCTCTACTTACGAGGCTAAGTTCCATGCCTTGTTTCGTTTTGCCACACATATGTTAGGTTCTGAGGAGGAACGGGTCCGGTTGTTTGTGAAAGGGTTGAATACTGAGCTACAGGTACTGTTAATGCATATGACTTCTTCAGGGAAGGGCTTTAATGATGTAGTGGATTATGTGAAGAAACTTGAGGGAGTCAAGCAGGCGGGCAGGCTAAGGCTTTAGCCAAGAAGCCCCGGAATGAAGGAAATTTTGGTGGTTCATACTCCAGGGGACAGAATCAGCAGGCTTACTCGGCCCGTCCTATTCAGTCAACTCTGCCAGCTACTATAGGTGGTCGTCAGGGAGATCAGTCTTCAGCTCCTAGAGGCCAGGGAGCGTCGTACACATCAGCTAGCAGGCCTGCACTTGACCATGTTTGCTTCCATTGTAGTGATATAGGCCACTTTAAGAGGGAGTTCCCACATAGGCATACAGGTAAGAAGGGTCAGCAGCAGTCTAGAGCAGTGGTCCCGGCAGGCAGAAGCGGTAATGCTAGAGGTCGTCCACAAGGTGGGCGAGGTAATTTTTAGGGAGGTCGAGGAGACCGACGGAACGGCGACGCAGGTAGGGGTGCGGTGCAGCCAGCCCGAGAAGTTGCCCAGATTGATGATGAGGCTCATTGCTATGCTTTTCCAGGGAGGACCGAGGCGGAAGCCTCAGATGCGATGATTACAGGTACTATTCTTGTCTGCGATAAAATGGCTTTGGTATTATTTGACCCAGGTTCTACATATTATTATGTGTCTGTGAGTTTTGCGTTGGGTCTGGACTTAATTTGTGATATCCTTGATTTCCCTATCCATGTTTCTAACCCTGTTTGAGAGTCTGTGATTGTGACTCGTGTTTATCATTACTGTTCTGTTGTGTTTGTGGGGTTGCATACTTGGGTAGACTTGGTAATTCTGGATATGGTGATTTTGATATTATCTTGGGTATGACCTGGCTATCCCCTTATCATGCGGTGTTGAACTTTAACACCAAGACTGTAGCTCTAGAGATTCTGGATAAGGATAGACTAGAGTGGGAAGGTGTGTACAGGCCTAAGCCAGTTAAGATAATATTGTTTGTTCAGGCTAGAAAGCTAGTGGGGAGGGGGTGTCTAGCCTTCTTGTCTCATCTCTGGGATGATAGTGTGGAGTACCATAGTTTCTTAGTTTCTAGAAGTTTTTCCATCGGATTTTCCAGGCATGCCTCCGGACAGGGATATAGATTTTTGTACTGATTTGGAGCCAGGCACTCGTCCAATTTCCATTCCTCCGTATCGTATGGCTCCGGCAGAGTTGAGGGAACTTAAGACTCAACTACAGGACCTCCTAGATAAGGGATTTATCCGTCACAGTGCTTCTCCTTGGGGTGCTCCGATTTTATTTGTATAGAAGAAGGATGGTAGTATGCGGATGTGCATAGATTATAGGTAGTTGAACAAGGTGACCATCCTGAATAAGTACCTTCTACCCCGAATAGATGATTTGTTTGACCAACTTTAGGGTGCATCGGTGTTTTCAAAAATCAACTTGAGATCGGGGTACCATCAGTTAAAGATTAGGCCTGAGGACATTTTGAAAATAGCTTTTCAGACTCGGTATGGGCATTACAAGTTCCTAGTAATGTCATTTGATTTGACCAATAATCCGGCAGCATTCATGAGTTTGATGAATGGGGTATTTAAATCATATTTGGAATCCTTCATGATTGTATTTATCGATGATATTTTGATCTACTCCAAGAGTAGGGAGGAGCATGCTAATCATATTCGTATTGTGTTGGATATCTTGAGACATCAAAAGCTTTATGCAAAATTCACTAAGTGTGAGTTTTGGTTGATTTCAGTTGCGTTCTTGGGGAATGTAGTATCAGAAAAGGGGGTGATGGTGGATCTCCAGAAAATTGAGGCAGTCAAGAGTTGGGTTAGACCTAGCTCGATGACAGAGGTGAGAAGTTTCGTTGGGCTCGCGGGGTACTACCGAAGATTTGTTAAGAATTTTGCGTTTATTGCTACTCACCTAACCAGGCTGACATAGAGAGATGTACCATTCGTGTGGTCCGACAAGTGCGAGGAGAGCTTCTAAAAGCTCAAGACACTTTTGACCACGGCTCCTATATTGTTTATTGTGATGCTTCACATTCTGGTTTGGGTGCTGTGTTGATGCAGGATAAGAATGTGATAGCCTATGCATCTAGGAAGTTAAAGGTACATGAGAGGAACTACCCGACCCATGACCTAAAGTTGGCAGCGGTGGTTTTTGCACTAAAGATTTGGAGACACTACCTTTATGGTGTCAAATGCGAAGTATTCACAGATCATCGCAGTCTACAGCATGTATTCACACAAAAGGATTTGAGTTTTAGGCAAAGAAGGTGGATGGAGCAATTGAAGGACTATGATATGACCATTCAGTACCATCCGGGTAAGGCTAATGTGGTGGCAGACGCATTCAGCCAGAAAATAGTTAGCATGGGTAGCTTGTCTTGTTTGGGGGTGTCCAAACGACCACTAGCAAAGGAAATTCGGGCATAGGAGGCCAAGTTCATGCACTTGGGTGGTTTAGATCAAGGTGGGTTGTTGGCCAGCATTGAGGTCAAAGCCACCTTCATAGAGGAAATAAAGGCCAAACAGTTTCAGGATCCGAAATTGAGTAAGCTACGAGGTAAAGTGATATCCGGGGAGTATAGAGACGTCACGTTAGACTCCGGTGGAGTGTTACATTTCAGGGAAAGGATTTGTGTTCATCAGGTTGATGATATAGTTCAGAAAATCTTGGCATAAGCTCATGGTTTGCGGTACTCAATTCATCCGGGTGTGACTAAAATGTACAGAAACTTGAGGCAGCGTTACTGGTGGCCCGGGATGAAAAGGGACATAGTTGATTTTATGTCCAATTATCAGAACTGTCAGCAGGTAAAGTATGAACATCAGTGACCAGCAGGACTACTTCAGAGAATGCCAATTCCAGAGAAGAAGTGGGAAAGGATAGCCATGGACTTCATGGTGGGTCTTCCCAAGACATTGGGGAAGTATAACTCAATTTGGGTCATTGTTGACAGGCTGAACAAGTCCACTCATTTCATTTTGGTCAAGGTGGATTACTATTCGCAGCAATTGGCCAAGATCTACGTGAAGGAGATTGTGAGATTACATGTGGTACCACTGTCCATCATTTCAGACAGGGGTATGCAGTTTACCTCTAAGTTTTGGGGCAAGTTACATGAAGAGTTGGGTACACAACTCACCTTTAGCACAACCTTCCATCCTCAGACTGATGGTCAGTCAGAGAGGACGATCCAGGTATTGGAGGACATGCTGAGAGCGTGTGTGATGGACTTCGGGGGACATTGGGACCAGTTTCTACCATTGTGCGAATTCTTGTACAACAATAGCCTCCACTCCAGTATTGACATGGCACCATTCGAGGCATTGTATGGGAGGAACTGCAGATCACCAGTTAGGTGGTTTGAGGAAGGTGATGTAAAGCCCCTGGGCATGGACTTAGTAAAGAAAGCGCAATAAAAAGTAAAGGGCATTCAGGCCAAATTGCTGGCTGCCCAAAGCAGGCAGAAGGAGTATGGAGATCGCAAGGTCCGGGACATGGAGTTTCATATTGGTGAACAGGTATTACTGAATGTGTCACCAATGAAGGGAGTTATGTGGTTTGGTAAGAAGGGCAAGCTTAGCCCTCGATTCATCAGTCCGTTTGAGGTTCTTGAGATTATGGGGCTAGTGGCTTACAAGTTAGCACTGCCGCCCAGTTTGTCAGGCGTCCATCCGGTATTCTATGTATCCATGCTTAAGTGATACCATGGGGATAGGGATTACATCATCAAGTGGGATGAGGTACTTTTCGACAAGGATTTTCGTTATGAAGAGGAACCAGTCTTGATTCTTGCTCGGTATGTCTGGAGGTTGAGGACAAAGGTGATTGATATGGTAAAAGTTTAGTGGAAGCATCGTCTGGTTGAGGAAGCCACTTGGGAAACTGAGAAGGACATGCGGGACAGGTACCCTCAGTTGTTTGAGGATTCAGGTACTACACTTACTCTCCTATATTTTCATAAATTTGGGTTTAATCATTTAGGGATGAACGATGGGTAAATTGGTATCTATTGTAATGACCGGGTCCATCATTATGGATAGTCCAATCGTGCCAAGTTTTAGAGTTAGAAAACTTCGGGTTGGGGAGTTTGAAATTCTAGGCTAGGCTAGACTTGGCCGGATTTAGAGCGAGGTGGAGTCTAGGGAAATCCGGGTAAGGATTAGGTTAGGTGTCTTATTTTGAGGTAGTTTTCCACGTAGCCAAGATATAAAGAAATTCGGGGGACTTTTCAGAATCAAATTTGGGTAAGTAGAACTCGTGGAATCGCGTTTAACATGGAGGGGTTGTTTTGGGTCATCGGGGGAAGCAAGTGTATTGTAAAATGACTAAATTTTTGGAGATTTTCGGACATTCTGTCCGTGATGAGCTCAATGGCTCCACCGTAGCGACCTCCGCTATAGCGGTGGAAAATACCGCTATAGCGGTGGTCAAGGCGGTCAATGCCGCTTACGACCGCTATTGCGGGACTTCTATAGCGGGGTGACAGGTTTTTAATGCAGAAACTTCCCCAAAATAGTTCAGTTTTCTACAATTCGTTTGGGAGAAGAACTAGGGCGATTTTAGGCATTTTTCCTCGATTCTTCATCATTTTTCTTCCCTAAGGTAAAGCTAGGGTTGAGTAGAGCTTGGATCATTTCCAGGTAGGTGATGGCTTACGATTCCTGTGAATATGGTATATGTTTGTACTCTTATCTAAGTGTTTGTATGAATTACATTGCTTAGAGGAATTGTGTAGAATGTCTAAGGGTCCTGTTTTACAGTATGTGAATTGAACGGTGTGTTTCTTGTTGGTTTACAAGTTGTTTGTTCATCTATTGACTATGGATTATTGACATTCGGTTGGCTCGGGTACCACGCCTGGTATGGGAATACTAACGATTGGCTCGTGTACCACCCCTGGTACGGGATACTAACGGTTGGCTCAGGTACCACACCTGGTACGGGTTTGTTTTACTGCATCTTTGTATTGTTATTATTGTATTTCATTGACTGTTATTGGTTCCGTGAGTGGACTAGGCTATTTTACTGAAATGTGATACTTGATTTGGTGGTCCTTGAGTGACCGGGAATTTTGTTATAATTGTTGAGTGGGTCTTGGATTAGACCAGGTTGTTCATTGACACTTAGGTGTTGTTTAGAGGAGATCCCAGGGTAGGTCCAGGTTAGATAGAAAGATATAGTTATTGGTATATGATTGTGGTTTAGAGTTATCAGAGATGGATTTTATGCGAGAACAAGCTATGTAGAGACTTGTAGTCTAGGGTCTATTGACTTGTTGCATGTCTTCCATACTAATTACTTGATTTGTTGTACTGCTTATACACAGTTTATTTGGAAACTGGTTGATGATCCTACCAGTACGCGGTGGCTGTGTACTGATACTGCACTTTCTTGTTTTTTTTGTGAGTACAGGAAAACTTCCGCAGGTTGACGCACGACCTCACCTGTAGGCCGGACTGTTCCAAGATATTAAGGGTGAGCCATTCGACCAAGTCGCCTTGATGCTTATCTTTTAAGTTATAGCCCAATTATTTTGGGCTTAGACAATCTCTTTTATTGGTTAAGTTTTGGGGTTGCATTCCCGTACTCTAGATATTGGTAGAATTGTTTGGTACTGCGACTTTTAGTTTCTAGGAGGATTTTCCACAGGATAATTTTAATGATATAGTTCTTTGCTGATTTGAATTTCTAGTTTACTTTTTGCTGCTGGTTTTTGGTTGTTAGTCTAGGCTAAGGGTTGAACTTTATTGGTTCGCTCATCCAAGGGTTGGGTGGGTGCCACTCACGATGGTCTGGGTAGTGACACTAACAAATATTGTCAAGATTTTGTTGGTTATGAAATGCAGAGCATTTATAGAATATGCATGAAGTTTGATATCAAATAAGTTATATATGTTCATATGTGAGGTACTTTCATATCTTGGCAATCTACAAAGCAGTGCTTTTCTTCACACATCTCTGAAACAATGGTGATATCAACATTCAACAGATTTATTTGAGTATGGAAGATTTATTCACCAAGTCTCAATCAAATACAACTTTTGAGAAGATGGTGCACAAGATTGGAATGTGAAGATTCAAGTCTTTGGATTGATATTCTCATGAGGGGGAGTTAATACGCGTTGTACTCTTTTTCCCTCACAAGGTTTTATCCCACTGGATTTTCCTTGTAAGGTTTTTAATGAGGCAGCCGAAATGCGTATTATGAGATATGTGTACTCTTTTTCCTTTACTAGAATTTTTTTTCACTGGATTTTATCTAGTAAGGTTTTAACGAGGCACATTATCCATCAAATAGACATTCAAGGGAGAGTGTTGTATAATATTATTATTATAGTGAATGTCTATATTTAGGTTTCTTTGGACAAAAGTTAGGAACCCTAACTTTGAGACCAAGTCAATTTTCCCCTATAAATAAAGGGGTTTTCCTTCATTGTAATTCATCCCTACATCCCTCAATTGATCCTTCAAGAGAAATAAGAACTTCTCTCTCCACTATATTCTTCTTCTTCCTTGCTTTAATAGTTTATAACATATTATTAATATTTGTATTTTTATCCTACATTCTACTTTTTGCATAAAATGGTAACGACCGGGTCCGTCATTACGGGTAGTCCAATCGTACCAAGTTTTAGAGTTAGAAAACTCTGGGTTTGGAAATTTGAAATTCTGGGCTAGGCTAGCCTCGGCCGATTTTGGAGTGAGGTAGAGTCTAGGGAAATCTGGGTAAGGATTGGTCTTTGTGTCTTATATTGAGCCAGTATTCAATGTAGCCAAGACATAAAGGATTTCGGAGGACTTTTCTGAATCAAATTTGGGTAAGTAGAACTCTTGAAATCGCGTTTGACATGAAGGGGTTATTTTGGATCATCGGAGGAAACAAGTGTGTTGTAAAACAGAAAAAATTTAGAGATTTCTGGACATTCTGTCTTTGACAACCGCAACGGCTCCATCGTAGCGACCTCTGCTATAGCAGTGGAAAATACCGCTATAGTGGTGGTCAAGGCAGTCAACGTCCACTTAAGACCGCTATAGCGGAAGTCGTCCGCTATAGCGGGACCTCTATAGCGGGGTGATGAGTTTTTAATGTAGAAACTTCCCCAAAACAGTTCAGTTTTCTACAATTCATTTTGGGAGAAGGGCTAGGCGATTCTAGGCATTTTCTTCCTTTTTCCTTCGAAATTCTTCCCTAAGGTAAGGTTCTTGTTCCCCCATCTCTGTAATACGTTTCCTATGTGGTAGAATTTCTAGGAAGGAATTTGGGGAAAGGTTGGAATAACCTATGAATGGTAGAATTCAGGGAAGAAAGGGGATTCCAAGCATGTATGTTCTTGGGTACTGATAAAAGTATATTTTATGATCATAGGTTGGTTGATTCTCTATTTTTACCCGTAAAATGATAGAATTAGGAGGATTAACGGTGGAAAAGCCCGAGAAAAGGGTGGGATGATCATGGGTGGCCTGGGGTTTGGGGATTTGGTATAATTCGAGTAATGTACAGGCCTTGTGTGTTAATTGTATGTACTTGTGTGTTGTTTTAAACCAAGAACGAGAAAGGAATGCTGAACACGGGAAAGCTCAGGTTGAATAGAGCTTGGATCATTTTGACGTAGATGATGCCTTACGATTTCTGTAAATGTTGCATATTCATGTGCTTGTATCTAAGTGATTGTATGAATTACATTGCTTAGGGAAGTTGTGTAGAATGTCTAAGGTTCCTGCTTTACAGTCTGTGGTTGAACGGTATTTGCTTGTTGGTTTACAAGTTGTGTGTTCATGCATTTGACTATGGATTATTGACATTTGGTTGGCTCGGGTACCACGCCTGGTACGGGTATAACAATTGGTTGGCATGGGTAACACGTCTGGTACGGGTTTACTTTTGTTGCATCATTGCATTGATATTATTGTGTTGCATTGATTGATATTGGTTCCGTGAGTGGACCGAGCTGCTTATTGAATTGTTTAAATTGTTTGGTGGTCCTTGAGAGGCCGGGGAAATTCTGGTTAACTGTTGTGTTAGTCTTTGTTTAGCCCGGGTTGTTCATTGACATTTGTGTTGGTCTTAATTTAGGCCGGTTTGGTTCAAGGTACATGTGTGTAGTCTAGAGGGGATCCCAGGGTGGGTCCGGGCTAGACGGAGAGTTATAGTTAATGGTATATGGTTGTGGCTTAGAGTTAGGTGGTGGATTTCATTCGGGAACAGGCTAAGCAGAGACTGGGAGTTTAGGTGTGTCTGTGGCTATTATGCATGTTTTCCATACCTTCTACTTGATATTATTGTACTGCTTATACACTGTTTATTTAGAAACTGGCTAATGATCCTACCAGTACACAGTGGTGGTGTACTGTTACTGCCCTTTCTTGTCTTTTGGTGAGTACAATAATTCTTCCAGCGGCTGAGACGCGACCTTATCTTTAGCGCCGACGATTTCTGACTTCAAGGGTTTGCTGTTTGATCTAGCTACCTTGGGATTATCTTTAGAGTTGCAGTCCTCTTGTTTCGGACTTGAAACTATTTCATATTTTCTTTTGGGGTTGCATCTCCATATCCTAAATATTGGTATTGATGTTTGGTACAACGACTTTCAGTTCCTAGGAGGAATTTTTCGCAGGATAATTTAATTGATATAGTTTTTGCTTATTTTGATTTCTAAATTACTTTTTGTTTGCTGGTTTTAGGCTGTTAGTCTAGGTAAAGGGTTGAACTTTACTGGTTCGCTCATCTGGGAATTGGGTGGGTAACACTCACGATGGTATGGGTCATGACAAAGATAGTATCAGAAGCTAGGTTCATTGATCTTGTCATACCAAACAGGTCTAGTAGAGTCTTGCGGAACGGTGCGGAGACGTCCGTACTTTTCTTCGAGATGCTATGGGGCTTTAGGAAAAACTATCTCTTCCTTATTTCCTTCGTGCTATAACTCGATTCCAATTGGTATCTTGTGATACAAATTGGTATCTAACCTCATTCACTCTTCTGTCCGCAGATGGTTACTACAAGGAACAATGGAGCAAGGCCAGCGGTCCCAGTAGCGGGCTCAACAGTTTGTGGCAAAGTTACGGGAAGGGGCAGGGGATGAGCTAGAGTCGCACCCGCCAGGGGTGGAGCTCGAGCTGCTGCTGTACGCGAGGTAATCCCTCCTCCACCTCAGGAGCATGTGGCTGTGGATGTAGAAGAAGTGGTTGGAGAGGATGAAGGGGCTCAGGCGGAGGCGGCACCGGTTGGGGGTGCAGGCCTTCCTACTATGACACTAGAAGCTTTTAAGCAGGCTTGGGATATTCTGAGTGGGTTGGTTGGTGTTGGAGCCATACCCACAGCTTATACAAATCAGGCCTTGGATACTCAGCCAGCGGTTACTACAACACCTAGGATGGGAGCAGCTTCGGGCACAAATGATCTCCTCAGGCCAATGCTAGGCCCAATGATGACAGGGAATGAGCATGAGATGCTGACTAAGTTCCTTAAGCTGAAACCTCCGACGTTTCAAGGTACAGACAAGGAGGATGCCTATGAGTTTATCCTTGATTGCCATGAGAGGTTGCACAAGTTGGGTATTGTACGTCAGCATGGGGTTGAGTTTATCACTTTTTAGCTGCAGGGTGATGCCAAGCAGTGGTGGAGGTCTCATATTGAGTGTCGATCTTCTATTCTACCTCCACTGACTTGGGAGCAGTTCCACGCGTTGTTTCTAGAGAAGTACGTTCCCCGTACTTTGAGGGACCAGAAGAAAGATGAGTTTCTAAACTTGGAGCAAGGTAGCATGTCGGTCTCGGCTTATGAGGCTAAGTTCCATGTGTTGTCTCATTTTGCTACATAGATGTTGTGTTTCGAGGAGGAACGGGTATGGTTGTTCATCAAGGGTCTGAATAGTGAACTGCAGGTACTGTCAGTGCATATGACTTCTTCAGGAAAGGGCTTTAATGATGTCATGGATTATGTGAAGAAGATAGAGGGAGTTAGGCAAGCGGGGCAGGCTAAGGCTTTAGCCAAGATGCCCCGGAATGAGGGAAATTTTGGTGGTTCATACTCCAGGGGCCAACATCAGCAGGCTTACCCGGCCCGTCCTATTCAGTCAGCTCTGCCAACTACTACAGATGGTCGTCAGGGAGATCAGTCTTCAGCTCCTAGAGGCCAGGGAGCGTCCTATACATCAGCTAGTAGACCTACTCTTGACCGTGGTTGCTTCTATTGTGATGATATGGGCCACTTTAAGAGGGAGTGTCCACATAGGCAGACAAGTAATCAGGGTCAGCAGCAGACTAGAGCAGTGGTTCCGGCAGGCAGAGGCAGTAATGCTAGGGGTCGTCCACAGGGTGGGCGAGTTAATTTTCAGGGAGGCCGGGGAGACCAAGAGAACTACGGCACAGGTAGGGGTACGGCACAGCCAACCCGGGAAGTTGACCAGATTGATGATTGAGCTCATTGCTATGATTTTCCAGGGAGGACCGAGGCGGAAGCCTCAGATGCAGTGATCACAGGTACTTATCTGCAATAAAATGGCTTCGCTATTATTTGACCCAGGTTCTACATATTCTTATGTGTCTGTGAGTTTTGCTTTGGGGCTGGGTTTGACTTGTGATATCCTTGATTCCCCTATCCATGTTTCTACCCCAGTTGGAGAGTCTGTGATTGTGACTCATGTATATCGTGATTGTTCTGTTGTGTTTTTGGGGTTACATATTTGGGTAGACTTGGTAATTCTGGATATGGCTGTTTTTTTATATTATCTTGGGTATGACCTAGCTATCTCCTTATCATGTTGTGTTGAACTGTAACACCAAGACTGTGGCTCTAGAGATTCCGGGTAAGGATAGACTAGAGTGGGAAGGTGTGTACAGGCCTAATCCAGTTAAGATAATATCATTTGTCCGGGCGAGGAATCTAGTGAGGAGGGGGTGTCTAGCCTTCTTGGCTCATCTCCAGGATTATAGTGTGAAGTCCCCGTCTATTGAGTCAGTTCCAGTGGTTTCTGAATTTTTAGAGGTGTTTCCAGCGGACTTGCCTGGTATGCCTCCGGACAGGGATATAGATTTTTGTATTGAATTGGATCCAGGCACTCGTCCCATTTCCATTCCTCTGTATCGTATAGCTCCGGCAGAGTTAAGGGAACTTAAGACTCGGCTGCAGGAACTCTTAGATAAGGGATTTATTCATCTCAGTGCTTCACCTTGGGGTGCTCCAGTTTTATTTGTAAAGAAGAAGGATTGTAGTATGTAGATGTGCATAGATTATAGGCAGTTAAACAAGGTGACCATCCGGAATAAGTACCCTCTACTCCGTATAGATGATTTTTTTACCATCTTCAGGGTGCATTAGTGTTCTCAAAAATCAACTTGAGATCGGGGTACCATCAGTTAAAGATTAGGCCGAAGGACATTCCAAAAATTGCTTTTCGGACTCGGTATGGGCATTACGAGTTTCTAGTAATGTCGTTTGGTTTGACCAATGCGCCAGCAGCATTCATGAGTTTGATGAATGGGGTGTTCAAGTCCTACTTGGATTCCTTCGTTATCATGTCCATCGATGATATTTTGATCTACTCTAAGAGTAGGGAGGAGCATGCTAATCATCTTCGTATAGTGCTGGATATCTTGAGGCACCAAAAGCTTTATGCAAAATTCACCAAGTGTGAGTTTTGGTTGACTTCCGTGGCATTCTTGGGGCATGTAGTGTCAAAAAAGGGGGTGATCGTGGATCCCCAGAAAATTGAGACAGTCAAGAGTTGGGTTCGGCCTAGCTCTGTTACCGAGGTGAGGAGTTTTGTTAGGCTCGCGGGGTACTATCGTAGATTTGTGAAGAATTTTACTTCTATTGCTACTCACCTGACCAGACTGACACAGAAAGAGGTACTATTCGTGTGGTCCAACAAGTGCGAGGAGAGCTTCCGAAAGCTCAAGACACTTTTGACCACATCCCCTATTTTGTCCTTGTCGGTTGAAAGTAAAGACTTTGTTGTTTACTGTGATGCTTCACATTCTGGTGTAGGTGTTGTGTTGATGTAGGATAGGAATGTGATAGCCTATGCATCTAGGCAGTTGAAAGTGCATGAGAGGAATTACCCGACTCACGATTTAGAGTTGGCCGGTGGTTTTCGCATTGAAAATTTGGAGACACCACCTTTATGGTGTCAAGTGTGAGGTATTCACCGATCATCACAGACTGCAACACGTTTTCACTCAAAAGGATTTGAATCTGAGGCAGAGGAGGTGGATGGAGCTATTGAAGGATTATGATGTGACCATTCAGTACCATCTGGGTAAGGCTAATATGGTGGCAGACGCATTAAGCTAGAAAACTGTTAGCATGGGTAGCCTGACTTGTTTGGGGGTGTCCAAATGACCACTAGCTAAGGAAATTCGGGCTTTAGAGGCCAAGTTCATTCACTTGGGTGTTTCAGATCAAGGTGGGTTATTTGCCAGCATTGAGGTCAAGGCCACCGTCATAAAGGAAATAAAGGCAAAACAGTTTCAGGATCCGAAACTGGGTAAGTTGCGAGGTAAGGTAATATCCGGAGAGTCCAGAGATGTCATGTTAGACTCTGGTGGAGTGTTGCATTTCAGGGAGAGGATTTGTGTTCCTCAAATTAATGATATAATTCAAAGAATTTTGGCGGAAGCCCATGGTTTGCGTTACTCAATTCATCCGGGTGTGACCAAAATGTACATGAACTTGAGGCAGCGATTCTGGTGGCCCCGGATGAAAAGGGACATAGTTTATTTTGTGTACAAATGTCAGAACTACTAGTAGGTGAAGTACGAACATCAAAGACCTGCAGGACTACTTCAGAGGATGCCAATTCCAGAGTGGAAGTGGGAAATAATAGCCATGGACTTCGTGGTGGGTCTTCCCAAGACATTGGGGAAGTATGACTCAATTTAGGTCATTGTTGACAGGCTGACCAAGTCCGCTCATTTCATTCCGGTCAGGGTAGATTACAATTCGCAGCAATTGGCTAAGATCTATGTGAAGGAGATTGTGAGACTGCATGGGGTACCACTGTCCATCATTTCAGACAGGGGTACGCAGTTTACTTCTAAGTTCTGGGGGAAGTTATATGAAGAGTTGCGTACACATCTCACTTTTAGCACAGCCTTCCATCCTCAGACTGATGCTCAGTCGGAAAGGACGATCCAGGTACTGGAGGACATGCTGAGAGCATGTGTGATAGACTTCGGGGGTAATTGGGACCAGTTTCTACTGTTGTGCTAATTCTTGTACAACAATAGCTACCACTCCAGTATTGACATGGCACCGTTCGAGGCACTGTATGGGAAGAACTGCAGATCACCGGTTGGGTGGTTTGAGGAAGGCGATGTAAAGCCTCTGGGCGTAGACTTAGTGAAGGAAGCTCAGGAAAAGGTAAGGAACATTCAGACCAAGTTGTTGGCTGCTCAAAGAAGGCAGAAGGAGTATGCAGACCGCAAGGTCCAGGACATGGACTTTCAGGCTGGTGAACAGGTATTATTGAAGGTGTCACCAATGAAAGGGGTTATTCGGTTTGGTAAGAAGGGCAAGCTTAGCCCTCAGTTTATCCGTCCGTTTGAAGTTCTTGAAATTGTGGGGCCAGTGGCTTATAAGCTAGCACTGCCACCTAGTTTGTCAGGCGTCCATCCGTTATTCCATGTATCCATGCTTAAGTGATACCATGGGGATGGGGATTACATCATTAAGTGGGATGAGGTACTTTTTGATAAGGATCTTCGTTATGAGAAGGAACCAGTTTTGATTCTTGCTCGGGATGTCCGGAGGTTGAGGACAAAGGTGATTGATATGGTGAAAGTTCAGTGGAAGCATCGTCCGGTTTAGGAAGCCACTTGGGAAACCAAGAAGGATATGCGGGACAAGTACCCTCAACTGTTTGAGGATTCAGGTACTACACTTTCCTCCTTTTGTTTTCATAATTTCGGGTTTAATCGTTCGGGGATGAACGATGGGTAAATTGGTGTCTGTTGTAATGATCGGGACCGTCTTTACGGGTAGTCCAATCGTGCCAAGTTTTATAGTTAGAAAACTCTGAGTTTGGGAGTTTGAAATTCTGGGCTAGGCTAGCCTCAGCCAGTTTTGGAGCGATGTAGAGTCTAGGGATATCCGGGTAAGGATTGGTCTTTGTTTCTTGTTTTGAGCTAGTTTTCCACGTAACCAAGACATAAAGGAGCCCGGAGGACTTTTTGGAATCGAATTTAGGTAAGTAGAACTCTCGGAATCGCGTTTGACGTGAAGGGGTTGTTTCGGATCATCGGGGGGAACAAGTGTGTTGTAAAATGGACAAATTTTGGAGATTTTTGGACATTCTATCCGTGAGGAGTGCAACGGCTCCATCGTAGCGACCTCCGCTATAGCGGTGGAAAATATCACTATACTGGTGGTCAAGGCGATCAACATCCACTTAAGACCGCTATAGCGGAAGTCGTCCTCTATAGCGGGACCGCTATAGTGTATCGGGTACCGCTATAGCAGGGTGACAGGTTTTTAATGCAGAAACTTCCCCAAAACAGTTTAGTTTTCTACAATTTATTTTGGGAGAAGGGCTAGGCGATTCCAGGCATTTTTCTTCCTTTTTCCGTCAAAATTCTTCCCTAAGGTAAGGTTCTTGTTCCCCAATCTTTGTAATACGTTTCCTATGCGGTAGAATTGCTAGGAGAGAATTTGAGGAAAGGTTGGAATAACATAGGAATGGTAGAATTCGGGGAAGAAAGAGGATTCCAAGCATGTATGTTCTTGGGTACTGATAAAAGTATATTTTATGATCATAGGTTGGTTAATTCTCTATTTTTACCCATAAAAGTGATAGAACTAGGAGGATTAACAGTAGAAAAACCCGGGAAAAGGGTGGGATGATCATGGGTGGCCTGGGGTTTGGTGATTCGGTATAATCCGGGTAATGTGCAGGCCTTGTGTGTTAATTGTATGTACTTGTGTGTTGTTTTAGACCAAGAACGAGAAAGAAATCTGGAACACGGGAAAGCTCGGGTTGAATAGAGCTTGGATCATTTCAAGGTAGGTGATGGCTTATGATTTCTGTGAATGTTGTATATGCATATGCTTGTATCTAAGTGATTGTATAAATTACATTGCTTAGGGAAGTTGTGTAGAATGTCTAAAGTTCCTGCTTTACAGTCTGTGGTTGAACGGTATTTGCTTGTTAGTTTAAAAGTTGTGTGTTCATGCATTTGACTGTGGATTATTGACATTCGGTTGGCTTGGGTGCCATGCCTGGTATGGTTATAACAAATGATTGGCATGGATACCACGCCTGGTATGGGTATAACAATTTATTGGCACGGGTACCACGCCTGGTACTGTTTTACTTTTGTTGCATCATTGCATTGATATTATTGTGTTGCACTGATTGATATTGGTTCCGTGAGTTAACTGGGTTGCTTATTGAATTGTTTAATTGGTTTGGTGGTTCTTGAGAGGCCGGGGAAATTCTAGTTAACTGTTGTGTTGGTCTTGATTTAGGTCGGGTTGTTCATTGACATTTGTGTTGGTCTTGGTTTAGGCCGGTTTGGTTCAAGGTACATGTGTGTAGTCTAGAGGGGATCCCGGGGTAGGTCCGGTCTATAAGGAGAGGTATAGTTAATGGTATATGGTTGTGGCTTAGAGTTAGCTGGTGGATTTCATACGGGAACAGGCTAAGCAGAGATTGGGAGTTTAGGTGTGTCTGTGGCTATTATGCATGTTTTCCACACCTTCTACTTGATATTAATGTACAGCTTATACACTGTTTATTTGGAAACTGGCTGATGATCCTACTAGTACACAGTGGTGGTGTACTGATACTGCACTTGCTTGTCTTTTGGTGAGTACAGGAAATCTTCCAGCGGCTGAGACGCGACCTTATCTTTAGTGCCGACGATTTCTGACTTCAAGGGTGAACTGTTTGATCAAGCTACCTTGGGATTATCTTTAGAGTTGCAGTCATCTTATTTCGGACTTGAAACTATTTCGTATTTTCTTTTGGGGTTGCATCCCCGTATCCTAGATATTGGTATTGATGTTTGGTACAGCGACTTTCAGTTCCTAGGAAGGATTTTCCGCAGGATAATTTAATTGATACATTGTTTGCTTATTTTGATTTCTAGATTACTTTATGTTTGCTGGTTTTAGGTTGTTAGTCTAGGCAAAGGGTTGAACTCTACTGGTTCGCTCATCGGGGGGTTGGGTGGGTGCTATTCACGACGGTTTGGATCGTGACAAAAATAATACATAATTTTATAATTGACTTATCTAGGTATTGTGTGTGAATAAAAGGAAAAAATCAATCAAATATTGTATATGTTATGTTTGATTGTATACTAGTATTAACTATCATTAAACATCAAAGAGAAAAATTATATTATTCTAGATTTTAGGTAGTCATTTAATTGTATTTTGGGTAGGCAAAGTATGTGTTTGTTTAGCATGTTTGGACAACCTTCTAAAATCAGCTTATTTTGAAAAGTGCTTTTTTCAGAAGAGCTTTTCAAAAAAGTACTTTTGGTGAGAAGCAGTTTGTGTTTGGCCAATAAATTTAAAAAGTAGTTTGAGTAGCAATTAGTGTTTGGCCAAACTTTTTAAAAGTGCTTTTAAGTATATTTTTCTCAAAATGCTTTTCAAAAAGTGCTTTGAGGAAGAAGCTACTTTTTTTAGCTTCTGAAAAATAACTTTTGCTACTCCCCAGAAGCACTCATTTTCTCCCAAAAGCTTGGCCAAAAACCTCATTTATTTTAAATAAGCACTTTTGATAAAAAATAAGCACTTTCGGAGAAAAATAAGTTTGGCCAAACAAGCTATTAACTCTCTTAAAACACCACCTAGACGACACTTAAGAGGACGTTAGCTAGAATGCATTAGAAAAAAAATAATACACGCACTGGCTTTATGTATTATTAGTATCTTTTTGGTACTCTTTTTCAATCTATGTATAATTAATGCAAATACATTCTATTTGATATTATGTTATGTTTAATTAATATATAGAAATCCATGGTATTAGTAATGCAAATGGTTTTAATGCATCCATTAGCATGGTTAAAAATATAATTGTCCCTCAAAATCTTTTGCACATTCTTTTCACCATATTTGAAGGTATTTTAATATATAAATATTTTTAAAAAAAATTATACAATACATGTTATTTTTAATACGATAAACCAAACACTACATAAAAAATAGTCTCAGCATAACTAATATCAACATTACTAATGTCAACATTACTAATACACCCCCTAAGTGTTCTTATACCGACATGAGAAAGTGTTAGTGCGTTTGGTGAAAAGAAACATTTTTAATAATTACTTTAAGAAAATAAGTCATTTTTTATATTAGTTGTCAAAAATTATTTATAGTACAAGTATTTTTAACCAAATAAAAATAGTAAACTTTCTTTACTTTCGGATGGAAAATATTTTCCTTCACAATTATTTCAACCTTTAACTTCATATTATTGATCTAACAATCACCTATACTATATTGTCAATATTTAATTGGAGTATGTTGAATCTCATATTAGTAAGGACTTAAATAGTTTTATCTCTTTATGTTGTATTGGACAATATTATTTTTTTAGATCTTTTAGAATTAAAGTTTGATCTAAAATCTATTTTTATAATCATGGTATTAAAATCAGATAGAGGCAGATTCACAATTTAAAAGCTTCAAGTATCATGTCACACTGCTTTGAACAATAATGTAAGCAACATTTTGGAAGACTGATATCAATATTCACAGAGAAAAACTATGACTAATATATTTATCAGTAATTTTTAAGATAAAATAAATCCCTTTTTACTTAGTATAGTTAAATTTTTAGTTACAAGAGGTCGTGGTTCTATTCTAAAGAGCCGCAATTCTTTTGACAATGAATGCAACAACTCAACAGAATTCGAACTTGCATTTTGCAGAGAGTAATAGCTAAGCTTTATTAATCGTTGACACTTTGAGTTTCGTTGTTACTCAGGGTTTCACACTTAGTATTTAATTTATATAATTTCTTATATATATTTATAAATATACACATATATATATATATATATACATATATATATATATATATACATATATATATATATATACATAATTTTAATCGTGACGTTCGAATACCGTGACATTTCACCCTTTTACATAGACCTTTGGAGTCAGAGCTAGACCTAAGTTATTCATAATTTTTTAGTGTTCAATCCATTTCATATTACCGACACTTTATATGTTCAATTATATGTTTATAGGGACCGATGTTAAATTTTACATTGGTCAGAGTTTGAATCATCTATCTTTTTATAAGGGTAGAAGTACACATATAATCAATTGCAGGAATTTCCATTTAAGTCATAATTGGAGTTTCTAAAATTTTACAAGTTTATCTGCTTTAGATCAACTTCAAATACACTATATTTAAAGTTTAACGAGTAATTGAACAAATCTGCTAGTCAATTGTGTTTGAAGTTTGGCTTGTCAGAGTTTAACTTCAGACAATTTAAAAAAAAAAAAATTCAAGTATTTTCATGGATTTAAAGCACAAATACCTGAAGTTTAATTATTTTTTGTCAAATTTTTAACTATTTTTTATGAATTTAAAGTACATATACCTGAAGTTCAAAATTCAGTAATTTTTGCCTCAATTTTGTTTTGCTCAAAAAAAATTTGTTCTTCAAATTTCAATTATCCAACAAATAAATCTACTCCAAATAAGTTAAAATCAAAATATAAGTTTCAAATATAATAAACAACAAATCTCAATATTGATAATGTTATGATTCTAATAAATTATAATTTGTATTGCAAGAATCAAGGCATGAATCAACCAGCACTTATGAAAAAGAAAACAAGTATCAAGCACAAAAGAAAAATCATTAGAAATTTTTTATTGATCTATGATCAAAGGAAGAAAAGATCATCCTGACTGTCACGAGTCATTAAGAAATTATGGAAGGAAAGGGGATCAAGTATCAAGCCACAAATGAAGAAAAATTGAATTTGCATAAGTCAATCAAGAATTAAAGAAGAAAAATAAATCAAGTATCAAATACTGTCCTTAAAGGAAAGGATCTCGACAAAAAAGAAAAGAATAAAGCAGCAAGTACTATTCTAGAAGAAAAGATCTTAGCTCAATCAAGGCACATCTACAAAGCAAAGAGGACCTCATTGATCCAATTTTATTCTTGAAAATAAGGATATTTTACATCCTTGTTCCAAGGATCAAATCACTTAGGTTGCCATTTCATCAAGATTTTTAAATGATTCATATCAAGTATTTAAAGGTCATTGAAGAATGAAAAAATTTATATAATCTATTTCTATCAATTTTTAATTTTTTACTTTATTTTTATTAAGCATTGTAATACACTAATTTTTATTGTGTACTGAAAAAGAGAGTACAAAAAATATATATAATTGATGAGGCTTTGTACTAAAAGAAAAAAGAAAAAATATAATCTGAGTGTAAGTTTAGTAGTTGTACTCCCAAATTTATAAATACCTAAAACATCAAAAGAACTAATAGAGACATCCCTTACAATTCAAGGAGATTAGACTAAGATTCATTTTAAATCTTAATCAATATAAAAATATCTGGTGTCATCTTTATTTTTTACACTTTCATTCATTGCTATTTTAGCTATTTTAACTGTTGTGTTTCTACTTGATAGCCGACTGCTCATTCTAAGTAGTCGACTAAGAAATTCAAAAAAGAGCAATTCACCGCTACTTTTACACTTTCAATTAATATCAGAGCAAGGACTCACATGATATTGCTTAATCGCAAATAAAAAAAAAGACCATGTCTCAAAATACTATTTTTGAAGCACTATTTCAAGAACAGACTTCTCAATCAAAGCCTCCTTATTTTAATGGAAAACACTTCTCTCATTGAAAAATAAGAATGAAATCTTTCATCAAATCTTACGATGTCAAAGTATGAAGAGTCATCAAACTAGTTGACATTATAATTTCACCAAATAAGAAGGATAAAAAAAAATTGATAATGAAGAAATGCCAACTGAGATAATCTCGTTCCTAGAGAACTATACTGAGGAATAAGTGAAAATTATTCAAATAAACTTCGAAGCAAACATATTCTCTACAATTTCATCAATGGTGAAGAATATAAAAAAATATCTTATTGTAAAAGTGTTAAAAAATTATGGAACAAATTGAAGATGACTTATGAAAAAACTGATAAAGTAAAGTAGATCATCGACAGTCTTTTGGTGTATAAATATGAACTATTACGTACAGAGGTGGAGCCAGAATTTTCATTAAGGGGGTTCAAATTCTGAAAATACAAACATACGAACTAGTCGAAGGGGGTTCAACATCTACTATATATACATAAAAAATAATTTTAACCGTGTATAAGTAGTATAATTTTCTGCCAAGGGGGTTCGGATGAACTCCCTGGCCAAAGGGTGGCTCCTCCACTGATTACGTAGGGGTGTACATGAATCGGGTTGGTTCAGATTTTTTAAATACCAAACCAAATTATTAGTGTCGGATTTTTAAATTTATAAACCAAACCAAATCAATAAAAGTTAGATTTTTTTGAGTTTTTTCAGTTTCCTCAAATTTTTCGAGTTTTTTCCAGTAAAGTCTTCATACAAACATATTATTAACTTGTGCTTCAAATATTTCTTTAGTCCGAGCAAAATACAATTATCTAAGGTACTTTAAAAAAAATAACACAAAATATATTCACTTTATTTGAAATTAATGAAGTGAGTAATGACAGTAAAATATTCAACCAAACAAATAATGAAATCCGCATAGAATAAATATTGCATATTAATAAGTCATAATAAAAATAAATAATCATAATCTAAAAGTATTAAGTCATGCTAAAATAAGTCTAATAAGTATTAACTACATGACTAAATATAAAACAGAAAAATATATTAGTTTATGTAATTATGTAAAATTAAAGAATAAATATCTAACATAATTGTCATTCCTAGTGTTGGATTGAATAATCTTTTCTTAACATTCGTATTGATATGGGCTTTATTTGAGTTACTAATATCTATAGGTTGTAAAAGACTTATTGGACCATTTAAAATTCTAAGTTTAAACTTGAAATAATATATTAAAAGATATAAAAACTATGAAAAAGTTGAAGAAATATTTATAAATTACATAACAATAAATATTTTTACGTATAAAATATTTTTTAAAATAGTACATGTAATATCGGGTTTGGTTCGGTTCGATTTGACTTTTTTTAGTTAAAATTAAACCAAATCAATTATAGTCGAGGTTTTTTTTCCAATACCAAACCAAGTCAAATCAAATCACTAGTCGATTTTTTTTTGCGAGTTGGTTCGATTTGCGATTTGGTTCGATTTGCGGTTCGGTTTGAATTCATTGAATAAATATTCACGCACTTTGAAAAAAATCATTGGTGAACTCAAGACTGCAAGAAAGACATATTTTGTATCTGATTATATCATGAAAATTCTAAAAGACCTGCATTTTTCATGGCTCTTTAAGGTTGTGACTTTTGAAAGTATGAATTTCAACAAACTTACTTATGATGAAGTAAAAAAGAGATCTCATTACTTTTGAGAAGACTCATTTAAATAAGAAGATTCAAAAAAATAAATAATAACTTTCAAAGCTACTGAAAAATAAGAAAAAGATGAAAAGAACATTAGAGAAAATGAAATCGCCTTAATCACCAAATCTATTTTGAAATTTTTCAAAATATCTAAAAATCAAAAAAATGATAAATAAAACTTTTCAAAGAAAAAATAACTCACTAAATACAATAAGAACGATGGTAAATGCTATAATTATGAAAAGTATTAACATATCGCAAATGATTATTCTGAAGCAAAAAAAAATACACCAAGAAAAATCAAAGAAAGAGAAATAACAAGACTTTCTGCAGTTGGGATGATAAAAAAATTCAGAACATGAAAATGATGATGTAGAAGACATATACTTCATGACAATTGAATAATCAAGTGAGATAAAATTTATTTTTTATTTAAATTGTGAAGAACTGCAAAGATTGCTAGATCAGGCCATAACTAACTTTAACAGAGTTTTTAATAATTTAGAGTCCTGTAAAAAGAAAAGAATGACTGAAAAATTCAATTAGAAGTATGTAAAATAGAAAAAAAATTCTTCAAAAAAAAATTAATTAAAAATTCAAATCAATAATTTTAAATATCTTTCAATCATATTATTGTCAGATCAAATCAGTTGACTCCATCTGGTAAATCAACTAATAAAAGATTTGATAATGATAAATCTGCCTCTAGCAAATATTATTATAGTGAAAATCTCAGTAGATGACTCATTATGAGAAATCAACTAAGGCTTAATAAATATAGTGATAGTAAGTCGACTGTCGCTAAAGAGCACATTTCTCATGCTTGTCATTATTGTGATAAATTTAATCATAAATATTATAATTATATATTTCATTCTTACACCTATCTAAATGAGCTTGAAATTCTAAGTCTGAATCAATCAAATCAATAACTAACTTCAAAGGACCCAAGAAAATTTGGGTACCTTAAAAAAAATTAATGAATCTGATTTGCAAGGACACTACTCAAAATTTAAAAAAAAATCTTGATAATCTATGGTCAAATCAGATAACAAAAAAAATTTGCTTAAATATGTTATAGACTTTGATGGAGAAAATATTTATTTTGAAGATTATTTTTTAAAATAAATAAATAAATATTGGTATAACTTTTTTTAATGAATCATGTGAAATCACTAATGTTTACTTGGTGAAAAATTTAGAGTATAACTTGCTGAGCATATACCAGTTGTGTGATGTTGACCTTGACGTAAAATTCAAAAAAATAAAATATGATATAAAAAATGCATTTTGAAAAGGTTTTACTTCTTTAAAACTGAAATAGAAATAGTATATTTTTTAGACTCTATTGAAAATCAGAAGAACGCATCTGTTTAATTTTTATTTTTGATGATCCCTGAATTTGAAACAAGAAGCGTGAATATGCAAGCATACATCTCATTAAGAAATTAACTAAATATAAGCTCATAGCTAGACTTCCTAAACTAAACTACAAAAAGTGTCATATATGCGATGCATGTTAATTGGGTAAGTAAATCAGAAACTCTTTTTCTATTAAAGATATAGTGTCTACTTCTAAATTTTTGTAATTTTTTCACATGAATTTTTTTGATCCCACTAAAATTACAAGCACCGGAGAAAAAAATATGCTTTATTTTTAATAATTTTTCACGCTTTATTTAGGTTAAATTTTTGACTAACAAAGATGATACTTTAAAAAATTTAAATTTTTTATGAGATAAAATTTATTGCATTAGCTTAATTAAAAATGATCATGGAGAAAAATTTGAGAACAAAGCATTTAATTTTTTTTATAATGAACATAAATATACACACAAATTTTTATCTTCAAAATCTCCTCAATAAAATGACATATTAAATAAAAAATAAGACTTTATAAGATATGACAAGAACCATAATTTATGAACATGTACTGCCATATTATTTTTGGACAGAAGTTGTAAGTACTGCATGTCATGTTTTAAATAGATGTCTCATCACTCATTTTGAAGAAAATTCTTTATGAGTTATGAAATGAAAAAAGATTAAATGTTGGATACTTTTATCCCTTTGAGTGTAAATGCTTTATTCACAGCAACGATAAGATAATATTGATATGTTTGACCCTCAAAGTGATGAAGATATTTTTCTTGATTACTCAAACTCTAGTAAATCTTAGAGAGTGTTTAATAAAAGAACATCTAGTATAAAAAAACTTATTCATATTATATTTGATGACTTTACCCACATTATTGAAAAGATTAGTAGCACAGATGATGAAGAAGAACAAATCGCCATTACTGTAAAAGTTATCTTAAAAAAAATAATTGTCCAAAAAAATCGACTGTTGATCAAATTGATCAATTCGTTATTGACAAATGAATGAAAAAGTGAGGTTGACTATCCAAAGAAATTTATTATTAAAAATCCTAATATAAAATGTAGATCGAGCATCAAGTAAGAAAAATGTTAATAACATAACACTCTCATCACAATTTGAGTCAAAAAATATTAGTAAAACCGTAAAAGATAATCATTGGGTAAAGGTTATGCAAGAAAAATTAGATCACTTTAAAAAAAAAGTGTAGACCCTAGTTCCTAAGCCTGAAAGGACTTTAACGATTAAAACTAGGTGAGTATTCAGAAACATATTGAATAAAGAAAGAGAGATAATTTGCAACGAGGCTCAATTAATTACTCAAGGCTATTCTCAACAAGAAAAAATTGACTATGATAAAATATTTACTTCGATGATAAAATTAGAATCTATTCATATCTTACTTATCTATGCTTTTCATAAAAAATTTAAACTATTTCAAACGGATGTCAAAAACACTTTTTTAAATGAATTATTGAAGAAAATATATTTATCAAACAAGCTACTGACTTTAAAAAATTTAAATTTTTCTATTATGTTTTTAAATTATCAAAAGCTCTTTTCGATCTCAATCAAGCTCCTCGTGCTTGATATGATCGCTTGAGTAATTTTTTAATTGATTATGATTTTATTAGAGAAAAAATTGACACTACCTTATTCATCAAAAGAACATCAGGTGAAAATTTTATTATTAAAATATATGTTGATGATATTATTTTTTATATTATTAATACTGATTTGTGTAATAATTTTCTAATTTAATGTAAAGTAAATTTAAAATGAGCATAATGAGTAAGTTAATTTTTTTTTGAAACTACAAATTCACTAGTCGACTAAAAAAAATTCATATGTCAAATTAAGTATATGAAAGAACTAATTTAAAAATTTGACATGAGTGAAGCTAAGGCTCTGAAAACACCTATGAGTCTTACATGTTCTCTTGACTCTGACAGTGAAGGTAAATTTATAAATGAAATCAGATATATGATATGATTAGATTTCTACTTTATCTCACAGTCAATCGATCAGATATCATATTTAGTGTTCGCAAATATATAAGATTTCAGTCAGCTTTTAAAAAATCACATCTTACTGCTGTGAAAAATATTATTAGGTATCTTGATGGCATTATCACTCATGATCTATGACATTTAAATACTTGTGATTTTAAATTAAAACGCTACTCGAATACAAATTTTACAGGTGACAAGAGTGATAGGAAAAGCACCAGTGAAACATGTCAACTTTGGAGAAATTTTTCTATTTTCTAAAATAGTAAAAAATAAAATTGTGCCTCCATCTCTAATACTGAAACTAAATATATATTTATTATGGAGTAATTTATTTTATGCTCAACTCTTATGGATACTTCATCAACTAGATTATAATTTGTGTTTTAAATCTGTCCAAATTATATATGATAATTTTAGTGCTATTATTTGATAAAAAAATTTGTGCATCATTCTAGAGCTAAACACATGGATATTAAGCATTATTTTATAAGGGATTATTTTTTAAATGATGATATTAAAATATCTTTTGTAAGTACTGATTATTAATTTGCTGATATTTTCACTAAGCTCTTACTTGAAGAACGATTTTATTTTCTAAAATCACTTGATATTATTTTAAAATCTTGTTAAAGTTTTTTTTTTCTTTCCATGTAATATATTTGTTTGCCTTATTAATTGCTTGTATTGATTGATGTGAAATTACCTTTTTATTTTTACTTCGTTCCTTATATTTTTGAAGTAATAATTACTTCTGTCCTTTCGTCTTTTCACATCGTTTGTATGTACTTTTTTTACAAAATCTTCCATCTTCTCCATTTTTCTTAAGTTTCTCTTCTCGCTTTTCCCTTTTCCTTATCCAAAATTTTCATCTATAGCTAAATCTCAAAAATCTTCTTTCAAAGTCGCTCGAAAAAGTTTTAAATTCAAGAAAAAAGAAAAAATTATCTCTCCTGTTCTGGTCGATTCTGATTTTTTCGATCATAAATTTTGATTTTTTTCGTTCATTGATGAAAAAATGCTCTTTTCTTCTCGGTGACTCTGAGTTCTTTAAAAAGTAAATCAAGTTTGATTTTGATAATTTTTTTGATGTCAAAGCTAATTTTTAAGACTTTTTAATGAGACTCTGTTTCATTCTGTCAAAGATAAATTTTTCGTGCATGAAAGAATCGGTGATGATTATTTACTTGACTCTCTTTATTGTCTAGTTAAATCATATATTGAGTCTAAAGAGTGGCCAAATTTTTTCTCTACTACACCCAAGGCAGTTTACAATCTTTTTATTCGCCTCTTTTATGCTAATCTTAGCACTTTCAAAGCTGATGAGTTGAAAATTCTTATTCTGAATAAACGTATATCTTTTATTGTGCTGTGTTTGATGTTATTTTTTGAATTTATTATTCTGATTTTTCTACTTCTTCTAAATATTCTTGATCGATCGATTTTGATATCTCTTATAACCAAGCAAAGAAATTCATTGCTCTAGACTCCTCTGATAACCTTCCTTTTCAACTTGATCCAAAGGACCTTTTCCTTGAGACTCGAGTTATTGCTCATATCATTTTCATCACCTTACTATCTTGTGCTGGATCTTATTTCACTCTATCTCAATGTGATACTTTAATTACCTACTGCCTTCTCTCTAAAATACTAGTTAAACTATCCTCTTTCATTCTTACTACATAATTGATGTTGCTCTAGATCACTCCGGCCTTTCATATGGCTTGTTGATTACTCGAATCCTAGAAGCAAACAATGTGAATCTGGATAATTTTTCTTCATTGATTGTTAAGCAGTGCTATAATTCTCGAGCTTTTGTTAGTATGAGTTATATCCTTACAGATAGTATTTGGGTGCTTAAGCCTGAAAATAGTCCCATGGGTGCTCCTATTCTTTCAAAATTTAAAACCTCTCCTTCTATTGAACCCAGCTCTTCAATCCTCCTTGTGAAATTCTCACTCGGCTGACTGAGATTGACACCAAACTTAAAGCAATGAAGAATTTCATCCTAGACCTTTATGATCTGTTTTTGAAAATAATGTTATTTTGTTATTTTTTATTGTAACTAAACATAACACCAGAAGATTGTTGTATTCTCTATTTATCTATCTGCTCTAGTTGTTTGCTTTCTGTATCTTGTTTTGCCTGTTTTGCTTCCTTTTTGAATGATGTCAAAGGGAAAAAATAGAAACGGGGGGAGTCAACTTGAAAACTATCAAAGTTGACTGACGAACTGCATAGCAACAAAAGTCAACTATGCGGAGGGAGCAAATACATATCAGAAAAGTTGACTATAAATATTTTTATTAAATTGTCATCATAAAAAGGGAAATATTGATAAATATTATGATTTTAATGAATAACAATTTACATTGCAAAAATCAAGGCATGATCAAGCAGCACTTACGAAAAAGAAAACAAGTATCAAGCACAAAAGAAAAATCATTAGGAAGCTTTTATTGATCCATGATCAAAGAAGAAAGAGATCTCTCTGACTGTCATGAGTCATTAAGAAATCATGAAAGGAAAGGAGATCAAGTATCAAGCCATAAATGAAGAAATGAAGATCGAATTTGCATAAGTCAATCTAAATTTAAAGAAAAAAAATAGATCAAGTATCAAGTACTATCCTAGAAGGAAAGAATTTTGTCAAAAAATAAAAAGAATAAAGCAACAAGTACTATTCTAGAAGAAAAGATCTCGGCTCAATCAAGGCACATCTACAAGGCAAAGAGGACCACCTCATTGGTCCAACCTTATTCTTAGAAATAAGGATATTCCACATCCTTATTGCAAGGATTAAGTCTCTTGAGTTACTCTCTTCATCAAGATCTTCAAATGACCCCTACCAAGTATTTAAAAGTCATTGAAGAACGAAGAAGTTTATACAATATGCCTCTATCAATTTTTAGCTCTTTGCTCTAATTTTATTAAGCATTGTAATACTCTAATTTTTACTGCGTACTGAAAAAAAGAGGAGAAAAAAAAATATAGTTGGCGAGGCTTTGTATCAACAGAGAATGAAAAAGAAAATCTGAGTGTAAATTTAGTAGTTATACTCTCAAACTTGTAAACACTGAAAACACCAAAAGAACTAGTAGAGACATCTCTTGCAACTTAAGGTGACTGGACTAAGATCCATTTGGATCTCAACCAGTATAAAACATTTGGTGTCATCTTTACTTTATGCACTTTCATTCACTGCTATTTTAATTGTTGTATTTCTACTTGATAGCCGACTGCTTATTCTAAGTAGTCGACTAAGGAATTCGAAAAAGGACAATTCACCCTTCCCTCCCCCCTCCCCCTTTATTAAATTTATTTTACAGCAATAATAATTTGTCAATATTTTTAAATTTTTTATCAACAACAATCACTTGATTTGAACTCACTTTTAATGTTTGAAATTTAAGACCCATTTCTTTAAAGCATTATACTTCAATTACTATTTTGAAGAGCACTATTGTACAACAACTAAAGTGAAAAGAAAAAAAAAGGAGAAAAATTATACTCAAGTATGTTTTTGTCTGATGTTTGATAAACTGAATAGATACTAAATATTTTAAAAAAAATACAACTCTAATAGTAGAGACCAAATAGAGTCTCCCATGATTCTTTTAGTCGATTCTCACCTTCTGAATTAACCTTTAAAGTTATGTTAGGCCTAATTAAGAGTGGCCGCCGGACCGGTACGGACCGGTACCATTCCGGTCCATACCTGTACCGGGATGGAACGGAATGGTACCGGCCGGTGACCGGAACATATGCAATATCTTCGTACATATTTTTATCTGATGGATTGTAGGGCTTCTATTACCACTGATATGGGTTGTAGTCCTAACGGATTTGATTATTTAACTGTTACTGCACATTGAATTGATTATAAATGGATAATGCAAAAAAGAATTATTGCTTATAAAATTTGTGAACACAAAAAAATTGGTACTTATATTGCTTCAAGTGTGTTAAAAATTTTACAACGTTTTTATCTTACTGATAAAGTGATTAGTATTACTTTAGGTAATGTTTCTGCTAATTTAAATGTTATGACTATGGTAGAAACTACACTTTGTCCAATTAGTAAATATGCTTTTCATATCAAATGTGGTGCACATATATTAAATTTAGTTGTGAAAGATGGTATTAGGGTATTTGATAGTTGTATTGATAAAGTTGAAAATGCAATTTTTTGGATTTTTCATATGAATAATAATAGTAGAATTCAACAATATAAAGATTTTTGTAAATTGTGTGAAGTTCCATTTAGAAAAGTTCCAAAGCATGTTAAAACTAGATGAAATTCTTTTTATGAAATTCTTGAAGTTGCTTATAAGTATAAAAAGCCTATTACTATTATGTTTAATAGTCATAATGCTTATCCTGATGATAAACTTGCGGACAGTGATTGGGATGCAATAGAAGCACTTAAAATCTTTTTAAAATTATTTTTTGATGCTATCAAATTTTTTTCTAGAACATATTATCCTGCTATTAGTGAAATTTTAATACATATTTGGAATATTTCATGCATTTTTGCTATCTATAAACAAAATTCATATTTTAAATATTCTATTGAAGCTATGATTAAAAAATTTAAAAAATATTTATTTCCTATTCCACAAATTTATTTAACTGCAATTCTTTTTAACCCGGAATATAAAGAAGTTGGTGCAAAAGCTTTAGTTAGAGAAATTTATACTAATTTAAATATTTCACCACAAGAAACACCCAATTTAATAACATGTCAAGATAGTATTAAAATTTGGGCTAAGGAAATGTATGACAAATATACTGTGACCTTAGAAAATCTTCATCATGCCCCTCAAACTTCTACGTCGAGATCAGGTGTCCATGGTAAAGCAAGATCACAACTTGGTCTTGATTTTTCTAATAAGTGTGAATTTTCTAAGTATCTTGAACAGGGTGTTGATAATATTCCAACTACAGATGGCATACCACAGCTATTGGACTGGTGGAAATGTCGTGAAGAACTCTTTCCAAAACTTAGCAAGATGGTGAGAGACGTTCTAGTTATTCAAGGATCATCAGTTGCTTTGGAGCAAGCTTTTAGCATGGCAAGATTTCAAATTGGAGACCATAGATATTCCTTAGCAGAAGACAGTTTGGAGGTATCGGTGTTGTTTAGAGATTGGATCAACGCCGAACGAAGAAACGTTGGAAGACCAAAGTTTCAAAAAGTAGCAGAACAAGCCATAGATAACCTCATTGGATTTGATAGTGATGATGGCGCTGAACTTGAAGATCGTCTAGCAGATTTACCAGGAATTGAGGTTGAAGAAGCTGAAACTTTACAAAGTTTAGAAGATAAATTTATAAATCTATACAACTATTAGTATTACATTCGAGGCTTAGTTGAAACAGAACCCTTCCTAGAAGGTGTCTGCGTAAATTAGGCGCTTTACTAATAGTTGTAAATTGTAATATTAGGCGCTCAACTAACTTATTATTTCACCAATATATATTATTATCATCCAATAGATCAGGCATATTGACCCATCTCAGGATCTGACCTTTTAATAAATCAAAATGATAATTAATATATACAGTTCATAATAGTTATATCAAGATTGAGAATATAAGTACATTTAATAGTTTAGAGAATATGTTTTTATCAATCAGTCTAAAACATCTATCTCTACTCGATCATGTTCAATGCATACAAAATGCACTAGTACGAGAAGTTAGAACTATACCATTCTCGTAATCAAGATAAATTACTTTTAATCTCGTGCTACAATTATTTTGATGGTTTGTCCAAATTTCCATCTACGATTGTGAACTATAGCTTTAACTTATAAGAACCGATGATTTAATCTTCTATGCATAAGCCTAAACTATACACCAAATCATCTACTATATAAGTTGAGGACACATATATGACAAAATGATCTATTTAATGTAACACTTTATTGAATTAAATAAATGAATAAACAATCATTCAATAAATAATACTATTGCAAAACTCATGGTTAATAGTATATTCTAACAATCTCCCACTTAGATTCATAACCATGCACACACAACTCTAATACTCATTTCTTCTACATGCCTATCAAAAGGCTTTTGGGGGAAAGCTTTTGTGAGAGGATCTGCCTGGTTATTTTCTGATGCAATTTTCGCAACCATCACATTTCCTCTCTGTACTATGTCTCGCGTCAAATGTTACTTACGCTCAATTTATTTTTCCTTCTTATGACTTTGTGGTTCCTTCGAATTTGCAACTGCACTACTATTGTCACAATAAATAGTAAGTGGGTCTTCTATCGCAGGGACTACCACCAAGTCTTTTAGAAAGTTTCTGAGCCATACTGCCTCCTTAGCTTCCTCATAGGCTGCTACATACTCGGCTTTCATGGTGGAATCAGCAACACAAGTTTGCTTGATGCTCCTCCAAACAATGGTTGCACCTCCCAAAGTAGACACATTTTCAGAGGTTGACTTTCTGGAGTCCTTATCATACTGAAAATCTGAGTCTATGTACCCTATTGGCACCAAATCATTCGAATGGTAGACCAACATATAATCCCTAGTCCATTTCAGGTACTTGATTACATGCTTAACTTTCGTCCAGTGTTCTCCCAGGGTTAGACTAAAATCTTCTAACCATGCCTAGAACAAAACAGATATCAGGTCTAGAACATAACATAGCATACATGAGGCTTCCTACAGCTGATGCATAAGGAACTGCCTTCATGTTTTCTGTCTCCTCATCTGTCTTAGGACATTGATCCTTAGATAGAGAAATTCCATGTCTGAATGGTAGAAATCCTTTCTTGGAATCATGCATGTTGAACCTGGTAAGAATAGTATCAATATAAAGAGCTTGAGATAAGCCTAACATATTTTTCTTGCGATCACGTAGAACCTTAATCCCAAGGATGTGAGCATCTTCTCTCAAATCCTTCATATCAAAATTACCGAACAACCATTCCTTAACTGAATTCAACAAGCCCATATTATTTTCTATAAGCAAGATATCATCTATATACAATATCAGAAACACCACTTTATCCCCATTCCACTTTTTGTACACACAAGGTTCATCATGACATTGCTCAAAGCTAAAAGTTTTAATCGCATTGTCAAAACAAGTGTTCTATGTCCTAGAATCTTGCTTTAATCCATAAATGGATCTTTTAAGCTTGCAAAACACGTGTTCTTGACCTTTTTGAATGAAATCGTCTGGTTGTCGCATAAAAATGCTTTCATCAAGACATCCATTATGGAAAGTTGTCTTGACATCCATTTTCCAAATCTCATAATCATAATGAGTAGCAATGAATAAGAGAATTCTAATAGACTTAAGCATGGCTACTGGCGAAAAAGTTTCCTCATAATCGATCCCTTCTTTCTGAGTAAATCCTTTTGCAACAAGCCTAGCTTTATAAGTTTGCACTTTTTCGTCTACTCCTCTCCTTTCTTATAGATCCACTTTCATCCAATGGGTTTGACTCCATCTACAGGTGGTTCTATAAGATCCCAGACTTTATTGGAATACATGGACTCTATTTCTGATTTCATAGCAATAATTTATTTTTCTGCATCTTTATCCTGTAGTGCTTCATCGTAATTCACGGTTCGATATTCAACTCTTCAGGGATTCTGTCAAAAGACTCTCCCAAGAGTGCATATCAAAGTGGTTTTATTTTCTCTCTTCCACTACGACGAGGCACTACAGGTACAACTGAAGGGGAACTAGTATGATCTTGTGGTTGAACCACAACATTTAAAGGATCTTGAGTCTCTTTGTTATCCTAAGCATCTTGCGGTGTGGGAATATCAATAACTTCTTCCTCTAGTGCAATTTCCTCAATACTACTTCCACTACTTTGATGCAATGAATTTTTTAAAACTTGTACTCATGAAACTGTATGTTTATTAACATCTGCCCTACTATTAAAATTCTATGGTATGTTAATTATAACATTTGGGATTTGAATTTGATTTTTATTATAGTCAGTAGATTGATTTTGATTCATTATCTCTTTGCTTAATTTTCATAAAATTAGTTTACTTCTAGGAACGCGGTTTGTTAAAAAATTCTTTTCTAGAAACTTGACATTTGTACTTACAATAACCTTCTTTTCTTTAGGATTATAAAACAGACCACCTTTTGTTCCTTTAGGGTACCCAATAAAAACACAAACTTCTATTCTTGGTTCTAATTTTTCTGTCTTCGCTTTTAGCACATGTGCTGGACATCCCCAAATTCGAACATGTTTCAGACTAGGTTTGTGCCCATTCCACAGTTCTACGGTTGTCACAAGTACAGACTTAGAAGGAACCAAGTTCAAAATATAATTTGTAATTTCTAATGCATATCCCCAAAATGAAAAAGGCAAATGAGAGTAACTCATTATAGATCTAACCATTTCTAAAAGAGTCTGATTTTCTCTTTCTGCTACACTATTCTGTTATGGCGTTCTAGGTGCAGACATTTGATACATAATTCTTTGTTCTGATAAGTAACTAATGAACTCTGTAGAGAGGTATTCGCCATCACGATCAGATCGCAGTGACATGATACATTTTTCATGTCGCTTCTCCGTTTCTATCTTAAACTCTTTGAATTTCTCAAAGCATTCAGACTTAGGCGCAACAAATAAATATATCCATATTTTGAGTAGTCATCAGTGAAAGTCATGAAATACTCATAACCACCTCTCGCTTGAATGTTCATCGAGCCACACAAATCAGAATGAATTAACTCTAATTTATCATTGGCTCTATTTCCTTTTGAGGGAAAAGGTCTCTTACTCATTTTTCCTTCTAAACAGGATTCACATGTTGGTAGTGCCTCCACTTTTACTGAACCTAAAGGTCCATCTCAAACCAACCTTGAAATCCTATCTAGATTTATATGACATAGACGTAAGTGTCATAAATAGATCTCATTAAATTCAGAAGATCGTTTTCTTTTATTGAAAATGTTAACATTATTCAGTTCAATAGTTTGTTGCACTTCAGGAGAGACATTAATAATAAAAAGACCATCAATGAATGTAACATCAGAGATAAAATATTTGTTATAGCTAATAACACAATCGTTATCAGAAAAATTAACATCATAACCATCTCTTAAAGCTCTAGAAACTGAAATCAAATTTCTTCTAACAACAGGTGCATATAATGCGTCTTTTAAAATTAAAACTCTACCACTACCAAACGAAATACTAATATTTCCTAATGCTAAAGCTGGAGCTGCTGAGCCATCTGCTTGAAAAGCAGTAACTTCACCTCTAATCAACTTGCGCATTTCTTGAAACCCCTGCATAGTAGTGCAGATGTGAACAGTGGCTCCTGAATCTACACACCATTATGTGGTAGAAACAGCCGCTAAGCACGTTTCAACGACAAGTGAAAGTGAGTTATCTAACTTTTTTTTATGCTTGGCTAAGAAAATTGGACAATGTGTCCTCCAATGGCCTAACTTCTTGCAATGAAAACACTTGCCGTTAGGCTTTTTCACCTCTCCAGTTAGAGCTACAACTTTCTTAGCGTTGTGAGTTCTTTTCTTCTTCTTTTCACCTTTCGGTTTAGAAGTAGAACCTTTCTCAATAAAGTTATGACCCTCAAATTTATTTTGACTCATAATAGTGCTAAGAGAAGTAAAAGAAAACATATTAAATCTGAGATTGAATATTTTTTTACAATAGATCAGCAAAACAGTCATATAACTATTAAATAATTAAATTCAAACTCATCACATACATTTACATTCGTGCATCTCAAATAGGCAATCGATGGGATTGGAGAACTACTCATGCAATATACATATATAATGACCGACTATTAACTCCGATCCATAAACTTTTACAGACCTAACTCAGATGGAGAGTATACTGTTAGTTTAAGTCAAGTAAAAATCAAAACCCTAGTTACATTGATCTAATCATATATTACTCAGTTTAGGAGAGTTAACACAGATTATCAAACTAGCGATTAAATACGTAGTAACTTGTATTGAATTTATCCGATATGGAGAAAGGTCTAAGCCAGCACATAAACTTAATACTTCATTACTATTTAATCTTAGTAATCATGAGAATGAACTTTTATCACCAAATAAATTTTCCTTTTCAAATTTTATACTCTAAATTTTTCTCGAAAATTATACCAAGATATCCATTTCATTCATTATACTAAGAGTGGCCGCCGGACCGGAATGGGATGGCCGGACCGGAACAGACCGGTACCGGACCTGACCGGTACGGCCAGTACCGGAATGGTGACCGGTACCGGAATGAACCGGACCGGTTCAACCGGTATGGAAACCGGATTCCATCTCATTCTGGTTTAAATCGGAATGGATCGGTATCGTACCGGAATGGGCCGGACCGGTTTACCAGAATGGTTTTTTTTTTTTTAATTTTTTAATTTTGAATTACATTTTGAATTTCAAACTTAATTTTCAAGTGATAACTTATAACTTAAATGTTTTTATAACTTATAACTTAAAAGTTTTTATAACTTATAACTTAAAAGTGAAATAGTTAATTATGATTTAAAATTTTATAACTTATATAAATTATATTTGAAGTTTATTAGTTTGTTAAAGTTTTTGTTTTTTAAAGTTTTTTTAATTTATAAGTTTTATTTATTTTAATTGAAGTTTGATTAAGTTTATAGTTTATATATATTTTCTAAGTTATATATTTGAAATGTTTTAGTTTGTTTAAAGTTTTTTATTTTTTTAAGTTTTCAATTTATAAGTTTATGTTTTGAAGTCTATTAGTTTATGTTTTAGTTTATTTTTTTAAGTTTTCAATTTATAAGTTTGTTGTTTATTTTTTTATTTTTTTAAGTTTTCAATTTATTAGTTTATGTTTTCAATGAATAAAAGTATAAAACTATAAAAGTATAAAACAATGATAGAAATTAAAAAATAATCCAATTTATTCAAAATTTCAAACTAATATTACAATTTTCAACTATTTGTAAAGCGCCTAATTTACGCAGCCACCTTCTAGGAAGGGTTCTGTTTCAACTAAGCGCGCCTAATTTACGCAGCCACCTTCTAGGAAGGGTTCTGTTTCAACTAAGCCTCGAATGTAATACTAATAGTTGTATAGATTTATAAATTTATCTTCTAAACTTTGTAAAGTTTCAGCTTCTTCAACCTCAATTCCTGGTAAAGCTGCTTGACGATCTTCAAGTTCAGCGCCATCATCACTATCAAATCCAATGAGGTTATCTATGGCTTGTTCTGCTACTTTTTGCAACTTTGGTCTTCCAACGTTTCTTCGCTCGGCGTTGATCCAATCTCTAAACAACACCAATACCTCCAAATTGTCTTCTGCTAAAAAATATCTATGGTCTCCAATTTGAAATCTTGCCGCGCTAAAAGCTTGCTCCGAAGCAACTGATGATCCTTGAATAACTAGCACGTCTCTCACCATCTTGCTAAGTTTTGGAAAGAGTTCTTCACGACATTTCCACCAGTCCAATAGTTGTGGTATGCCATCCGTAGTTGGAATATTATCAACACTCTGTTCAAGATACTTAGAAAATTCACACTTATTAGAAAAATCAAGACCAAGTTGTGATCTTGCTTTACCATGGACACCTGATCTCGACGTAGAAGTTTGAGGGGCATGATCAAGATTTTCTAAGGTCACAGTATATTTGTCATACATTTCCTTAGCCCAAATTTTAATACTATCTTGACATGTTATTAAATCCGGTGTTTCTTGTGGTGAAATATTTAAATTAGTATAAATTTCTGTAACTAAAGCTTTTGCACCAACTTCTTTATATTCCGGGTTTAAAAGAATTGCAGTTAAATAAATTTGTGGAATAGGAAAAAAATATTTTTTAAATTTTTTAATCATAGCTTCAATAGAATATTTAAAATATGAATTTTGTTTATAGATAGCAAAAATGCATGAAATATTCCAAATATGTATTAAAATTTCACTAATAGTAGGATAATATGTTCCAGAAAAAATTGTGGTAGCATCAAAAAATGATTTTAAAAAGATTTTAAGTGCTTCTACTGCATACCAATCACTGTCCGCAAGTTTATCATCAGGATAAGCATTATGACTATTAAACATCATAGTAATAGGCTTTTTATACTTATAAGCAACTTCAAGCATTTCATAAAAAGAATTCCATCTAGTTTTAACATGCTTTGGAACTTTTCTAAATGGAACTTCACACAATTTACAAAAATCTTTATATTGTTGAATTCTACTATTATTATTTATATGAAAAATCTAAAAAATTGCATTTTCAACTTTATCAATACAACTATCAAATACCCTAATACCATCTTTCACAACTAAATTTAATATATGTGCACCACATTTGATATGAAAAGCATATTTACTAATTGGACAAAGTCTAGTTTCTAGCATAGTCATAGCATTTAAATTAGCAAAAGCATTATCTAAAAGTAATACTAATCATATCAGTAAGATAAAAACGTTGTAAAATTTTTAACACATTTGAAGCAATATAAGTACCAGTTTTTTTGTGTTCACAAATTTTATAAGCGATAATTCTTTTTTGCATTATCCATTTATAATCAATCCAATGTGCAGTAACAGTTAAATAATCAAATCCGTTAGGACTACGACCCATATCAGTGGTAATAGAAGCCCTACAATCCATCAGATAAAAATATTTACGAAGATATTGCATATGTTTTTCATAAAATTCAAAAATATCTCTTTTTACCATGCTTCTTGTAATACCTTCAAAACTGGGATAAAATGTATCCCGAATATATCTTATAAAACCATCATGTTCTCCAAAATTAAAAGGCAAACCACAAACAACAACCATTTTAGCAAAATTTTCACGATCACGGTCCCTATTATAGGGCCGTTGTGAAACATGACCAACAGGGTTTGAAGGATTTAGTGAAGTTTGAATCATGTTTGACCCGCCAACAGAAGGTCCAACGCTAGAGCCAGCATCACCTTGACTAGCTAGATATGCTTGCCACTCTCTCGGATGTTTCTTAAGCAAATGAGTTTTTAACCCCCCAGTCGAACCTCCACTAGCACCAGATACATATTTCCAACTTTGTTTACAAATACGACACGTAGACACAGTTTTTTCTTCATTTAAAAAACAAAATTTCCACACAGCTGATTTTAAAGGACGTTGTGGTTTGGTCTTACCCCTCACTGGAGCAATAGGGGGAAGATCAACTCTAACTTGAGGATTATCCTGAGTTGGAGCTTGGGGAATAGTGGGGGCGGGGGCAATAAAGGGACTAGTCGGTGTATCAGTTTCTTCTAAATCATCATCCTCATGCATTTCTACTTCTTCATTTAATTCATCTTCTAAATCATTATACATTCTTTCATAAGCTTCGTTGGGAATAGGGATATCCGTAGTAATGGAAAATTAGTTTCATTAACATGCGTAAATTCATCTGTATTAAATCTAATTTGAGGAAGAGCAGGGCAGAGAGAAGAACTAGAAGAACCACTACCTATTTTACCCTTCACATAACTTTTTGTTCTTGAAATAATACCTTTTTTACAGGATTTTTTTGAGATAGATCCATAATATAATAAAATATAAAATTAGCAAATTAAAATAAACAAATCACAAGTTCACAAATCACAAATTCACAAATAAATCACAAGTCACAACTAATAAACAAGAATAAAAATTTAAAAATTAAAGAGTGGAACGAATATACCAAACGTCTGCCGTAAAAACAGACGATTATAACTGAAATTTGAAGAAGATTGCTCCTCCAAAATTCACCAAATTATACTTCACTTGCAAAATAATAACAATAATTATAGAATTTGTAAATATTAAGAGATGAAAATTGAGAGAGAATGAGAGTTGAATGGATGAATAAAAATTAAAAGGGAAAGGGGTATTTATAATGAAGAAATAGGAGGGGGCTATTGGTGCTGGGGGGCTGGGGGGGGCTAGGGGGCTGGGGTTGGGGTGGCTAAAATAGCCGTTGGGTGGCTGAAATAGTCGTTACCCAACGGCTGGAAAAAGCATTAATTTTTTTTAAAAAAAAAAAATCGCGTTGACCGGTTGACCGGACCGGAACCGGTTTGTAACCGGTACGAACCGGTATCGGTTTGCCGGTATGGATCGGCAAACCCGGTCCATTCCGGTCACCGGCCGGTACCATTCCGTTCCATCCCGGTACATACCGGACCGGTATGGACCGGTACCGGTACGTCCGGCGGCCGCTCTTAATTAGGCCTAACATAACTTTAAAGGTTAATTCAGAAGGTGAGAATCGACTAAAAGAATCATGGGAGACTCTATTTGGTCTCTACTATTAGAGTTGTATTTTTTAAAAAATATTTAGTATCTATTCAGTTTATCAAACATCAGACAAAAACATACTTGAATATAATTTTTCTCCTTTTTTTTTCTTTTCTCTTTATTTGTTGTACAATAGTGCTCTTCAAAATAGTAATTGAAGTATAATGCTTTAAAGAAATGGGTCTTAAATTTCAAACATGAAAAGTGAGTTCAAATCAAGTGATTGTTGTTGATAAAAAATTTAAAAATATTGACAAATTATTATTGCTGTAAAATAAATTTATTAAAGGGGGAGGGGGAAGGGAGGGGTGAATTGTCCTTTTTCGAATTCCTTAGTCGACTACTTAGAATAAGCAGATGGCTATCAAATAGAAACACAACAATTAAAATAGCAGTGAATGAAAGTGCATAAAGTAAAGATGACACCAAATGTTTTATACTGGTTGAGATCCAAATGGATCTTAGTCCAGTCACCTTAAGTTACAAGAGATGTCTCTACTAGTTCTTTTGGTGTTTTCAGTGTTTACAAGTTTGAGAGTATAACTACTAAATTTACACTCAGATTTTCTTTTTCATTCTCTGTTGATACAAAGCCTCGCCAACTATATTTTTTTTTCTCCTCTTTTTTTCAGTACGCAGTAAAAATTAGAGTATTACAATGCTTAATAAAATTAGAGCAAAGGGCTAAAAATTGATAGAGGCATATTGTATAAACTTCTTCGTTCTTCAATGACTTTTAAATACTTGGTAGGGGTCGTTTGAAGATCTTGATGAAGAGAGTAACTCAAGAGACTTAATCCTTGCAATAAGGATGTGGAATATCCTTATTTCTAAGAATAAGGTTGGACCAATGAGGTCCTCTTTGCCTTGTAGATGTGCCTTGATTGAGCCGAGATCTTTTCTTCTAGAATAGTACTTGTTGCTTTATTCTTTTTATTTTTGATAAAATTCTTTCCTTCTAGGATAGTACTTGATACTTGATCTATATTTTTTCTTTAAATTTAGATTGACTTATGCAAATTCGATCTTCTTTTCTTCATTTATGGCTTGATACTTGATCTCCTTTCCTTTCATGATTTCTTAATGACTCATGACAGTCAGAGAGATCTCTTTCTTCTTTGATCATGGATCAATAAAAGCTTCCTAATGATTTTTCTTTTGTGCTTGATACTTGTTTTCTTTTTCGTAAGTGCTGCTTGATCATGCCTTGATTTTTGCAATGTAAATTGTCATTCATTAAAATCATAATATTTATCAATATTTCCCTTTTTATGATGACAATTTAATAAAAATATTTATAGTCAACTTTTCTGATATGTATTTGCTCCCTCCGCATAGTTGACTTTTGTTGCTATGCAGTTCGTCAGTCAACTTTGATAGTTGTCAAGTTGACTCCCCCCGTTTCTATTTTTTTCCCTTTGACATCATTCAAAAAGGAAGCAAAACAGGCAAAACAAGATAGAGAAAGCAAACAACTAGAGCAGATAGATAAATAGAGAATACAACAATCTTCTGGTGTTATGTTTAGTTACAATAAAAAATAACAAAATAACATTATTTTCAGAAACAGATCATAAAGGTCTAGGATGAAATTCTTCATTGCTTTAAGTTTGGTGTCAATCTCAGTCAGCCGAGTGAGAATTTCACAAGGAGGATTGAAGAGCTGGGTTCAATAGAAGGAGAGGTTTTAAATTTTGAAAGAATAGGAGCACCCATGGGACTATTTTCAGGCTTAAGCACCCAAGTATTATCTGTAAGGATATAACTCATACTAACAAAAGCTCAAGAATTATAGCACTGCTTAACAGTCAATGAAGAAAAATTATCCAGATTCACATTGTTTGCTTCTAGGATTCGAGTAATCAACAAGCCATATGAAAGGCCGGAGTGATCTAGAGAAACATCAATTATGTAGTACAGAATGAAAGAGGATAGTTTAACTAGTATTTTAGAGAGAAGGCAGTAGGTAATTAAAGTATCACGTTATGGATGACGGCAATAACCCTATTGCATCTGTGATTGAAATCTTTTAGTAAAGAATTTTTTTTTGGGTTTATTCATTAATGAAACAAATGGTCCTTAATTCTTCGAGTCTTGTTACCAGAGTTCCTGTACAAGATGTTTAAGGGTAAATTGCAAGATTGTTTTCATTATGTGTGGTTATTTTCTCATACGTGTATAGTATTATATATATGAGATGGTACAATGAATGAATTGGATATCTTGGTATAATTTTTGAGGAAAATTTAGAGTATAAAATTTGAAAAGGAAAATTTATTTGGTGATAAAAGTTCATTCTCATGATTACTAAGATTAAATAGTAATGAAGTATTAAGTTTATGTGCTGGCTTAGACCTTCCTCCATATCGGATAAATTCAAAACAAGTTACTACGTATTTAATCGCTAGGTTGATAATCTGTGTTAACTCTCCTAAACTGAGTAATATAATGATTAGATCAATGTAACTAGGGTTTTGATATTTACTTGACTTAAACTAACAGTATACTCTCCATCTGAGTTAGGTCCGTAAAAGTTTATGGATCGGAGTTAATAGTCAGTCATTATATATGTATATTGCATGAGTAGTTCTCCAATCCTATCATTTGGCTATTTGAGATGCACGAATGTACATGTATGTGATGAGTTTGAATTTAATTATTCAATAGTTATATGACTGTTTTGCTGATCTATTGTAAAAAAAAATTCAATCTCAGATTTAATATGTTTTCTTTTACTTCTCTTAGCACTATTATGAGTCAAAATAAATTTGAGGGTCATAACTTTATTGAGAAAGGTTCTACTTCTAAACCGAAAGGTGAAAAGAAGAAGAAAAAAACTCACAATGCTAAGAAAGATGTAGTTCTAACTGGAGACGTGAAAAAGCCCAACGGCAAGTGTTTTCATTGCAAGAAGTTAGGCCATTGGAGGACACATTGTCCAATTTTCTTAGCCAAGCAGAAAAACAAGTTAGATAACTCACTTTCACTTGTCGTTGAAACGTGCTTAACATAAAATAGAATTTTAATATTAGGGGAGATGTCTTATGCCGTGACATGATATACTTTTTATGCCGCTTCTCCGTTTCTATCTTAAACTCTTTGAATTTCTCAAATCATTCAGACTTAGGCGCAACAAATAAATATATTCATATTTTGAGTAGTCATCAATGAAAGTCATGAAATACTCATAACCATCTCTCTCTTGAATGTTCATCGGGCCACACAAATCAGAATGAATTAACTCTAATTTATCATTGGCTCTATTTCCTTTTGAGGGAAAAGGTCTCTTAGTCTTTTTTCCTTCTAAACAGGATTCACATGTTGGTAGTGCCTCCACTTTTAGTGAACCTAAAAGTCCATCTCAAACCAACCTTGAAATCCTATCTAGATTTATATGACATAGACGCAAGTATCATAAATAGATCTCATTAAATTCAGAAGATCGTTTTCTTTTATTGAAAATGTTAACATTATTCAGTTCAATAGTTTGTTGCAGTTCAGGAGAGACATTAATAATAAAAAGACCATCAATGAATGTAACATCAGAGATAAAATATTTATTATAGCTAATAACACAATCGTTATCAGAAAAATTAACATCATAACCATCTCTTAAAGCTCTAGAAACTGAAATCAAATTTCTTCTAACAGCAAGTGCATATAATGCGTCTTTTAAAATTAAAACTCTACCACTACCAAACAAAATACTAATATTTCCTAATGCTAAAGTTGGAGCTGCTGTGCCATCCGCTTGAAAAATAGTAACTTCACCTCTAATCAACTTGCACATTTCTTGAAACCCCTGCATAGTAGTGCAGATGTGAACAGTGGCTCCTGAATCTACACACCATTATGTGGTAGAAACAGCCGCTAAGAACGTTTCAACGACAAGTGAAAGTGAGTTATCTAACTTGTTTTTCTGCTTGGCTAAGAAAATTGGACAATGTGTCCTCCAATGGCCTAACTTCTTGCAATGAAAACACTTGCCGTTGGGCTTTTTCACGTCTCCAGTTAGAATTACAGCTTTCTTAGCATTGTGAGTTTTTTTCTTCTTCTTTTCACCTTTCGGTTTAGAAGTAGAACCTTTCTCAATAAAGTTATGACCCTCAAATTTATTTTGACTCATAATAGTGCTAAGAGAAGTAAAAGAAAACATATTAAATCTGAGATTGAATTTTTTTTTACAATAGATCAGCAAAACAGTCATATAACTATTGAATAATTAAATTCAAACTCATCACATACATGTACATTCGTGCATCTCAAATAGCCAAACGATGGGATTGGAGAACTACTCATGCAATATACATATATAATGACCGACTATTAACTCCGATCCATAAACTTTTACGGACCTAACTCAGATGGAGAGTATACTGTTAGTTTAAGTCAAGTAAATATCAAAACCCTAATTACATAGATCTAATCATTATATTACTCAGTTTAGGAGAGTTAACACAGATTATCAACCTAGCTATTAAATACGTAGTAACTTGTTTTGAATTTATCCCATATGGAGGAATGTCTAAGCCAGCACATAAACTTAATACTTCATTACTATTTAATCTTAGTAATCATGAGAATGAACTTTTATCACCAAATAAATTTTCCTTTTCAAATTTTATACTCTAAATTTTCCTCAAAAATTATACCAAGATATCCAATTCATTCATTGTACCATCTCATATATATAATACTATACACGTATGAGAAAATAACCACACATAATGAAAACAATCTTGCAATTTACCCTTAAACATCTTGTACAGGAACTCTGGTAACAAGACTCGAAGAATTAAGGACCATTTGTTTCATTAATGAATAAACCCAAAAAAAAATTCTTTACTCAAAGATTTCAATCACAGATGCAATAGGGTTATTGCCGTCATCCATAACGTGATACTTTAATTACCTACTGCCTTCTCTCTAAAATACTAGTTAAACCATCCTCTTTCATTCTGTACTACATAATTGATGTTTCTCTAGATCACTCCAGCCTTTCATATGGCTTGTTGATTACTCGAATCCTAGAAGCAAACAATGTGAATCTGGATAATTTTTCTTCATTGACTGTTAAGCAGTGCTATAATTCTCGAGCTTTTGTTAGTATGAGTTATATCCTTACAGATAATACTTGGGTGCTTAAGCCTGAAAATAGTCCCATGGGTGCTCCTATTCTTTCAAAATTTAAAACCTTTCCTTCTATTGAACCCAGCTCTTCAATCCTCCTTGTGAAATTCTCACTCGGCTGACTGAGATTGACACCAAACTTAAAGCAATGAAGAATTTCATCCTAGACCTTTATGATCTGTTTCTGAAAATAATGTTATTTTGTTATTTTTTATTGTAACTAAACATAACACCAAAAGATTGTTGTATTCTCTATTTATCTATCTGCTCTAGTTGTTTGCTTTCTCTATCTTGTTTTGCCTGTTTTGCTTCCTTTTTGAATGATGTCAAAGGGAAAAAAATAGAAACAGGGGGAGTCAACTTGAAAACTATCAAAGTTGACTGACGAACTGCATAGCAACAAAAGTCAACTATGCGGAGGGAGCAAATACATATCAGAAAAGTTGACTATAAATATTTTTATTAAATTGTCATCATATAAAGGGAAATATTGATAAATATTATGATTTTAATGAATGACAATTTACATTGCAAAAATCAAGGCATGATCAAGCAGCACTTACGAAAAAGAAAACAAGTATCAAGCACAAAAGAAAAATCATTAGGAAGCTTTTATTGATCCATGATCAAAGAAGAAAGAGATCTCTCTGACTGTCATGAGTCATTAAGAAATCATGAAAGGAAAGGAGATCAAGTATCAAGCCATAAATGAAGAAAAGAAGATCAAATTTGCATAAGTCAATCTAAATTTAAAGAAAAAATATAGATCAAGTATCAAGTACTATCCTAGAAGGAAAGAATTTTGTCAAAAATAAAAAGAATAAAGCAACAAGTACTATTCTAGAAGAAAAGATCTCGGCTCAATCAAGGCACATCTACAAGGCAAAGAGGACCTCATTGGTCCAACCATATTCTTAGAAATAAGGATATTCCACATCCTTATTGCAAGGATTAAGTCTCTTGAGTTACCCTCTTCATCAAGATCTTCAAACGACCCCTACCAAGTATTTAAAAGTCATTGAAGAACGAAGAAGTTTATACAATATGCCTCTATCAATTTTTAGCTCTTTGCTCTAATTTTATTAAGCATTGTAATACTCTAATTTTTATTGCGTACTGAAAAAAAAGAGGAGAAAAAAAAATATAGTTGGCGAGGCTTTGTATCAACAGAGAATGAAAAAGAAAATCTGAGTGTAAATTTAGTAGTTATACTCTCAAACTTGTAAACACTGAAAACACCAAAAGAACTAGTAGAGACATCTCTTGCAACTTAAGGTGACTGGACTAAGATCCATTTGGATCTCAACCAGTATAAAACATTTGGTGTCATCTTTACTTTATGCACTTTCATTCACTGCTATTTTAATTGTTGTGTTTCTACTTGATAGCCGTCTGCTTATTCTAAGTAGTCGACTAAGGAATTCGAAAAAGGACAATTCACCCCTCCCTCCCCCCTCCCCCTTTAATAAATTTATTTTACAACAATAATAATTTGTCAATATTTTTAAATTTTTTATCAACAACAACCACTTGATTTGAACTCACTTTTCATGTTTGAAATTTAAGACCCATTTCTTTAAAGCATTATACTTCAATTACTATTTTGAAGAGCACTATTGTACAACAACTAAAGTGAAAAGAAAAAAAAAGGAGAAAAATTATACTCAAGTATGTTTTTGTCTGATGTTTGATAAACTGAATAGATACTAAATATTTTTTTAAAAAATACAACTCTAATAGTAGAGACCAAATAGAGTCTCCCATGATTCTTTTAGTCGATTCTCACCTTCTGAATTAACCTTTAAAGTTATGTTAGGCCTAATTAAGAGTGGCCGCCGGACCGGTACGGACCGGTACCATTCCGGTCCATTCCGGTACCGATACCGGTCCATACCGGTCCGGTACATACCGGGATGGAACGGAATGGTACCGGTCGGTGACCGGAACGGACCGGGTTTGCCGATCCATACCGGCAAACTGATACCGGTTCGTACCGGTTACAAACCGGTTCTGGTCCGGTCCGGTCTGGTCCGGTCCGGTCTGGTCCGGTCCGGTCCGGTCAACCGGTCAATGCGATTTTTTTTTTTTTTTTAAAACTATTGTTGTTTCCAGCCGTTGGGTAACGGCTATTTCAGCCACCCAGCGGCTATTTTAAACCTCTCACCCCCCCTAGCCCCCCAGCCCCCCAGCACACCCCACCCCCCCCTCACAGCCCTCCTCCTATTTTTTCATTATAGATACCCCTTCCCCTTTTAATTTTTATTCATCCATTCAACTCTCATTCTCTCTCAATTTTCATCTCTTAATATTTACAAATTCTATAATTATTGTTATTATTTTGCAAGTGAAGTATAATTTGGTGAATTTTGGAGGAGCAATTTTCTTCAAATTTCAGTTATAATCATCTGTTTTTACGGCAGACGTTTGGTATATTCGTTCCACTCTTTAATTTTTAAATTTTTATTCTTGTTTATTAGTTGTGACTTGTGATTTATTTGTGAATTTGTGATTTGTGATTTGTGAACTTGTGATTTGTTTATTTTAATTTGCTAATTTTATATTTTATTATATTATGGATCCATCTCAAAAAAAATCCGGTAAAAAAGGTATTATTTCAAGAACAAAAAGTTATGTGAAGGGTAAAATAGGTAGTGGTTCTTCTAGTTCTTCTCTCCGCCCTGCTCTTCCTCAAATTAGATTTAATACAGATGAATTTACGCATGTTAATGAAACTAATTTTCCATTTACTATGGATGACCCTATTCCCAACGAAGCTTATGAAAGAATGTATAATGATTTAGAAGATGAATTAAATGAAGAAGTAGAAATGCATGAGGATGATGATTTAGAAGAAACTGATACACCGAGTAGTCCCTTTATTGCCCCCGCCCCCACTATTCCCCAAGCTCCAACTCAGGATAATCCTCAAGTTAGAGTTGAGCTCCCCCCTATTGCTCCAGTGAGGGGTAAGACCAAACCACAACGTCCTTTTAAATCAGCTGTGTGGAAATTTTGTTTTTTAAATGAAGAAAAAACTGTGTCTATGTGTCGTATTTGTAAACAAAGTTGGAAATATGTATCTGGTGCTAGTGGAGGTTCGACTGGGGGGTTAAAAACTCATTTGCTTAAGAAACATCCGAGAGAGTGGCAAGCATATCTAGCTAGTCAAGGTGATGCTGGCTCTAGCGTTGGACCTTCTGTTGGCGGGTCAAACATGATTCAAACTTCACTAAATCCTTCAAATCCTGCTGGTCATGTTTCACAACGGCCCTATAATAGGGACCGTGATCGTGAAAATTTTGCTAAAATGGTTGTTGTTTGTGGTTTGCCTTTTAATTTTGGAGAACATGATGGTTTTATAAGATATATTCGGGATACATTTTATCCCAGTTTTGAAGGTATTACAAGAAGCATGGTAAAAAGAGATATTTTTGAATTTTATGAAAAACATATGCAATATCTTCGTAAATATTTTTATATGATGGATTGTAGGCTTCTATTACCACTGATATGGGTCGTAGTCCTAACGGATTTGATTATTTAACTGTTACTGCACATTGGATTGATTATAAATGGATAATGCAAAAAAGAATTATCGCTTATAAAATTTGTGAACACAAAAAAACTGGTACTTATATTGCTTCAAGTGTGTTAAAAATTTTACAACGTTTTTATCTTACTGATAAAGTGATTAGTATTACTTTAGATAATGCTTCTGCTAATTTAAATGTTATGACTATGGTAGAAACTAGACTTTGTCCAATTAGTAAATATGCTTTTCATATCAAATGTGGTGCACATATATTAAATTTAGTTGTGAAAGATGGTATTAGGGTATTTGATAGTTGTATTGATAAAGTTGAAAATGCAATTTTTTGGATTTTTCATATGAATAATAATAGTAGAATTCAACAATATAAAGATTTTTGTAAATTGTGTGAAGTTCCATTTAGAAAAGTTCCAAAACATGTTAAAACTAGATGGAATTCTTTTTATAAAATGCTTGAAGTTGCTTATAAGTATAAAAAGCCTATTACTATGATGTTTAATAGTCATAATGCTTATCCTGATGATAAACTTGCGGACAGTGATTGGGATGCAGTAGAAGCACTTAAAATCTTTTTAAAATCATTTTTTGATGCTACCAAAAATTTTTCTGGAACATATTATCCTACTATTAGTGAAATTTTAATACATATTTGGAATATTTCATGCATTTTTGCTATCTATAAACAAAATTCATATTTTAAAGATTCTATTGAAGCTATGATTAAAAAATTTAAAAAATATTTTTTTCCTATTCCATAAATTTATTTAACTGCAATTCTTTTTAACCCGGAATATAAAAGAAGTTGGTGCAAAAGCTTTAGTTAGAGAAATTTATACTAATTTAAATATTTCACCACAAGAAACACCGGATTTAATAACATGTCAAGATAGTATTAAAATTTGGACTAAGGAAATGTATGACAAATATACTGTGACCTTAGAAAATCTTCATCATGCCCCTCAAACTTCTACGTCGAGATCAGGTGTCCATGGTAAAGCAAGATCACAACTTGGTCTTGATTTTTCTAATAAGTGTGAATTTTTTAAGTATCTTGAACAGGGTGTTGATAATATTCCAACTACGGATGGCATACCACAGCTATTGGATTGGTGGAAATGTCGTGAAGAACTCTTTCCAAAACTTAGCAAGATGGTGAGAGACGTGCTAGTAATTCAAGGATCATCAGTTGCTTCGGAGTAAGCTTTTAGCGCGGCAAGATTTCAAATTGGAGACCATAGATATTCCTTAGCAGAAGACAGTTTGGAGGTATCGGTGTTGTTTAGAGATTGGATCAACGCCGAGCGAAGAAACGTTGGAAGACCAAAGTTACAATAAGTAGCAGAACAAGTCATAGATAACCTCATTGGATTTGATAGTGATGATGGCGCTGAACTTGAAGATCGTCAAACAGCTTTACCAGGAATTGAGGTTGAAGAAGCTGAAACTTTACAAAGTTTGGAAGATAAATTTATAAATCTATACAACTATTACTATTACATTCGAGGCTTAGTTGAAACAGAACCCTTCCTAGAAGGTGGCTGCGTAAATTAGGCGCGCTTAGTTGAAACAGAACCCTTCCTAGAAGGTGGCTGCGTAAATTAGGCGCTTTACTAATAGTTGTAAATTGTAATATTAGTTTGAAATTTTGAATAAATTGATTTTTTTTTAATTTTTATCATTGTTTTATACTTTTATAGTTTTATACTTTTATTCATTGAAAACATAAACTAATAAATTGAAAACTTAAAAAAATAAAAAATAAACAACAAACTTATAAATTGAAAACTTAAAAAAATAAACTAAAACATAAACTAATAGACTTCAAAACATAAACTTATAAATTGAAAACTTAAAAAAATAAAAAACTTTAAACAAACTAAAACATTTCAAATATATAACTTAGAAAATATATATAAACTATAAACTTAATCAAACTTCAATTAAAATAAATAAAACTTATAAATTTAAAAACTTTAAAAAATAAAAACTTTAACAAACTAATAAACTTCAAATATAATTTATATAAGTTATAAAATTTTAAATCATAATTAACTATTTACCTTTTAAGTTATAAATTATAAAAACTTTTAAGTTATAAGTTATCACTTGAAAATTAAGTTTGAAATTCAAAATGTAATTCAAAATTTAAAAACTTAAAAAAAAAAAAAAACCATTCCGATAAACCGGTTCGGCCCATTCTGGTACCATTTCGGTACGATACCGGTCCATTCCGGTTTAAACCGGAATGGGATGGAATCCGGTTTCCATACCGGTTGAACCGGTCCGGTTCATTCCGGTACCGGTCACCATTCCGGTACTGGCCGCACCGGTCCGGTCCGGTACCGGTCTGTTCCGGTCCGGCCATCCCATTCCGGTCCGGTGCCCACTTAGCTACTGTTAACCGACATACCCCCAATATGAGTAACTGGGGCACAACCTTTAACCCCAGCTGGAAGGGTGTTCCATACCTTTCCAAGGGTACGAACATGGACTGACGTGGATCCACTAAACTGATATCCAAATGGATTAAGGTATCAATCCTAGTCTGATGAGTGACCCTTTAGAACCTACAGTGGCACCATAGTTCTAGGACTTAGGGACTTTTACTAAAGGTCCCAGCCTAATTGACGGGTGAGCCTTCGTCCCTGCATCTGCTCGGTACTAAGTACTACTCCCAACTGAATATAAGCTGACATACCTGATAGCTCAATAATACTGAGGTTCTGAGAATGAAATGTAAATACTTAGCATGAAAGCATTCTAAATCATGTAATTCTAAAGGACTGAGTATTCGACTAACAATGCATGAAATTGTAAGTCATCGGGTGTTCATAACCTGCCATCTCTGAAGAATGCAACTACTCATGGAAATTCTATAACCTAAATAGAATGTGGATTTCTTATCACAAGTTCAAAACCATGGATAATTCAATATACTGAGTATTCCTGACTTTAAAGTACACAAGGATGCTACATTCTAGGGAAAACATTTATTCCAGGTTCATTCGTGATGAGAAACTGAGGCACAAAGAAATTCATAATATTCAAGAAAATCGTAGGCTCTGAAGAATGAATTGAACTGAGGAATTGAGTTAATTTTGAGACTCAATGGGTGAGAGGAACCCATTGATGAAATCCCACATATTTGAGAGAAAAATCCATGGTGAAATCATTAGGTTTGGAGCCTGAAGTTGAAGAACCCTACTTCTTGATTTGGAGAAGAAAACTGCTTTTTTTCTCTGTTCTTGGCTAAGTGTCGATCTAATTATTGAGGGAATGGGGGATTTGGGGTAGTAAAGGCTAAATCTTCAGGCTTAGGATAGTCAAAATGACTTAGTTCTTGTGTTAAAAGAGTGGGAAAGATGTAACATAACCCAGGGAATTAAATCTGAAAAACGGTTAAAAACCTCAGCCTAGGCATCCACGGGCACTATCCACGGACCATAGAATGAACCATGGGTCGTGGTTGGTGGTCGTCGTTCCTGTCCAATATTACATGTTGTGGATCTTATTCCATGGTCGAGATCCATGGGTCTTGGAGCTTTCCACAGCCCGTGGAAACCTCTTGTGGCTATCAGGGAAAACTGTAGGCCTTCAAGTTTGATTCCACGAGGGGAAACCGTGGACCGTGGTCTGATCCATCAACCGTGAAACCCTATTGTGGTTTCAGACCTTGAGGCCAGTCTTCAAGGCTATTCCATGAGGCATGTCCATGGCTTATGGTTTAATCCATGACTTGTGGACTTAGTCCCTGGATCTTATTCTGAGTCCTAATTGCTAAACACTTAGCATTTCTGGGCTAGTTCTAGGCTTAGAATTTTCTAGGGTGTTAAAATTTTATACTATATATCCTCTACCTGAGATAAGTCTAAAGAAAGTAAAACCATAACTTACCACACGACCGAACACCAGTTGTGAACCGTCACATGGAAGCCAGTCCATTTCGTAAAGCCTCAGACTGATGTCACTTTATCAAATATATAATCTACATGTTAATTTGAGACTAATGATACCCATATCGATATTTTACAGTTTAAGCCATAAATCGAGTCAAAAATCAACCCTCGGGGCCTATCGACAAAAATAAAAATTTATTTCACAATTATCTCACCGTAGGATAAGGAACTCTCCCAAAAATTTGGCAAAGATGGAGTTTGATTAGGGCCCCAAAATAGCCAGGGAACTCACTTGATCAATGGAGGAAAACAAAGACTTAGAGACGCAATATGCAAATTAATGACGAAAATAAAGCTAAGACGAGTAAGAGAAGAAAATGGGGGAGAAATGGGATTTACATGCACCCAAGAACGACCAAAGATTGATGAGAATCCTTCTAAACTGATATCACAATCTATGGAAGTTTTGGAATAAAATAAAATAATGAAGGAGAAGGTCCTTTAAAGGACCAGCGATCACCGCACTTGCGGAAGATTTGCCACAGGAGCTGTCAGTCTTCCGCAGGAGCAGAAGCCACCAGCTTCCTCAGGCTTAACAGAAGCAGGCCTTTACCTACAGGCGCGAGTCCACAGCAACAAAGAAAGCTCACAACATCGAACCTGGGTGCACAGTATACCCTCCACAGGAGTAGAACTTCGCCAGCTGGAGCAGTAACACAGGAGAAGGAAAAGCTCCACGGGAGCGATCCCCTTATGACATCACCCTCCTCCACTGGTGTGGCCAGCTCACTGCAAGAGTGGTTGCACCAGCACCAGCTTCTTCAATATCTTAACCAAAGACAACTAAACTCCTAACGGACATCCAGGATTTATTTGGAACCAAGTCAACACAAACCAAACATGCTACCCAACTGGAAGCGGCATTCCAAACTCAATGGAATCAACAAAACAACCAATGGAGGTCCTCTTGACAAAATATTAACCGAAGTCAACACTTTAACCATAAACACTAATATCCACTCAAGCACCCAAAATGATGTGAAAGCCTTGGGACCCAAACCAAAGGTCCCACTAGCCTAAAGTCCACCTTCCGGAGCTAACACAATTGTAAGAATTTCTATCCGAGCCTATTTTCCAAGAATGTTGACCAAAGTCAAATTCTTCTAAACAAAAAGATCTAAAACCCAATTAAATACCTCAGGTATCGTGCAACCTATCCTCGCAGGATATAAATATAGTATTGAAGCTATGAGATTGGTCAAAATGGTAAAAATGCATGAAAATATGAAATGATCAAGAAGGTTATTACAACATCCACTACTAAAAAAACTTTTGTTCTCGAAAGTCAGAGAACAGAAGGTACCTAAAGGCTCAAAAAGGTGAGGATATCTTATCCGCATATTTATTCCCAAGTAGCCTTCTCGACTGGGCGATACCTCTATTGAACCTTTACTAATGGACCAACTATAAACCATAATTAAGCAATCATGTTTTAGTCTCAACCTTAGAAAGAGGGTGTTTAGCACTCATAATCTAATTCGCAATTACAAAATTAATATAATTCATACAAGAATTAAGGAATGAAAAAGAGAAGAATAAAAACCCTAATAGAAGCCTCCCTCATGTGTTTTTCAATCCCAAGTCGTCCCCCAATCCTTATTATTGAAGTTAAGTGTCCTATTTATATTGTAGGACAGTTTGTACCTGACAAAACCCAAGTCTGTGGCGCTTTGAAATCGTGGAGCCTAAGCTCCATGAGACCCCCTTATCGTGGCAGCTCACTACCGTGCCACACCCTTAGCTTAGAAGCTCATTGTAAATTGAGATCCAGTTTGTGACCATCTATGTGCCATACTAATAAAATAGATCATAGCTTCTGTGGCACGGAGGTGTGTTTTGGCTTCCAATTTTCCACTGTAATGCAATATCTCCACCTTCCTTCGTGTTCCATGGTTTGTAGTTGCCTTTAAACACCTCTTTAAGCTTGTCTTGCTTCCCATCATTAATCATAACACATTCACTCATCCACAAGCTCATTATTTATGCCAAACCAAACTCGATCTTTACAAATATCTCAACCTGAAACACTAATCATATCCATCAGTTTATGAACACAAGTTAAGCTTATTCAAATTAATATATATGCAATGTAGCTCACAAAATAGACACAAGTATGGAGAATAATTAGCTATTAGTGTGATGCCTTGTGCGACTCACACATCAATATTTATGCATCACATGCGAAACGCACAAAGGCACAACTGGAATTTTTGGTTCCTTATGTTCTTGTAAGTTTCACATGTGATCCGTAGAGCAAGATCTACTTAGGCACTTGGCACCATGCAACAAACCAACAATATTAAATAAAGGGGACAAGGGATATCATGACCATAAACTTTAGGGTACTCAGGCTTCTTCAGATTCCCATTGACAAAATCAAGCAAGAAAAGAACTTAACGACTTCCCTTAAGATGGACGTCACCCCATATATCATCGGGAACATCAAGATCTTACTTGCAACAATGGGCATCAACAAATTTAGAAACAATTAACCCCTCTCCGCACAAGATCATACACCCAAATATAATTTGTAACAATGAATCATGGGCCTACACGTAGCAAAATTCAGCCCTAACAATCAATTCTCAACAAAACCTCATGATTAACGATAATTTGGCCTTAATAACGACGTCACCCAATCTATCATCGGGCCAAACCATTTGTCAATCACAAGTGGGTTACTCAGATTTCATCCCAACTCAAATTTTAAGGCTAAAAATTCACTACCAATCAACATGCGTTAACAAAATTCAAGTTCTACCAAGTTTGACAATAAGCAAAATTATCAATACAACTCAAAATTTGGGAACCCAAATTTTTTGGGTCTCACCTAAAATCAACATGGCAATTCTATTAAGCATGCTTCATAATATGAGTTCCCAACCTTCATAAAAACAAATATTTAACATCAGGGAACTTACCACTTGTGATTGTTAGGCATAGAGAAGTGAAAATTGAAGCTTTTGGAAGGCAACAATGGTGACCCAATCAACTCGCCCGAAGAGATGACAGCGGCAGCATGGAGGATCGATAGTGGTGATTGTGGGAGAGAAAAAGAAGATTTTGGGAGAAGTAGAAAGACGTGTGGAAGGTTTTGGGGGAAAATTTTGAGAGTTTGAGAGAAAATATGGTAAGGGTGGTGAAAGAGGCGGAATATAAAGAGAAAAGAAGAGAGAAAGTTGAGCTGGATTGTCTCTGGGTCGGGTCGGTCAATTAAAATTCAAATTCACCTTTTGTGCACCACAACATGTGATTTGCACCAGCCTTGGTGCAGACCGCATGTCGTTTTGCACCTCACCTTTTTCTCTCCTAGGTTTGCCCAGGCTTCTGGTTTTCCATGAGATGCTTCTGGCTTCTGTTTTGGTATACGGTGAGCTGTGCAGCACATACAATTGCTTGTGTTGTCCGCACAGTCCTCCACACAACCCTATTTTCACTTGTCCATGTTTCTACTCCATGCATTCTCTAAAAACACACCAAAAATAATAAAAGATAACCAAAAACAAAGTAAAAAAACTTGGGTTGCCTCCCAAGCAGCGCTTGATTTAACGTCACAGCTTGACAATACTACCTTAAATCACTCGTTCTTTGGATTGGTGATGGTATCACTGGGCAACGTCCCCTTCATCCTCGGGTTCATTTGGCTTGAGAAGTGGTTCATTTAGGCCTCAAGATGCTTAATCTAGGCTAAGTGAGATCTCACGGTTTGATGAAGTGTTGAAACTTCACTCTTTAGCTCACTCACTCCTGTATTTGTTGTATCCACCTTCTTTAGAACCAAGGACAACATGTCCTCTAGCTTGGAATGACCGGGGTTGCTTGTGCCCAGTTGGTAGAGAGAGTCTGCTTTGTTTGGAGGTATATAGGGATTTGAGCTTCGGTGATTGAAGCGATCACCATCTTTATCTCTATCCCTCCAATTTCCGTCCCTTTCCTTATCTCTTATCCAACCTTGTTCTCCTCCCTCGAGCGATAATACCCGGGATGAGAACCCGCCGATATAAAGCATAACTTACGATCGATAACTGTCATCAGCTCATCATCACTCGCTTTGATTTCTGGTGTACTCACAACATTCACCGCCTTAGCACCGCCAGCTCCCATTACATGCTTGGCCATCAAATCAATTTGTGTCATCATTTTTGCTATTGTCTCATCTCGCTCCTCATTCCTCTTCCTCATTTCATTGGTCAAGATGGATGAAGGTCCTCCCGAAATTGGCACATCCACTTCTCTCGTATGCCAAGCTTGGTTGGTTTTAGTCATTTGCTCTAATAAAGTCGAGGCAATGGGAAACTCTAAGTCCATAAAAGGTACCACCTCCAAGGTTCTCAGCCACTGACTTATTCATAGATTTCAATGACCGGTCGAAGCTTTGTAGCAATACGTTGTTTGATAACTCATGGTTCAGACATACGAGAAGCTTCTTTTTGAACCTTAACCAAACCTCATATAGAGGCTCATCCGGGAGTTGCCTAAAGTTGGTAATCTCGTCTCTTAGCTGCATCATTTGAGATAGAGGAAAGAATCTCGATGTAAATTCCTCAACCAACTCATCCCAAGAGGTGATAGAATCATCCGACAATTCTTCCAACCACGTTGTGGCTTCCCCCGTCAAGGAAAAGGGGAATAGGTACAATCGGATGGATTCTTGGGAGATATTTTGAATGATGTATGGTTGGAAAATATCCACGAAATTATGGATATGCCGGTTAGCATCTTCATGTGCTGCTCCACCAAATAGGCCCTTCATTTGGATTAAGTGGAGCATGGTGCTAGTCACGTGAAAGATAGCATTTCCCACCGTGGGGGGTAGGCGGATTGCACCCACACCCCCTTGCATCACAGGCTCAGCAGTGTTGGCATCCATGAAGCCGTCAACGCTCTCGTTTTCGTCGGCCTCACTCATAGGCTAGCCTGCTCAGTCACAACACAAACAACAAACAAAAGTAAAAGAAACAAGCACTCTCAAAGTGATTTCAAATCTACTGTAATGACCCTCCAGGTCATTTTCCATTTTTTGCGTTTTTTCTACATTTCGAGCTTTCCCTCAGTGGCTCCAGGTCATTTATAACCTGCCGAGAATGAGGGTTTGGTGCCTGAGCTATTCGTTAGGTTGTTATGACCATTTCCCTATTTTAGATTTTAAAGTTGGTAAATCTTTGACTTCGGTCAACTTTCTTGGTTAACGAGCTCCGAATCAAATTCTAACAGTTTCGTTGGCTCCATAACGGGGATTTTGGTCTAGTGGGACCACTGGTTTGGGCCTGAGTGCTTTCGGTTTGGTTTTGTGTGGCTTTGTATGTTTTGGAGTCAGTTTGGCTGATAGGGTTAACTTTGGTCAATATTTGGAGAAGACGGCCTCGGATGGGAATTCCGTCAGCGTCGTTAGCTCTGGAATATTGACTTTGGGTTAGGGGGACCTTTGGTTTGGGTCTCGAGGCTTCCGGGCTCATTTTTGGGTTTTGAGTTTTGAGTTGGTTTTGGCGTGGGCCCACTTTTCATCAAAACGGTCTACGTTGGGAGTTTCGTCAATTCCATTGAGTTTGGAATGCCATTTCTAGAAGGGTAGCATAGTTGGTTTGTGTTCACGAGGTTCCGGATGAATCCCGAGAGTCCGTCGAAAGATTTTTGGACTTGGTGTTTTTGCTGGTTGCTGCATTAAGTTGCACACAACTTTGCTCTTCGCGATCGCGGGGAATCCACCACATTCGCGATGGACTAGTTTCTTGACCATCGCTTTCGTGAAGGGTTCCTTCGCGTTCGCGATGTAGCCGTCGGGGACCTGGCTCGGCTTCCTCTTCGTGAACGCGGCCTGGACCATCGCGAACGCGATGGTTGGGCCGGCTGTTCTCCGAGAACGCGGGGGTCCTGTCGCAATCGCGATGAAGGACCCCTGGTAGTTATATTAAGTTTCAACTTCGTTTACTCTTTCAAAACTCCGAGAAAATCCATTTCCCAGCTTCTTTGCTTCAACACTCTTCATCCGGTAAGTTCCCTCGTCACCCCTCTCCTCCTTTCGTATTTTATTCTCGTAATTCTCCCGTTAGAACTCTGTTGTTGTTAATTCTTAAGGTTGGGGTGATCCTTGTGGGAATCTGATTTCCTGGGGTTGCATGCTCGAAAATCTGTACAATTCACCTCCTATGAACACCTAATTTTTGACCGAACCTAAAGTTTTATTATTATTATTATTATTATTATTATTATTATTATTATTAATATTCCTTTTAAATTTAATTAGATATTTTTATTTTACCTTATATTTAATAAATTTATTTTAAAGATTTGAAAACTAAAACATAAAATAATACCATCACAGTTTTATGTTAGATTTGTTTTTATTTGCTCTTAAAAATGTGTTTTTCTTTTAACATAGGTTTTAACAAATAAGCTAGTAATTTTAATATTTTCTTAGCTACATTTTATTTTAAGTATATATATATTTTGTTAGTCCAAATAGTTAGTTACTATTTTTATATATACTATTTTGTATACTAGTTTATATAAACTATTATATATACTACTACTTTTTATATATACTATTATATATATACTATTATATATATACTAATACTTTTTATATACTATTATATATATACTACTACTTTTATATACTATTGTATGTATATTATTTTATATATATATACTATTATATATTTTTAAAAATTTAATTGAAAAAAGAAGAAGATAAAAACTAGTAACTTCCCTCAACCCCTAATCCCATTTATCTCTCTAACTCCCCCCAGGTACATACCCTCGTACTCCCTCACATTCACTCCACTCACACACAACCCCCAACACTCTTTCTATATAAACACACCCACACACAAACATTACAGACACGGACAAAAAAATAGTAGACAGAAAAAGAATAAAGAAAGAGAGGAAAGGAAAGAAAGAAAGAAAGAAAGAAAGAAAGAAAGAAAGAAAGAAAGAAACAGTACAAAGAAAGGAGAGAAACAGAAAAAGAAAGAAAAGAGGATAAGTCTAGAGTTTGGTTTCCGTTTGGAGTTTCAGTGACAACGTTTCTGCTTTTAGTTTTTCATTTGTTCATCAAACAGGTTCCTACTAAGTTCCTTTCCTTTTATTTTTATAGCTCTAATATTGTGAATCAAAATATGAACAAAGTTATATAAACGTTTTCATGTATTTGTGTAATATGTGGAGTTGATTATTTGCATGGGTTTTTTATTATGAAGTTATTCAAATTTCATATTTGTTTAAACTGTTATATTTCTTTGACGTGACAATGAAGTATGTCCAAATATGTATTTTATCCATTTATATGAATATGTTTAGTTGAAATCTCATTCTATTTATCTACCATACCAATTCCATTTTGATATACTATATTACATCGTTTCATTTCAAAATAGATACAAGTGATAAAATAATGCTTTAGTGATTTTTCTTAGTAGAAGTCATTTAAATAGTGCACATTTACTTTGAATTTGTTCAAATTAAGTCTAAAGGAAGAGCATTAAATTTGAGTAAAGATTTGTGACTTTATTAAATATATATATATATATATTTCTTTTATCACCATTTAATTTAATGAAGCAGTAACTACTATTTTATATTTATAGATAATAATTTTATTTAATTTACGGCTTAAAATATTACTAGAGATACATACATATTTTTTATCATTATTATTCGTAGATATTTTATTTCGTTAAGTTGATCTTAAAGTTTTCGTGAGTATATGATAACCTACATAATAATCTAGATTCTTGTTAAGTTCTAGAATTGCATGCATGTTAATGAGAAATTCTCACTTGGCTTGAAAACGAATAGTCGAATTGAATTATGTGGGTAACCATTGCATCAAATATGTACAATATTATTGACAAATTGTTGTTAAGTAAAACTAGTTTACATTAGTTTGAATTCTTGGACTGAAATTTTTATCCATATAAGGACGTAAGTCAATCATTTTGGTCTCTCCCAAAAATGACAAAAAAAAAAGAGAGAAAAAAAAACAATTGGATGATGCTGATGTTAGAGAATTTTTTCATACAAAGAGATATGAATTTGGTTGGTTAATGTTTAATTATGGAGTAATTTTATATTATTTTTATTGGTAGTTATAGTAGCGAAGTGATATTTTGTAGATATGATCACTGTTTACTTTTTATTTCTTGATTAAAGTTTTTTTAAGAAAAAAAGAATTTTTAAAAGAATTTATTCTTAAAAATGAGCGAGTTTAGTTATTAACCCAAAGAAAATTAAAAGTCTAACATAAGTAATAATTAATTATAAAATCAAAAAGCACTGCTATCGACAATTCAATTTACTAAAATTAACTTATCATTTTAAAGCCAATTTAATTGGGGTAGATAGACTTTAAGTACGCTAGATGCTTATTAACACACTTGAGAAATATGGGAACGATTCATAAATGCCTCCAAAGGTGTGAGAAACATATCAAAATTCTTGGTAAGACTAAAAAAGCACTGCTACCGGTAAGCCACACATTAATATAAATAAAATGGTTTAAATCAGTTTTAAAATAAATCAAAAAGGCGAGAAATAAGTAATTTTTGTTAAGATAATAAACATAACACATCTGAAAGACTAATCTAAGCCATTTATAAGTCAATGAATTGATCGTGCTAGAACCACGGGACTCGAGGGGTGCCTCACACCTTTCCCTCGGTCAACAGAATTCTTTACCCGAAATTCTAATTCGCAGACCAATAAAGAGTCAACTTCCTTTTGATTAGGGATTCAAAAGGTGACTTGGAACACCAAAACTCATTTCCAAGTGGCGACTCTGTTAAAATAAATAATCCCTTTTCAAAATGTCACTTTACTTAGAATTTTTTTTTTCAAAACAACTCTCTTAGCGGGGTGCAAAAAAAGGGGCGTGACAGCTCTGGCGTCTTTGCTGGGAACTTACTAGAATTCGAGCTTTTATATTGACTTGTATTTGGCTTTGTATTAGTTTTTTTTATCGATATTGTGTATATTGTCCTAATGTGTTATTTACCGCTTATTGACCGCTTTGATATTATTTGAATTATTATATAAATTGTCTTCTCTCGCGCACCCATCTGAGTCTTCTAGAAGATACATTATATTCGGAGATGCGGTCTATGCTCCCGTGCCTCGAGATACCAGAGATGCGTCAATGCTCCTGGGAAGGATTTCATAGTTACACATGTTTTAGGATGGAAAGGATCAACAGTTAGACCGGAAAGCCCTGCTACCGGTATGCTGTCCCTGCCCAACTCGAGTTGTCCGCTCATTTTACAGCCAGTCTAGATACTTTTCTCCATCAGGTTTAACCTTAGTAGAACTGAAACGCAGACTGGAATCCCTATTAGGCCCCGCTTTATTTGCATCATGTGCATTTGAGTTAGTGGGGCTCGACACAGAGGTCGAGTCCGTCTAGGACAGGTACCCTATTTTGAGACTATTTTGTACATTTTATGTGCTATTTGTTGCATTAAAGTAAGGATTATATTAAATGTTGATCGGCTTTAAGATGAATTCATTAACCTAAGAGCGAGCTTAATTGCCTTTTGATTTTAATCAAATATATATATATATATATATATATATATATATATTACTTTTATTTTGGTCAAAATCATTTTATTCTTATAAAAAATAAAGAATAATAATATATTTTTATCATAGTGTCTAATTATTTTTATCGAGATAATTTGAAATCTTTTACAAAATTATCAAGGGTAGACACTCTATTGTGTCTAATTATTTGTGTTCATTTTTTTTTTTTTAAAAAAGAAAATAAAATATCTTTCAAATATTTATTTTTTCTAGAGTGTCATAGAGCTTGTTTTTGCAAAATAAGTTTAGTTTTATCAATGTCTTATTCCAGTACATTATTCTTGTTTAAACAAGTTGATCGTCTATAGTTGTCCTAGTCCAAAAGCTACAGAAACTTTGTATTTACTCTAAGATATTTTAGAAGGACCCTAGCAATATTGTGTCCCTTTTGTTTTTAAAAAAAATCGAGTTTGTTTTATCTAAATTTTTGAGGTGTCAAATTTTGTTTATCAATTAGAGCCTAGATAAATCCTAATTTTTTTTGTCATCATCCTATAGGAATAATATGAATACAGTAGGAAAAGCTGATAAGAGGCCACAAGATGATCTATCACCCCGATTCATGATATTAGATAAGGCCCCACTACTTTTGCTCACCTGGTACGAGAATATGAGAGATCACGGAAAAGGAGTAGTGTTCAAACGATTAGGATTTCTACAGAGCATCTTGTATGTTGAGCCACAGAGAGATTTGATAGAGGTATTAGTCACTTTTTGGGATACGTTAAATAATGTATTCTATTTTGTGAATTTTGAACTCACTCCTACTCTGGAAGAAATAGCAGCATTTGTGGGAAAAGGTAAAAATCTTCACCGAGGAGATCCTATGATACCAAAACATGTAAGTGGTGAGAGGTTTTTGAAATTATTGCATATCAATGAAACAGATATTGGTGGTTGCCTTAATAACGGATGGGGTCACTTGGAATTTCTTTACAAAAGGTATGTCCAAAGAGATGGATTCGATCTTTATGGAGAATAACTCGATAATAATAGGTGTCGTAGCACTTGGGAAAAGCACAGTTATGAAGCCTTCATTGTAGCTTCTTGGGAATCATGGTGTTCCCAAAAAGGGGGAAAAGATCAATATAAACTTAGCATCATTCATTGTAGCTTTTGAAAAGAAGCCTAACATCACCATTGTGCCCATGAGTTTAGCAGATATTTATCGTGCCTTGACAATGTGCAAAAATGGAGCAGACTATTTTGAGGGATGTAATATTCTATTGCAGATATGGATGCTTGAGCATGTTCGCTATCACCCCTATGTGGTGGATTTCAAAGTTGAATGGAATGATTATATCAAGGGCCATAAGGTTAGAATTAAAGATCAAAAATTTCTAGAAGGAATTGGAGTCTGGGAAAAGTACCTCAAGGAACTGACTACTGACAAGATTGTGTGGAACTATGACTGGTTCCCCTCAAAAGAGGTGATATACATGTGTTCCTTTCGACCATTTATCGTCCTTATAGGACTTCAAGGTCTCCAGCCTTACGTACCACTCAGATTCATGAAATAACTTGGCCGACACCAATATCTACCTCCAGTTGAATATATGCAAGGATTCATGTATGAGTTCCACCCAAACATCCCTCTAAGAAGTTCTGAAATCTTTAAGATTTGGGGAGGATGTGTAATCTCAAGCTCTGAGGACATGGTGGAGGACCGTAGCAAATAGCAAGGCGTTTCACAGCTCACCAAGCAGAGTTGATAGATTAGCGAGGTGCACTATATAACCAAATCGATGATTTTTAGGCACAAGAGGAGAATTTGAGGCAGACTGTACGTACTACTCAACATTGGTTACAAAATTGTCATGAAAATATGAATGAGGCTAGAGCAAAAGTATTACAGCTCAAGGATGATGAGAGTTTTGGTCGACAGGCACGTGCCCTTGCCCCGCATCTTCCGACAGCTTTGTCCAGAGTATATTCGAGTCTAGGAGGCGATTGAGGCCCAAAGAACTTTGAGAAGACATGTTGGATTATGGCTTAGGTCCTTTTAGAGTCTGTTTCTTTTCTATTAGTTGTTATTTTAAGTCTGTTGCAGTTTTAGGTATTTCTATCTTTCTTTTTATTTGAGTCATTTGTATTAAGAATATTGAAAAATGAATGAAAAAGATTTGCTTCTGTTTAAATATTTTATGTATTTATTTAATTTAATATTAAATATATATATATATGGTTTATTATTTTCATGAACTACGTAATGATCTAATTCATGTTCAACATGATACGTAGGCAACCCTTAACGGGTTCGCTCGAAATGCTTTCACAATTATCAAAGGAAATGAAAATATTTCTTTTTACAACTAAATAAGATTAGTGTTAAAATGAATTCATCCAAAAGCCGGGAGGAAACAAGAAAGCCTTCCAAAGTTCATTCTAGAAATAGAAATAATTTAGGTGCATGACATACAATGTGTGATTAATATATGCAAAATACTAAACCCGAACACATTTGTCTTTTGTTAAAAAAAAAAGCCAAAACGCGGTTGGTTTGCAGTTAAGCTGGCAACTCATCCATATAATACCAGATCAAAACAAAAAAATAAAATGACTCACAAAGAAGGAACAGAGTCAGACAATGAAAAAAATTCAAAATATGTTGGTTCAGCAAGAATCAGCATCATCAGAGAAAGTGAGAATGTTGAAACAACAAATGAGTGAAATGTACCAAGCTTGGATGAATGGACAAGCTCCACCTTCTTCAATCCCTGGATATCCAGATGTGATCATGTCGTCTCCCATCCAAGTCTCGATAAGTGATCCACTTTATCCACCTGGGTTTGGCCGATATGCTAACACATCTAATATCGCTAGAACTTCCACGATACGCCCTCGGAATGCACCCATGATAAGTAACTCACTTTCGCGTCTGCTACACAGACCAATACGGTCCCTCAACCAACATTGGTATAGAAATCCATCAATGAGCCTCCATCTAAAGTTCATCATGATCAGTATTATTCTCCTGAATTGACTTTTAAAGTCCCAGGCTCTTACCACCATCCTCATTAGTATAATCCCCTTGTTGAGCTTGAAAAAACTACTAAGGAAGAGGAACATGAAGAAATGGCTAAGAAAATAAAAAGTTTGGAATAAAGCATGAGAAACATACAAGGGCTAGGAGGGCACAAGAGTGTTTCTTTTAAGGATTTATGTATGTTCCCTGATGTTCACTTGCCTATAGGGTTCAAAATCCCAAAGTTTGACAAATACGGCAAACATGGTGACCCTGTGGCTCACTTAAAAAGGTTCTATAATCAACTCAGAGGAGCAGGGGGAAAGAAGAAATGCTTATGGCTTATTTTGGAGAAAGTCTGACAGGAATATCCTCAGAATGGTTCATTGATCAAGATATTTCTCGTTGGCATGTTTGGGATGATATGGCTTAGGATTTCGTCCAACAATTTCAATACAATATTGACATTGTTCCCAATCGCAATTCCCTCGCTAACTTGTAGAAGAAACCAACTGAAAGTTTCAGGGAATATGCCATAAAATTGAGAGAACAGGCGTCCAGAGTCAAACCACCAATGAAAGACCATGAATTGATTGACATTTTCCTCCAAGCTCAAGAGCTCAATTATATCCATTACTTGCTTGCCGCAGTAGGTAAGCCTTTTGCTGAGGCAATTAAGATTGGAGATATGGTGTAGAATGGAATAAAATCAGGAAAATTGTGAGTCAGACGACCCTCAAGGCTACCACACAAGCGATTCAAAATGGTTCAAGCGGTTTTGGAAATCGAAAAAATAAAGAGGAAGGGTTCATGATGGCATCAGAATCGTGGGGTTTCCAAAGAGGGATTAACTATCCTCATGTTCAGGTCTAACAACGACAATATAGCTTACCTCGACATTATTACCCGCAGCCAGATCTCTATTACTCAATTGCTCCACCTCAATATGCTATTCTTAACACACATGCATATTCTAGACCTCCTCAATGCCCAGAATGGCGGGCACCTGCTCCACAAGGTTTTCGTCCACAACAACAGAATTTTCAAGCACCTTATAATCCACATCCAAGGACAGATTATACAAGAGAGCAGGGGCAAAAAGATAACTTCACCCCAATTGGAGAATCATACACAAGCTTGTTGCGAAAATTGATACAATTAAGGTTGATTGAACCTATCACACCATACAATGTGAACCCAAATACAAAAGGTTTTGACCCACTTGTTAGGTGTGAGTATCATTCAAACACCCAAGGTCATAGTACAGAGAATTGTTGGACTTTGAAGAGGGCAATCGAGAAGTTTATTGATAATAAAGCAATAGTGATACATAATGAGGAAGGACCAAATGTCACTAACAACCCACTTCCTGATCACAACAATGCACATGTCATGGGAATGATTTGCGATGATAGGGAACATAGTTAAACAAGTCGAGCAGTGATGAAAATTGGCACCTCAAAAGAAGATATGGGTAAAACAATAAAACCCATACAAAGGGAACCATTGATTGTGAAAGGTGTGAGAAAAGTTGATATTGTATGTACCTACAAAGTCAAAAGATATGATGGTAACTGGGCCAAAATTATACATTCCTAGCAGCTTCACAAGTTTCTATCAAAATCAAAATGGTATAGGAAAAATGGTTGAGCCAGTTGTAATAAAGTGCACAACACAACTTCCAGTAACAAACATGAAGACCATCCCATGGAACTACAACAAAACCACTGTGACTTACAAGGGAAAAGAGATCATTGATGAAACGAATGAAATGGGTGGTTTAACACGCTCTGGAAGATTTTATACTCCAGAAGAATTAAGAATGGCTAAACAAGCTAAATATAGTCAAGGCCCAGTGAAAAAACCTGTCACCGAGGAAGAGACTGAGGAGTTCCTGAAAAGGGTGAAAGTTAAGGATTATTCCATTGTTGATCAGTTGAGAAAAACCCCAGCTCAAATCTCAATGCTATCCTTACTCTTGTATTCTAAAGAACACTGTCAAGCATTAATCAAAATTTTGAGCAAGGCACACGTCTCAAAAGATACCACAGTGTGTCATTTGGAACAAATGGCCAACAAAATATTTGAGGTGAACAGAATCACTTTCACTGATGACGAATTGCCTGTAGAAGGATCAGGTCACAACAAAGCTTTGCACCTAACTGTTAAATGTGAAGGGCATTATGTGAAATGAGTAATGATTGATGGAGGTTCAGGTGTCAATATTTGCCCTCTCTCAACTTTACAAGGTTTGAAAATTAGCACAGAGAAAATTCGATCAAACAATGTGTGCGTTTGAGCTTTTGATGGTGCAAAATGAGACACAGTTGGTGAAATTGATCTTACTTTGATGATTGAACCAGTTGAGTTTGGGATTAATTTTCAAGTAATAGACATGGAAACTTCCTACAACCTACTTTTAGGAAGGCCATGGATCCATATGGCTAGGGCTGTGCCATCTACTTTGCACCAGGTGGTCAAGTTTTAACATGACAAACACGAAATCATTATTCATGGGGAAGATGATCTTTCAACGTATCAAGACCCTTCCATACCATGAATTGAAGCCAGGGAAGGTTGTGAATCCCTCACTTATTAGGTTTTTGAGACAATGACAGCCGATCAGTTTATGGAAAGAATGCTTATTCCAGAGCGTCACCTCTCTTCCACTTCGGTCATGGTAGCTACCCAAATGTTACGAAATGGTTATGAGTCGGGGAAGGGATTAAGAGTGTCTTTGCAAGGAATTATAAACCCTATCCATCCATTTGGTAAACAAAATACTTTTGGGTTAGGTTTTGAGCCAACTAAAGCTGATAGGAAATGGGCAAAAGAGTGAAAAAAAGAAGGTTTGGAATCTGCCAAAGCCAATTCCTCGGATTGCCTAATCTTTCATTAAATCTCGATGTGAAGCGAGACAAAACTTAACAGTCAAAAATGAGGTGGATGAAGTATGACAAGGTATCAAGGAAATGTTTTATAAGGTAAACATGGTTCAGATGGGTAAAGGCCCTAGTCATGTTGATGTGCAGTTTGTCGGCCCAAATGTCCAGCTCACCAACTGGGAAACAACTCCTATCCCCACAAGAAAGGAGTCTTGGTAGTTTATTTTGTTGCTTTTTCTGTATTTGGACTATATCTCAGGGTTGTAATCCATAGACGTTAGTTTCTTTGCTTCGATGTTAACCCTTCTATCCTTTCAAATTCAATGAAATGAAGTTCCAGTTTCGTAGTAAATTCTATATTCCTTTGTTCTTTAATAATTTTTTGTCATTTTATTTTCATTTCAGTTATATTAATACCGACTTTAATAATATGACATGTACGCGGAGTTCACATTTGGATCCTAAAAAGTCATCTAATCTCGAAACAATAAATCAAGAGGTGGATGAATATGATGAAGATGAAGCTTATGAGGAAATAAAAAGGGGATTGGATCAATTTGAGAACAAGCCTAAGCCCAATTTAAATGAAACTGAGGCAGTGAATCTCGGAACCCCTGAAGAGATTAGAGAAACAAAGATAAGTATTCATGTTGAACAAAATACCAGGGATGACATAATTCAGGCTTTATTTGAATACAAAGACGTCTTTGCTTGGTCTTATGATGACATGCCGGGTTTGAGTGTTGATTTGGTAGTTCATAAACTTCCCACATATTATGATTTACCACCAGTCCAACAAAAGCAAAGAAAGTTTAAAACAGAGACATGAGTGATAAAATTAAAGAGAAAATCATGAAGCAATTGAGTGCAAACGTCATCAGGGTCGCCCAATACACTACATGGTTGGCCAATGTTGTGCCGGTGCCAAAGAAAGATGGGAAAACTCGAGTTTGTGTCGACTAGAGAGATTTAAATAAAGCAAGTACGAAAGACAACTTTCCTCTACCCAACATTCATATCCTTATTGACAATTGTGCGAAACATGAAATTCAATCTTTTGTAGATTGTTATGCCGGGTATCACCAAATTCTAATGGATGAGAAAGCTGCAGAAAAGACTGCTTTCACCACCCCATGGGGTACTTATTTTTGTAGGGTCATGCCATTTGGTCTAAAGAATACGGGAGCAACTTATATGAGAGCTATAAGTACTATCTTTCATGACATGATGCATAAAGAAGATGAGGTATATGTCAATAATGTTATCATTAAATCGAAAATGCAAGTTGTCCATGTGTGTGATTTAAGAAAGTTCTTCGAAAGGTTGCGAAAGTACAATCTCAAGATTAATCCAGCCAAGTGCCCATTTGGAGTTCCCTCTGACAAACTCTTGGGTTTTATAGTTAGCCGAAGAGGCATTGAATTGGATCCTTCCAAGATAAAAGCTATTCGAGAATTACCGCCCCCGAAGAACAAAACTGAAGTCATGAGTTTGCTTGGAAGGCTACACTACATCAGTAGGTTCATCGCTCAGCTTACCACTACATGCGAGATAATACTCAAGTTGCTGAAGAAGGACGCTGCTATCAAGTGGACAGGCAAGTGTCAAGAAGCTTTTGACAAGATTAAAGAATATTTGGCAAATCCTCCAGTACTGGTCCCACCAAAACCTGGTAGGCCTTTATTTTTGTATTTATCAGTGATGGATAATTCCTTTGGCTGTGTTCTAGGACAACATGATGTCATAGGCAAGAAAGAACAAGCTATCTATTATTTGAGCTAGAAGTTCACAAGCGAGACAAAATACACTCTCTTTAAAAAAGACGTGTTGCGCCTTAACTTGGGTCTCCCAGAAACTGAAGCATTATCTTTTGTCCTACACGACCTACCTTATATCTCGAATGGACCCTTTGTAATACATCTTTCAAAAGCCCATGCCAATAGGTAGGCTGGCAAAATGGAAGATTTTGCTTACAGAATTTGATGTTGTATACGTCTCTCGAACCGCTACGAAGGCACAAGAATTAGCTGATCATTTGGCAGAAAACCCAGTTGACACTGAGTACGAGCCATTAAGAACTTACTTTCCTAATTAAGATATTAATCCTATTGAGTAAGAAGTTCAGGATGACAATCATGTGTGGAAATTATATTTTGATGGGGCTGTCATTATTTAAGGTGTAGGAATTGGAGCAGTTCTTATTTCACCAACCGGTCATCATTATCCTGCCATAGCACGACTTCGGTTCTTCTTCTCCAATAATACAGTAGAATATGAAGCTTTCATCATGGGTTTAAATATGGCAATAAATCTAGATATATGTGAGTTAGTGGTCTTGGGAGATTCCGATTTGCTTATTCGGCTGGTTCAGGTTGAATGGGAAACTCGAGACATCAAACTTATTCCGTACAAATAGTTTTTGGAGAACCTTAGTAAAAGGTTCAAATCCATTGAGTTCAGATATATTCCTAGGTTTCGCAATGAGTTGGCTGATGCTTTAGCCACCTTAACATCAATGCTTCCATATTCGGGTAATATGTATATTGACCCATTGGAGATTCAGATTAGGGATCAACATGACTATTGTAATAAAATTGAAGTAGAGCCAGACGGTGAGCCATGGTATCACGATATCAAATAGTTCTTGAAAATAAAAGAATATCCGATACATGCCAATTGAGATCAAAAGAGAAGTATTAGGCGACTTGCCAATGGTTTCTTCTTAAGCGGGGAGGTCTTGTACAAAAGAACCCCAGATTTGAACTTATTGAGATGTGTGAACATTCAAGAAGCTGAAATGATCATGAACGAAGTGCATTCGGGGGTATGTGGCCCGCACATGAATGGCTATGTTCTAGCAAAAAAGATTATTCGGACAGGATACTATTGGTTGACCATGGAACGAGATTGCTTCCGTTTTGTTCGCAAGTGTCACCAGTGCCAAATCCATAGCGACTTGATTCACTCACCTCCTTCAGAGTTGCACCCTATGTATTCTCCTAGGCCTTTTGTTGCTTAGGGCATGGATGTTATTGGTCCAATTGAGCCGAAAGCTTCTAACGGACACCGATTTATTCTAGTCGCCATTGATTACTTCACTAAATGGGTAGAAGCTATTACTTTCAAATCAGTCACCAAGAAAGCGGTGGTGGACTTTGTTCATTCCAATATCATATGTCGTTTTGGTATACCAAAGACCATTATTACAGACAATGAAACCAATCTTAATAGTCATCTGATGAAAGAGGTCTGCGAACAATTTAAAATTGTCCATCACCATTCTACCCCTTACCGACCTAAAGCAAATGGAGCGGTTGAAGCAACAAATAAGAATATCAAGAAGATTCTTAGGAGGATGATCCAAGGATCTAGGCAGTGGCATGAAAAAACTACCTTTTGCTCTTTTAGGATACTACACAACTATTTGTACATCAGTTTGTGCAACTCCTTACTTATTGGTTTATGGAACGGAGGCTATCATACCCGCAGAAGTTGAAATTCCCTCTCTTCGAATCATTGTTGAAGAACAGATTGATGACACTGAATGGATCAAGTCTAGTCTAGAACAGTTATAATTGATATATGAAAAGCGGTTAAAGGCAGTTTGCATCGGTCAATTATACCAGCAAATGATGGCTCGAGCTTACAACAAAAAAGTGCGTCCAAGGCTTTTTGAAGTTGGTCAACTTGTTGTGAAACGCGTTCTTCCCCATCAAGAAGAGGCTAAGGGAAAATTTTCTCCAAATTAGCAAGGCCCTTACGTTGTTAAAAAAGTGTTGTCTAAAGGAGCTTTACAATTGGCAGATATAGAGGGAAGGGTGGCAGACATGACCGTCAATGCAGACTTGGTCAAAAGATACTACGTCTAACACTCCCTCACTTTAGCACCTTCTTACGCAGCATTCTCAGATTGGAATGATGAAAGATTATCATTTTCCTTATAAGAATATCACTACCTCTTGCTAGCCCTTTGAGCTTTATTACATTTCTTTGTTTTTCCTCTTCGGAACCACAATAAAAAAAATATGTGTTTTCTTGAACTACGTTTGACCTGATTCCTAAAAATGATACGTAGGCAGCCCTGTTCTGGGGTTCGGTACAACCAACCAAAAAATTACGCTTTCCCAGTGTTCAAAGAAACTGGGGCATTTTTTATTATTATTATTTATTTTATTTTTATTTTTATTTTTATTTTTATCTAAACGGTTCCGAAGTTGTAATTCACTCTTGAAGTCTCTTTTTGCATTGTTCCACTAAAACCTTCCGACCAATCTATTAGAATGCTAAGTTTGGTGTGCCACAAATATGCGAAGTGTGAAAAAAAAAAGAGTCTTATAGGTAAAAACCTTCATGGGCACCATAGGGCGATGGTAAGCGAGAGAAATAAAATGAGAGAGTCTTATAGGTGAAAACCCTCACGGGCACCATAAGACGACGGTAAGCGAGAGAAATAAAATGAGAGAGTCTTATAGGTGAAAACCCTCATGGGCACCATAAGGCGACGGTAAGCGAGAGAAATAAAATGAGAGAGTCTTATAGGTGAAAACCCTCATGGGCACCATAAGGCGTAAGCGAGAGAAATAAAATGAGAGAGTCTTATAGGTGAAAACCCTCATGGGCACCATAAGGCGATGGTAAGCGAGAGAAATAAAATGAGAGAGTTTTATAGCTGAAAACCCTCACGGGCACCATAAGGCAACAATAAGCAAGAGAAATAAAATGAGAGAGTATTATAGGTGAAAACTCACATGGGCACCATAAGGCGACGGTAAGCGAGAGAAATAAAATGACAGAGTTTTATAGGTGAAAACCCTCATGGGCACCATAAGACGATGGTAAGCGAGAGAAATAAAATGAGAGTCTTATAGGTGAAAACCCTCATGGGCATCATAAGGCGATGGTAAGCGAGAGAAATAAAATGAGAGACTCTTATAGGTGAAAATCCTCCCAGGCACCATAAGGCGACGATAAGCGAGAGAAATAAAATGAGAGTCTTATAGGTGAAAACCCTCACGGGCACCATAAGGCGACCGTAAGCGAAAGAAATAAAATGAGAGAGTCTTATAGGTGAAAACCCTCATGGGTAACCTAAGGCGATGCTAAATTTAGGACAAATTGGGAGATGTCAGTTTGTTGAAAATTCACAAGGGGCACCGCTAATCGAACGAGGGTTCTTATCCTATCATGTGAACGATCAAGGCAAAGAATTTGGGTTCAGATTGAAAGGTGTAACCTATTTCGAGATTTAGACGATTTTGACGCATCGAACGTCCAATCCAAAATGCATGTCATGGTTCATTGAAGTCGGTACATATCTCCAGATAAGCTTTTTCTCCTTTTTCCCAGAAGGGACACATTTTTTTGTTGTTTTAAACATAATTCCTTCTATTTTTTTTATTTTTTTTATTTGTTTTTTCATCATTTTTTTCTTTTGTCTTTGTCCCTAGTATATTCTTTGAGTTGCTTTCAGTATAATCTCACATCAAATGCAAAAGAAAAGAAAAAGCTGCAAAATCGAATATGGTTTTCTAGTGGTATTGGGCAAAGACTATTGAGCATGCACCACATTCAGCATAAAACTATTTGTGATAGATCTTTCTATGTGTAATGCTCAAAAAGCAAGATATTATTTTGAGACATTAAGTTGAAAGATCGCCAAATCAAGAATGTGATATAAGAATATGGTTGGTTACACACATATCCAAAAGGTATTGGACCAAAATAGTCAGGACGGGAGTTTGAAAGACGAATGTTCAAGGCTTCCAAGCAATCTGTTCAATAATCAATCGAGTCAATTGGGTAGATGTTGGGAGAACTTAAAGATAATCTTCACAGGGTATCAAGGCCACAAACCAACCACCGTTTTGAACTTACAAATTTTTCTTTGTTTAAACAGGAATAAATTAATTTTGAGAAGTAGTTTGCAGAAAAAGATTGCCACAAAGTGAAGTTTCTTCAATCTTTATTTTCTTTGATAATCATGTCATTTTCCTAGTTGCCTTTAAAACACAAAATTCCTATTTTATTTTCTTTCATGTCTTCATAGGGTACGACATTCCCTGGTTGCATTTATAGGGCATAAAAATCCCTATTTTATTTCATGACTTCACAGTGTACAACATTCCCTGGTTGCATTTTTAGGGCATAAAATCCCTATTCTCTTTCATGACTTCACAGGGTACAACATTTCCTGGTTGCATTTTTAGGGCACTAAACTCTATTTTCTTTCATGACTCTACAGGGTATGACATTCCCTGGTTACATTATTAGGGCACAAAATCCCTATTTTCTTTTTCATGTCTTCACAGAATACGACATTCCCTGGTTGCATTTTTAGGGCACAAAATCCCTATTTCCTTTTTTCATTTCTTCACAGAATACGACATTCCCTGGTTGCATTTTTAGGGCACAAAATCTCTATTTTCTTTATCATATCTTCATAGGGTACGACATTCCCTGGTTGCATTTTTAGGGCACAAAAATCCCTATTTTCTTTCATTACTTCACAGGGTACAACATTCCCTGGTTTCATTTTTAGAGCACAAAATCCCTATTCTCTTTCATGACTTCACAGGGTACAACATTCCCTGGTTGCATTTTTAGGGCACTAAACCCTATTTTCTTTCATGACTCCACAGGGTATGACATTCCCTGGTCGCATTTTTAGGGCACAAAATCCCTATTTTCATTTTCATGTCTTCACAGAATACGACATTCCCTGGTTACATTTTTAGGGCACTAAACCCTATTTTCTTTCATGACTTCACAGGGTATGACATTACCTGGTTGCATTTTTAGGGCACAAAATCTCTATTTTCTTTTTCATGTCTTCGTAGGGTACGACATTCCCTGGTTACATTTTTAACGAACTAAACCCCTATTTTCTTTCATGACTTCACAGGGTACGACATTCCCTGGTTATATTTTTATGCCACAAAATCCATATTTTCTTTCATGACTTCACAGGGTACAACATTCCCTGGTTTCATTTTAGGACCAAAAAAAGTATGACTTCAAAGGGTACGACATCCCTTGATTGCGTTATTGTGAACAAGAATCTTATTTTATTTTCATACTTATTTTAAATTTTCATCATTGTTGTCTTTATCATTAGAGTAGTTAGTTATAACTTTACTAATAACTCACAAAAATTTCCTAGTGCAAACTGGGGCAGAAAACTTTGTTCATTTTTTTTGTTTGTTTTTGATAGCTTACAGGTTTTCCCGCCAAGCACATGTTTGATGTACAAGAATGGAATCTCATCTCTTATTTAGAGCGAAGAAGAATGTTTAATCTCGAAGAAAGTTGGAGTCAGCTTTGACACATATAGCGGCCCAACGTCTCAAGAGTCATCTTCTTAGCTTCTGATCAAGAAAAAAAGCATCCAAGAATATTCTATGAGCGGTACTTGAGAGGACCGTCAACGACTCAATTCAAGTTGCAAGTTCAAGTGTCAAATCCTAACTTCAAGATTGAATTTTTTGAGATCAAGGTACCCACCAGCAGAAGGTGAGGTGATAATTGAAGATCCAAAAGGAGAACATCTGAAGAAAGAGAGTGAAGACAAGTAGAATTGATAGGATCTTGTACTTTTCCTTTCTAGTATCAATTTTTATTTTCTTCTTATGTAATAACAGGAACTACGGATCGAAACCTCGACGGAACCTCACTCTACTCTCCAACTCATTTTTTTTTCATTCCCTCAATCTGCTTGAACTACAAATAAGCTGGTAATTTTAATATATTCTTAGCTACCAAAAAAAAAACGCAATTGGATGATGCTGATGTTAGAGAATTTTTCCATACAAAGAGATATGAATTTGGTTGGTTAATGTTTAATTCTGGAGTAATTTTATATTATTTTTGTTGGTAGTTATAGTAGCAAAGTGATATTTTGTAGATATGATCACTGTTTACTTTCTATTTCTTGATTAAAGTTTTTTTTTTTTTTAAAATTTTTAAAAGAATTTATTCTTAAAAAAGAGCGAGTTAGTTACTAACCCAAAGAAAGTTAAAAGTCTAGCATAAGTAATAATTAATTATAAAATCAAAAAGCACTGCTACCGATAATTCAATTTACTAAAATTAACTTACTATTTTAAAGCCGATTTAATTGGGGTAGATAGACTTTAAGTATGCTAGATGCTTATTAAGACTCGAGAAATATGGGAACGATTCATAAATGCCTCCAAAGGCGTGAGAAACATATCGAAATTCGTGGTAAGACTGGAAAGCACTGCTACTGGTAAGCCACACATTAAAATAAATAAAATGGTTTAAATCAGTTTTAAAATAAATTAAAAAGGCGAGAAATAAGTAATTTTTGTTAAGCTAATAAACATAACACATCTGAAAGACTAATCTAAGTCATTTATAAGTCAATGAAGCGACCGTACTAGAACCACGGTACTCGAGGGGTGCCTCAAACCTTTCCCTCGGTTAACAAAATTCCTTACCCAGATTTTTAATTCGCAGACCAATAAAGAGTCAACTTTCTTTTGATTAGGGATTCAAAAGGTGACTTGGAATACAAAAACTCATTTCAAAGTGGCGACTCTGTTAAAATAAATAATCTCTTTTCAAAATATCACTTTAATTGTTAAAAACCTTTTTCAAAACAACTCTCTTAGCGGGGTGCAAAAAAAGGGGTGTGACACTTCCATGACGTATTCCTCTTGTCGAGGTAGGTTCCCGCCTTTAATTACGAGTTTTTCCGTCTAAATTCCGTAAATTAGTAGCACTTCGGGGCTGTTTTGGGCCCTGAATCAAGATCCGTTCGTGCACAAACTTTGGGCATGGGTTCCTTAACCCAGCACGAGCATATTTGTGAAATTTGTTTTTGGTTTTATTGTGCGGGCCCCGAGGGTCATTTTTTTGACCCGATTTTTCGTATAGCAATATGGGTGTCATTATTCTCGTCTTGATACCTAGTTCATATTCTTGATAGCGTGGCAACTTTATGAGGCTTTTCGAAAGAGGAAGGCACATGAGTGACAGTTCGTGCTTGCAGTTAGGCCCCGAGGTAGGTTACGGTTTACCTTCTAGACTGAGTTAGTTATGTCTTATATATTTATATGTTACTGGAACGCTAGGTTGGATTTTTGATAGACTTTAGGCTTAAATCCTGTTTATCATAATAATTGGCCACTTCGGGTTTTTACCACTAGGATTGTATGTTAGCTTTAGCCTAGGAGCTTGTTTCTTCTCTGTGACTAGTCTAAGACCCTTAGCATGCTTTTAGGAGGCTTTAGAGGTAGAATAGAGCTTGCCCGCTGTTTTCTGCTTTTATTTTCCTCTTTACCGCTTTATTCTATTGTCGTATGTAACTATGGGCCTGAGGCCATGGCTAGGATTTGGATGGATTCCAGGTCAGTTCTCTTCTTTTAGAGGGTACTTTTGTCCTGTTTGATCTGATGGTGTGATTATTCCCTTGCTTGTGAACATTCATACTCATATCGCATGGCATATCATTGGTACAGTACAGAAATAATTTTTAAAGACTTTTGAGTTTGAAAAGAGGTTTTTCTACTGTTGTGATGGATTTTGGACTAAATCGAGCTATTTTGAGTATCACCTTGGTTTTTTAGAGGGAAAGAGGAACTACTATTTTTTGTATATAAACTTATAGTCCGATGCGATATTCTGGACTCCCGATGTGTTATTCCGGGTATTTTACTTTCTCTTTATATACATATTAGTCTGATGCGGTATTCGGACCCCCGATGCGTTATTCCGGGTATTTTACTATTTCATATATACATATGCATAGTCCGATGCGGTATTCCAGGCGCCCAATGCGGTATTCTGGGTTTATATTGATTGCATTCATATATGCATCATCGTGCATCGCATTACATTTGCTTTGGCATGTGGATAGACTCTGGTTTGGCTTGATGTTGTTTCCCTTTTCTTTTATTCACTGGCATGTCTCTGGCTTTATAACTAGAATTAGGAGGATCCCTGTATAGTTAGTTGCTTTCCTGTAATCTATATTTATATATTATCTTTCTGCGCTCGGTCGACCTATAATGCCTACTGAGTACCCATTGTCTTGGTACTCATACTAGACTCTGCATCTCTTTTTCTGATGTAGCACCTAGTACGAGCCACCCTTGTTGATCTCTTGTCATTCGAGGCCCATTGCTGTTCGAATCGCGGTGAGCTCCCGGCTCTTTGGAGACTTTACTTGCTTTCCATCTTGTACTTCCTGTCTATATTATGTATTTTGGATAGACAGAGGTTATTGTATAGCTACTATTTACTTTAGTTGCTCTTGTACTAGTGACACCAAGTTCTGGTTGGTGTTCGAGTCGTTTTGTCTTTTCGGTCACTTTAGGGTCGTCTTTTGTATATTTTGCACGCTGGTATGTATATATATGCTTTTGGCCCTATCTTTTGTTATATCTTCCGCTTCTCTTTAGTTAAATTATTATCTACTTCTTTCCGCGTATTTGGGATAGGCTCATCTACTGGGGGGTTATATAGACACCATCATGGCTCGGTTTTGGGACGTGACAGAGTGGTATCAAAGCTTTAGGTTCACCGATCTCACCGGTACAAGAGCAAGTGTCTAGTAGAGCCTCGTGGATAAGGTACAATTACGTCCATATCCTATTTGTGAGGGTCTATAGCACATTCCTTAGGAAAGGCTTCATTTTGTTTGATTCTTTATAGTGCTTACTTGACTTGATCAACTCCTAATTATATTTGTTTCACTCTTTCCCAGATAGTTCGGACGAGATCTTCAGCGGGTGAGGACGAGGCCCCTGCCCCTGCAGTTAGAGACCCAGCCAGGGGATGGGGTAGAGGTCGACCCAGAGGTCAAGGCAAGGCATGGGCTGCGGGACCAGCTCAGGCTAGATCACCATCACCAGAGCCTGAGGTTAGAGCGGATAAGGTTCAGTATGAGCTGGAGAATGTGGGGCCAGCCTAGCATCCGATAGGTTTTGTGGCTACTCCAGTATTGCAGGACACCTTGGTTTGATTGTTGGGGTTCCTTGAGGGTATGACTCCACCAGCCGCTTCGTCGAGCACTCTGATTGGTTCTCAGGTTTGAGGTGAGGCTCAAACTTTAGCTCAGGCGGCAACACAGGGTTGAGGAGTGCGTCCTGTTGCTACGACTCCTAGATTTGAGGGACTACCGGTCCCTACAGTTGCTCCCCCTCTTTCAGTCATGCCAGTTATGTCTTCTGAGGAGTAGAAGATGCTGGGTAGGTTCTTGAGATTGGGTCCTCCGAGGTTTTCAGGTGCTTCTAGGGAGGATGCGCATGAGTTTCTGACTAGCTGCCAGGAGTGGTTAAATAATTTGGGGTTAGTTGAGTCTCACAGAGTCAATTACATCGCATTTCCATTGGATGGACCAGTGAAATAGTGGTGGAGCTCATATGTTGCCTGTAGACCAGCCGGGTTGCCTCCGCTCACTTAGGATCAGTTCTCCGCAGCTTTTATGGAGAAGTATATTCCACGTATCATGAGGAAGCGTCTGATGGATCAGTTTGCTAGGTTAGAGCAGGGCTTCATGACTGTGTCTGAGTATGAGGTTTGCTTCCACCAGCTGTCTAGACATACCACTATGATTCTGCCCACCAAGCACGAGAGAGTATGCCAGTTTGTTCAGGGTTTGACCTTGCACCTCTGCTTTGCCATAGAGGGTATGGTAGCGTCGAGTCAGTCTTTTCTAGAGATAGTTGATCATTCCCGTACTATTGAGGGTATAGTTCACGAGGCCTAAGGGGCAGCGATAAGAGGCCCCGCCATCAGAGCAGTTTCAGCGGTTCACAGGGGCGTGGTAGGGTCTACTATGGTAGAGGTCAGCACCAGCAGTGTTTCCAGCCGAGCCAGCTTGTTCAGGCGGCATTACAGACTACTGAGGGTCAGAGTAGCCAGAGTCTCATTCCTTCTCCTCGAGGTAGTCATTCAGGGTCTACTGGTCATGGTGGTCATTCTGATTCGGCTAGGTCTTCACAGCGGAGTTCACATGGTCGGGGTTGTTATGAGTGTGGTGAGATAGTCCATTTTGCTAGAGAGTGCCCATTGGTAGAGCATCCTAGGCGACAGGATCCGTTGGTTCAGGCCCCCATGGCTCCAGAACCTCCAGCTAGAGGTGGTTCCCAAGGTAGTTGGGGTGGTCCCCAAGGCACTAGAGTCGGCCATCAGTCTAGTAGGTCAGGTGGTCGTGGCAGTCGGGGCCCCATGTATGTAGTTCTAGGCTGGACAGAGGCCGAGGCTTCATATGTTATGATCACATGTATGATCTCTGTTTGTCATCAGTCTACTTCTGCTTTGTTTGATCCGGGGTCTACATTCTCGTATGTATCTACTTATTATGCTACTCGTCTGGGGTCTGTTTTTGAGTCCTTTCCTATGCATTTGTGTGTATCTACTCCCATAGGTGATTCTTTAGTAGTGGATCAGGTGTATCGGGCTTGAATGGTGACTATCTTGGGGTATGACACCTGGGTAGACTTGGTTGTCCTTGATATGGTCAATTTTGATGTGATCTTGGGCATGGGTTGGTTGTCTCCTTATCATGCGGTCTTGGATTGCGTCGCGAAGACTATTACTCTTTGAATTCCTAGTATCCCTCCTATCATATGGAAGGGAGCCGATAGCCACATGCCAATGGGAGTTATATCTTTCTTGAGCGCCCAACGGTTTGTTGGGAAGGGGTGCTTAGCTTATCTTCCCTACGTCCGTGATACTAGTGCCACCACACCTCCTCTTGAGTCGGTTCCTGTGGTTTGTGAGTATTCGGATGTGTTTCCTTATGATCTTCTCGGTCTTCCTCCTGATCGTGACATTGATTTTGGTATCGATGTCGAGCTGGGCACCAAGACCATTTCCATTCCGCCATATCGGATGGCACCTGCTGAGTTGAGGGAGCTTAAGGATCAGCTCAAGGATCTGTTGAGTAGAGGGTTTATCCGGCCTAGTGTGTCTCCGTGGGGTGCTTCAGTTCTATTTGTGAAGAAGAAGGACGGGTCCATGCGCATATGTATCAACTATAGGCAATTTAATAAGGTGATAGTTAAGAACAGATATCCGATGCCATGTATTGATGACTTGTTTGATCAGCTACAGGGTGCAACTGTGTTTTCTAAGATATATTTGAGGTCCGGTTATCACCAGTTGAGGATTAGGAATGAGGACGTCCCAAAGACTGCATTTAGGACTCGGTATGGCCATTATGAGTTCCTAGTCATGTCTTTTGGGTTGACTAATGCCCCAGCAACATTTATGGAGTTGAAGACTATTACTCTGACTCTTAGCAATCTATAATGCTTCCTGAATAGGCTAGCCCAATTGGAAATGTTGTTGTTTCTAACCCCTACCAAACAACCTCTACCACGTGTTTGTAAGCCATTGTAACTACCTTGATGACGGGGCCTCCTATTGCTTCCTCTTTAGGCCTCGTAAAGTTCTCCCTCAATAGTATGAGGATGGTCTACTACCTCTAGGAAGGACTGGCCTAACGCTACTATACCTTCTGTAGCCAAGCAGAGCTATAAAGTCAATCCTTGGACAAAGCAACGCACTCTACTCATACTCAATGGGTAGAATCATGGTGGCATGTGTAGCCAACTCATGGAAATAGACCTCATACTCTGAACCAAACATGGAGCCCTGCTCCAACCTAGATAACTCATCCATTAACTGCTCCGTCAATCTGTGTAACACATACTTCTCCAACAAAGTTGCACAGAACTGTGCCCAAGTAAACAGAGGTGACCCAGCTGGTCCACAAGCTATATAAGACCTACACCATTGTTTTGCTAGAACTTCCAGGTGAAATGCGGTGTAATATTCTCCATGAGACTTGACCAACCCAAGGTTATGCAACCTCTCCTGGCAACTAGTCAAAAATTCATGTGCATTCTCCTTAAGAGTACCAGAAAACCTTGTGGGACCCAATCGCAGAAACCTACCAAACATTTTCTGCTCCTTAAAAGACATAATGGGCCTAGCTGGAATAGGCAAGATAACAGTAGGAACCAGCAATACCTTTAATCTTGAAGCCACAGTAGCAGGCTATGCTTCTGAACCTTGTGTCGCTGCTTGGGCTGAAGTCTGAGCCTCGTCTCTGACCTGAGAATCAATCAGAGTACTGGGCTAAACTACTAGCTGTGACATACCTTCAAGGAACCCAAGCAAGCAAACTAATGTGTCCTATATTACTAGAGTTACCACGAAACTTGTCGGATATTAGGTTGGCCCCACACCCTCTGTCTCATACTGTACCTCCTCAACCCTAATATCAGGCTCTGGCAATGGTAACCTAGTTTGGGCTCGAGCTAGTACCACAACCCATCCCCTACCTCGACCTCTGGGTTGACCTCTACCTCGTCCCCTAGTTGGGGCTCTAACTATAGGTGCAATGGTCTTATCCTCACCTGCTGTTGATCTTATCCGAACCAAGAAAGAGTGAAACAAAAGATACTTAGAGGTTGATAAGGTCAATAACGCACGACAAGGAATCAAACAAGATGGAGTCTTTCCTAGGAATGTTCTATAGCCTCCCGCAGATAGGATACATGCATCATCATACTGATCCATGAGATCTACTAGACACTTTGGTTTTGTAGTGGAAAGACTGTTGAACCTAGTTCACTAATACCACACTGTCATGACCCAAAATCCGGCTGCGATAGCGCTTACATAACCCTCTGATAGGCAAGGTAACCTAAGAACATGGAAGTATAGTAAAACAATTTAAATAATGAAATACGGGAGGGAATCATGCAAGAAAAGGGCTAACAATATATATACATACCAACAGTAATACATATACAAAAATGGTCCCAAAGTGACCGAGAAGACAAAACATCTACAAGACCAACCCCAAACCTAGTGTCACCAGTACATGAGCGTCTAAAGTATGGAATAGCTATACAACAAGTGTTTTCCATCCAAAAAAATAGAAATATAGATGGATATGTAGATAGAAAGTAATAAAGGATCTCCAAAGGATGGGAGCTCACCGCGATCTGAACAGCAGTTGGTGTGTAATGACCCTTCCGGTCATTTCTACGTATACGTTTTCCTTGAACCGTTAGAGTTTGTTTGTAGCAGCCCCAAGTCACTTAAGGCTCATCAGGACCAGTATTTCGGCACCGGGTCCATTTGTTTGATCGTAAGTTTCTTTGATAAATCTTCTGAACTTTGGGTCAAATGTCTCAGGGCTTTTCTCTCAATATATAAAGATTTAGAAGTCCCCCGAAATACCAAATCGAAGGTCTACGAGTCTAGTTTGCAACGCACAAAACCTCACATCCAACTGATCTCGGAGTAAAAAGTTATGACTATTTTATCGCGGACTGTCTGGCAGAAAATGGGTTGCGAACCGGGTCGCGAACCGGGTCGGGTTAAACTCGATTTAAGCCTCAACTTCACGTTTTAAAACGCCATTTCAGTTCTGAAACAGTGAGAAAACATAAGGGAGGGTTCCAAGAGAGTTCTTTAGTATCTAAATCGTGCGATGGTGAGTTGCAAACTTAAATTTAAGAATTTTATTAACATCGCGCGTATTTGAAAATGTTTTATTTAAAAGTCGAATGTGGAAGAAAATTATATTATTATTACCTTTTCAAAATATTTTGAAGGTTTATGGAAAATATTTTTGATACGATATAATTGTATATGTATTTATTTTATAAGGTTTTTATACATTGTAATATTTTAGCGGAGATAGTAAATTTAGTTATATTAAAATTTATTATTATAATATAGTAGGTTTTGTTTGAAATAATTTTCTAATGATTATGGTATATTCAAAAATTATATTTATTATACCACGAATTTATGCAATACCCGAGTAGATATATATTGGGAAGTGAATATATTGGTTGCCACCTCCATTCCACGTGGAGGGGGAGGAAGTGGCCAACAAGCAAAAGGTGAGAGGTGGCATCATAATGCACTAAGTTGGCAGTACATATACATATGTACATTTTGCTGACTTGAGCAAAGTGGATGAGCCCCTGTATGCTTATAGGCATACCACTACTAAATGTTTTCTTTATGCATATGCACATATATACTTACAATTGTTGAAAAGTTTTGATGGGAAGAAAATGTTTTCACGTTTTATTTAATCTCCGAAAGAAAATCAATTATCGACGTCAAGTTATTCAAGCCCGAGTTCAAGTTTGATTTCGTTTCGGAGCTTCTTTTCGGAGAGGTTCGAGCTTGTCATCGGACGACAGGTAGGTTATGGTTTATTTTCCCTAGGCTCCACATATATAGGATAAAATTGTATTAATGGGCATCCTTGGGTTGGTTTATTAGGTTGGTACCACAGACCTTGACCGCTTTATTCATGTCCGCCTACTTTTGTTCCTTCGTTGCTTGTAGTATTTGCCGATATATTTTATTTACCCTTGTGGTCCTGTGAGGCCTTGTTGACTCTGGAACATAGAAGGTGGGATTTTGGAAATGTCCGCGAGTGCCGGGCATAGAATTATCCTTCTAGGCTGGTTATGCTTGCTGAGTAGCTGTGGGCCTGTGCAGGGTCGATAGGTTGATTGTGAGCTGCTGGGCAGCTATTGTGTGTGACCATACCATTTCCATGCATATAAAGAGGTTTTATCCATGTTTTACTATGGTTTTGGCTTCGGGCCTACTGGCACTATTTTCTAACCTTGCATGGCCCCGGGGGCCTGTTTTTAATAAAAATGATTTGGAACTGGTTTGATTTAACTTGTGAATATTCCTGGGTAAAAGAAAGTAAAATTATGTTTTAAATCACCAGTTTTACGGTTAATGCTAGACTCGGCAGGGCCAGGGTGCTAGTTGAGTTTTCTTGTTACTTGAGATGATTTTGAGCCTCGGTCGGACCGAGCACCTGAGATGACTTTCTACTGTTTAGACCCGGTTATGCCCGGGCACCCTTGGAGGGGATTTGTTTTGAGATATTTTCCTACCACTTTAGTCCTGGACAGGGTCTGGGCATGCATATTTGAGACTGGGTCTCTATCTTGATACCAGACTTGCTTTCAGATGACATGTTCTGATATTGAGTTTTAGTATGGGGTCTGGGACCTCCATGAACCTTGCCATCCGGGCCAGGGGCTGCGGGCTGCGTGTGCCGGAGGAAGGGTATACGGTGGAGTAGAGGTATACGGGCAGTGTCCTTCCATGGAACCTACCTGCTGGGCCCGATCGGCACCGGAGAAGGTATATACAGAGATACCATTTCACTGAGATCTTCATGCATCATATCAATCATTGTTTGAGGTTCCACCCTTGTTTGTTGTTTGTTGATTGTACGCTCCGGTAGTATGGGATGCCGGAGGGTTTGTTTTCACTTGTTTGTGTTCCTCGATTGTATGGGCGCCCGAGGGACTGTAGGTAGACTCTTTCTATTTACTTGTAGAATTGTTCCCTGTTATGGTTAATTATAAAATTGGTTACTGCTAGACTGTTAGTTGCTGGATTTGAGATTGATATGATTAGTTGGGCTTGATTCATGTCTCTAAGCATGCCTATCATTACTCTTTCTCTCTTCTTCTTACACTTGAGGTTACCGGTATACCGTCCATTTTGTAAACTTATTTTGTATAAACTATTGTTGCAAGGACCCCAGGTGCATTATTTCTTACTTTCACCTGTGCCTATGGTGTGTATATTCTGCTTTCTAGCCTCACATTTGGTTCTGTTGATTTCCCTCTAGGCTAGTTCCTGTGTACCTTTCATTGATTTCTGTGACTGCTTGCCTCTATTCTGTCTGTTACTACGCTTTTATCTTATATGTGCCCAGTTGGCCTATGATACCTACTGGGTACCTTATGCTTCGCATTTGGTGCTCACCCCTAACCCCCTGCATCTTTGGGTGCAGATCCTAGCGTGGGCCATCGCTGTGATTCGTGCTTGGAGGTCTGTTGGGGACTACTTCAGAATGAGGATGAGCTCTTGGCGATCGGAGCTTAGCTTTAGTTTATCTTTTGCTTCATGTACTCTACTACCATTCAGAGACATCTGTATATATTGTTTAGAATCGTTTGCACTCCATGTATGTAGTTTTGGCTCTATACTATGATACCAAGTCTTGGGGTTTGATTTAGTTTTCCGCATATGTATATATATATTCCTGTTATCTATTCTCTTCGTCTTGTTCTCTTATTTGTTAGATAGTAGCCCATTACTAACTGTCCTGGGCTACGGGGATTGGTTCACCTACCGGGGGTTGTAGGTGCCATCATGACCGAGAAATCGGGTCGTGACAACTTCGTATCAGAGCTTTAGGTTCACCGGTGTCATCGGTATAGGAGCCAATGTCTAGTAGAGTCCTACAGATCGGGGCGGAGACGTCCGTACTCAATCTTTGGGAGGCTACAATGACATTTTAGGAATTTGACTCTTTCATTGCTTCTATGTCGTGCGTAGAACCTTTGAAGTTTCTGGAGATATCATTTATTCTACTTCATTCTTCCGCAGATGGTTCGTACGAGATCATCGGTATCACGCGGAGATGAGCCTCCCGCTCCAGCACCAGCTCCAGCACCAGCTCCAGCACCAGCTCCAGCGCCAGCTCCAGTACCAGCTCCAGCGCCAGCTCCAGTACCATCTCCAGTGCCCACTTATGTGCCAGCTCCAGCCGCAGCTCAGTCTCCAGATATTCGGGGATTACTATTACAGCTTTTGGGTGTGATTGGAGAGCGGCCTTCTGAGGTAGCGCAGACATCCGCTCAGGGAGCAGCCCTGGGTGCACAAAGCTCAGGAATGCAGCCAGCTACTATGGCTCCCCGTGTGGAGGTCATTCCAGTTCCATCTATTGCACAGCCCCTTGCTCCTCGCCCAGTTATGACAGAGTCAGAGCAGAAGGCGTTGGGTAGGTTTTTGAGGTTAGCACCTCCAAGGTTTGCTGGTACTTATGGACAGGATCCACATGACTTTATTACTACCTGTGAGGAGATGTTGCATCATTTGGATTTGTTGGAGACTCACGGGGTTGGTTATACTACCTATCAGTTGGAGGTCCCAGCGAAGTTATGGTGGAGGGCCCAGGTTGCTTGTAGACCACCATCGTCACCTCTTTTGACCTGGTCTGAGTTTTATGAGGCCTTTATGGCCAAGTTCCTACCCCAGAGTGATCGCGAGCGTCGCAAGGAGCAGATTACTCACCTTATGCAGGGATCTACGACTATCTCAGAGTATGAGTCCCGCTTTCATCAGCTAGCACCGTTCGGAGCTATGATCATTCCTACCGAGGTAGATAGGATTCGCAGATTTGTATGGGGTTTGAGGCCAGAGATCAGGCAGCCAGCTGAGATATTGATTGCCAGTGGTCGGTCATTCCAGGCTATTGTAGACTATTCCCGCACTATGGAGGACTTACAGCGACATGATCAGGGGCCCAGAGATAAGAGGCCTCGATATCAGGGTGTCTATAGTGGTTCCAGATATGGCGGCAGAGGTCTTGGCCAGTGGAGCCGGAGTTATCAGCCACAGCAGTACCAGGGTCAGTCCAGCCGACCGGTTCAGGCTTCCCTTCAGACTTTCGGTAGTACCCAGTTTGAGCAAGGTCAGAGCGGCCATCAGGGCTATGGCGGCCAGTTTTCGAGGGGTAAAGTTTCTGGGGCATCAGGTCGTGGTGGTCATACGGGATCTGCTGGTTCATCCCGACCGAGTAGGCCGCCAGGGGCTTGTTTTACTTATGGTGTGATTGGTCATTTTGCTAGAGATTGCCCTCAGCAGGGTACAGTTCAGTTGGCCAGGCCTTTACGGGTAGTTCAGCCCCTGGCTAGAGGGGGTGGTCGTCAGGGTAGAGGTGGTGCTCCACGTGGCAGAGCAGGTGGTAGGGATGGCGGTCGGGCAGGTGGAGGTCGTCGTCAGTTTTACGCGGTCCCTAGGAGACCAGAGGCAGAGGCCTCAGAAGCTGTGATTACATGTACGATTTCTGTGTGCCATCAGTCTGCTATGGCTTTATTTGATCCTGGATCCATTTGTTCATATGTATCTGCCTATTTTGTGCCTTGCTTGGGGTTGGCTAGTGAGCCATTATCTGTTCCTGTTTTTATTTCGACCCCAGTAGGAGATTCTTTAGTAGTGGATCGGATTGTGAGATCCTGTATGTTATCTGTTGGTGATTCAGAGACTTGGGGTGATTTGATGATTCTTGATATGCTAGATTTTGATGTGATACTGGACATGGGCTGGTTATCCCCTCACCGTGTGGTTTTGGATTGTTATGCCAAGACCATTACCATAGCTGTGCCCGGTGTATCCCCGGTTGTGTGGCACGGTTCTGTTAGCCATGCACCATCTGGGATCATCTCTTGTCTTCGAGCAAGGAAGTTGATTTTCCGTGGGTGTTTAGCTTATCTAGCATATGTCCGAGATGTTAGTGCTGACCCTACTTCTCCTGAGTCCATTCATGTGGTTAGAGACTTCCTCGATGTGTTTCCTACCGACCTGCCAGGCCTTCCACCTGAGAGAGATATTGATTTCGCTATTGAGCTAGAGTCGGGCACTAGGCCCATTTCTATTTCTCCTTACCGTATGGCTCCTGCTGAGTTGAAGGAGCTTAAGGAGCAGCTCCAGGATCTGTTAGCTAAGGGGTTTATTAGACCTAGTGTGTCACCTTGGGGTGCTCCTGTTCTCTTCGTGAAAAAGAAGGATGGGTCGATGCGCATGTGTATTGATTATCGGCAGCTGAATAGGGTGACAGTGAAGAATAGGTATCCGATGCCGAGGATTGATGATTTGTTTGACCAGCTTCAGGGTTCAGTCGTGTTTTCAAAGATTGATTTGAGGTTCGGCTACCATCAATTGAGGATTAGGGCGGAGGACATCCCTAAGACAGCATTCAGGACACATGATGGCCATTATGAGTTCCTGGTGATGTCTTTTGGGTTGACTAATGCCCCCGCAGCCTTTATGAACTTGATGCACATGGTTCTTGGCCCGTATTTGGACTCATTTGTGATATAGTTTTTATAGATGACATCTTGGTATACTCGCGTAGTAGAGATGAGCATGAGCAGCACTTGAGGGTTATACTCCAGGCTTTGAGAGATCATCAGCTTTATGCCAAGTTCTCAAAGTGCGAGTTTTGGCTTGAGTCAGTTGCATTCCTAGGGCACGTGGTGTCTAAGGATGGGATTAGGGTTGACCCGGGAAATATTTCTGCGGTTTGTGATTGGCCTAGACTTACTACTGCTACTGAGGTCCGCAGCTTTATTGGGTTAGCAGGTTACTACAGACGGTTTGTTGAGGGATTTTCTTCCATAGCAGCACCCTTGACTATGCTGACTAGGAAGGATGTCCCATTTCAGTGGTCAGATCAGTGTGAGGATAGCTTCCAGAGGCTTAAGGCCTTATTGACTTCAGCTCTAGTTTTGACTTTGCCGGTTGAGGGTCAGAGCTTCTCCGTGTATTGTGATGCTTCTGGGGTTGGTCTTGGTTGTGTGTTGATGCAGCAGGGTTGAGTAATAGCATATGCGTCGAGGCAGCTGAAGGTTCATGAGCGCAACTACCCCACTCATGACTTAGAGTTGGCGGCGGTAGTTTTCGCGCTCAAGATCTGGAGGCATTACTTATATGGAGTTCATTGTGATATCTTCACCGATCACCGTAGTCTTCAGTATATCACGAGTCAGCGGGAGTTGAACTCGAGACAGAGGAGATGGGTCGAGTTACTGAAGGACTATGACTTCACTATTCTGTATCATCCGGGCAAGGAAAACGTGGTAGCGGATGCCTTGAGCCGGAAGGCAGTGAGTATGGGTAGCCTAGCTTCTCTTTCAGTTTTAGAGCGACCGTTGGCCTGGGACATCCAGTCCTTGGCTAACCATTTGGTTAGTCTTGACTTGTCAGATCCTAGCAGAGTTCTCGCCAGTATTGAGGTTCGTTCTACGTCGATTGATCAGATTCAGAGCCGTCAGTTTGAGGATCAACAGTTGTGTGACCTTCATGATCGGGTTGTTCAGGGTGGGACCAGTCGGGCTACTCTAGATTCAGATGGGGTTCTGAGGTTTGATAGTCGCCTTTGTGTTCCGAGGATTAGTGATTTGATTCAGTTGATACTTCATGAGGCACATTATACTAGATACTCCATTCACCCTGGCACAGCAAAGATGTATAGGGACTTGAGACAGCTTTACTGGTGGAGTGGTATGAAGCGGGATATAGCAGAGTTTGTATCTCGGTGCTTGAACTATCAGCAGGTTAAGTTCGAGCACATGAGACCTGGTGGTTTGACGCAGCGACTTCCCATTCCTGAGTGGAAGTGGGAAGGGATTACTATGGACTTTGTTATTGGTTTGCCTCGTACTTCTCATGGGTTTGATTCCATATGGGTGATTGTTGATAGGCTGACTAAGTCAACACATTTCTTGCCGGTTCAGACTTCTTATGGTGCAGAGAGGTTAGCTCAGATCTACCTTCGTGAGATTGTTCGGTTGCACGGGGTCCCAACTTCTATCATTTCAGACCGCGGCACTCAGTTTACATCTCAGTTCTGGAGGGCTATTCAGCGAGATTTTGGTACAGAGGTTCAACTTAGTATTGCTTTCCACCCTCAGACAGATGTCCAGTCCGAGAGGACCATTCAGCTCCTGGAGGACATGCTTCGAGCCTGTGTTCTTGACTTTGGAGGTTCGTGGGATCAGTTTGTGCCTTTGGCTGAGTTTGCTTATAATAATAGTTTTCATTCGAGCATTGGCATGGCACCTTTTGAGGCCTTGTATGGTAGGCATTGCAGATCGCCGATTGGTTGGTTTGATGGTTTTAGTTCTGGGCCACAGAGCACAGATTTGCTTCGAGATTCCTTAGACCGAGTCCGAGTGATTCAGGACAGACTTCGGGCAACTCAGAGCAGGCAGAAGAGTTATGCTGATCGTCGGCTTCATGCCTTGGAGTTTAGTGTCGGTGACTTGGTGTTTCTCCGTGTATCGCCCTTGAAGGGCGTGATGAGATTTGGTAGGCAGGGCAAGCTTGTCCCCAGGTACATTGGGCCATTTGAGATTCTTCAGAGGGTTGGTAGAGTTGCCTATCAGCTAGCCTTGCCTCCGATGTTTTCAGCTATACATCCTGTATTCCATGTTTCGATGTATTCCATATTCCATGTATTCCAGTGGAGCCAGAGTTATCATCCACAGCAGTACCAGGGTCAGTCCAGCCTACCGGTTCAGGCTTTCCTTCAGACTTTCGGTAGTACCCAGTTCGAGCAAGGTCAGAGCGGCCATCAGGGCTATGGCGGCCAGTCTTCGAGGGGTACAGTTTCTGGGGCATCAGGTCGTAGTGGTCATACGGGATCTGCTGGTTCATCCCGATCGAGTAGGCCGCCAGGGGCTTGTTTTACTTGTGGTGTGATTAGTCATTTTGCTAGAGATTGCCCTTAGCAGGGTACAGTTCAGTTGGCCAGGCCTTTACGGGTAGTTCAGCCCCCGGCTAGAGGGGGTGGTCGTCAGGGTAGAGGTGGTGCTCCACGCGGCAGAGCAGGTGGTAGGGATGGCGGTCGGGCAGGTGGAGGTCGTCGTCAGTTTTACGCGGTCCCTAGGAGACCAGAGGCAGAGGCCTCAGATGCTGTGATTACAGGTACGATTTTTGTGTGCCATCAGTCTGCTATGGCTTTATTTGATCTTGGATCCACTTGTTCATATGTATCTGCCTACTTTGTGCCTTGCTTGGGGTTGGCTAGTGAGCCATTATCTATTCCTGTTTCTGTTTCGACCCCAGTAGGAGATTCCTTAGTAGTGGATCGGATTGTGAGATCCTGTATGTTATCTGTTGGTGATTCAGAGACTTGGGGTGATTTGATGATTCTTGATATGCTAGATTTTGATGTGATACTAGGCATGGACTGGTTATCCCCTCACCGTGTGGTTTTTGATTGTTATGACAAGACCATTACCATAGCTGTGCCTGATGTATCCCTGGTTGTGTGGCAGGGTTCTGTTACCCATGCACCATCTGGGATCATCTCTTGTCTTCGAGTTAGAAAGTTAATTTCCCGTGGGTGTTTAGCTTATCTAGCATATGTCCGAGATGTTAGTGCTGACCCTACTTCTCCTGGGTCTGTTCATGTGGTTAGAGACTTCCTCGATGTGTTTCCTACCGACCTGCCAGGACTTCCACCTGAGAGAGATATTGATTTCTCTATTAAGCTAGAGTCGGGCACTAGGCCCATTTCTATTTCTCCTTACCGTATGGCTCCTGCTGAGTTGAGGGAGCTTAAGGAGCAGCTCCAGGATCTGTTAGCTAAGGGGTTTATTAGACCTAGTGTGTCACCTTGGGGTGCTCCTGTTCTCTTCGTGAAGAAGAAAGATGGGTCGATGCGCATGTGTATTGATTATCGGCAGCTGAATAGGGTGACAGTGAAGAATAGGTATCCGATGCCGAGGATTGATGATTTGTTTGACCAGCTTCAGGGTTCAGTCGTGTTTTCAAAGATTGATTTGAGGTTCGGCTACCATCAATTGAGGATTAGGGCGGAGGACATCCCTAAGACAGCATTCAGGACACATGATGGCCATTATGAGTTCCTGGTGATGTCTTTTGGGTTGACTAATGCCCCCGCAGCCTTTATGAACTTGATGCACATGGTTCTTGGCCCGTATTTGGACTCATTTGTGATAGTTTTTATAGATGACATCTTGGTATACTCGCGTAGTAGAGATGAGCATGAGCAGCACTTGTGGGTTATACTCCAGGCTTTGAGAGATCATCGGCTTTATGCCAAGTTCTCAAAGTGTGAGTTTTGGCTTGATTCAGTTGCATTCCTAGGGCACGTAGTGTCTAAGGATGGGATTAGGGTTGACCCGAGAAATATTTCTGCGGTTTGTGATTGGCCTAGACTTACTACTGCTACTGAGGTCCGTAGCTTTATTGGGTTAGCAGGTTACTACAGACGGTTTGTTGAGGGATTTTCTTCCGTAGAAGCACCATTGACTATGCTGACTAGGAAGGATGTCCCATTTCAGTGGTCGGATCAGTGTGAGGTTAGCTTCCATAGGCTTAAGGCCTTATTGACCTCAGCTCTAGTTTTGACTTTGCCGGTTGAGGGTCAGAGCTTCTCCGTGTATTGTGATACTTCTGGGGTTGGTCTTGGTTGTGTGTTGATGCAGCAGGGTCAAGTAATAGCATATGCGTCGAGGCAGCTGAAGGTTCACGAGCGCAACTACCCCACTCATGACTTAGAGTTGGCGACGGTAGTTTTCGCGCTCAAGATCTGGAGGCATTACCTATATGGAGTTCACTGTGAGTTCTTCACCGATCACCGTAGTCTTCAGTATATCACGAGTCAGCGAGAGTTGAACTCGAGACAGAGGAGATGGGTCGAGTTACTGAAGGACTATGACTTCACTATTCTGTATCATCCGGGCAAGGAAAACGTGGTAGCGGATGCCTTGAGCCGGAAGGCAGTGAGTATGGGTAGCCTAGCTTCTCTTTCAGTTTTAGAGCGACCGTTGGCCTGGGACATCCAGTCCTTGGCTAACCATTTGGTTAGTCTTGACTTGTCAGATCCTAGCAGAGTTCTCGCCAGTATTGAGGTTCGTTCTACGTCGATTGATCAGATTCAGAGCCGTCAGTTTGAGGATCAACAGTTGTGTGACCTTCATGATCGGGTTGTTCAGGGTGGGACCAGTCGGGCTACTCTAGATTCAGATGGGGTTCTGAGGTTTGATAGTCGCCTTTGTGTTCCGAGGATTAGTGATTTGATTCAGTTGATACTTCATGAGGCACATTATACTAGATACTCCATTCACCCTGGCACAGCAAAGATGTATAGGGACTTGAGACAGCTTTACTGGTGGAGTGGTATGAAGCGGGATATAGCAGAGTTTGTATCTCGGTGCTTGAACTATCAGCAGGTTAAGTTCGAGCACATGAGACCTGGTGGTTTGACGCAGCGACTTCCCATTCCTGAGTGGAAGTGGGAAGGGATTACTATGGACTTTGTTGTTGGTTTGCCTCGTACCTCTCATGGGTTTGATTCCATATGGGTGATTGTTGATAGACTGACTAAGTCAGCACATTTCTTGCCAGTTCAGACTTCTTATGGCGCAGAGAGGTTAGCTCAGATCTACCTTCGTGAGATTGTTCGGTTGCACGGGGTCCCAGCTTCTATCATTTCAGACTGTGGCACTCAGTTCACATCTCAGTTCTGGAGGGCTATTCAGCGAGATTTGGGTACAGAGGTTCATCTTTGTACCGCTTTCCACCCTCAGACAGATGGCCAGTCTGAGAGGACCATTCAGATTCTGTAGGACATGCTTCGGGCCTGTGTTCTTGACTTTGGAGGTTCATGGGATCAGTTTGTTCCCTTGGCAGAGTTTGCTTATAATAACAGCTTCCATTCGAGCATTGGCATGACACCTTTTGAGGCCTTGTATGGTAGGCGTTGCAGATCGCCGATTGGTTAGTTTGATGGTTTTAGTTCTGGGCCACAGAGCACAGATTTGCTTCGAGATTCCTTAGACCGAGTCCGAGTGATTCAGGACAGACTTCGGGCAACTCAGAGCAGGCAGAAGAGTTATGCTGATCGTCGGCTTCGTGCCTTGGAGTTTAGTGTCGGTGACTTGGCGTTTCTCCGTGTATCTCCCATGAAGGGCGTGATGAGATTTGGTAGGCGGGGCAAGCTTAGCCCCAGGTACATTGGGCCGTTTGAGATTCTTCAGAGGGTTGGTAGCGTTGCCTATCAGCTAGCCTTGCCTCCGATGTTTTCAGCTATACATCCTGTATTCCATGTTTCGATGTTGCGTCGGTATGTCTCAAATGACTCTCATGTGTTGCAGTGGGATTCAGTTCAGTTGGATGAGGGTTTAGCCTTTGTTGAGGAGCCGGCAGCTATTTTGGCCAGAGATGTTAGGAGATTGAGGTCTCGAGAGATCCCGGTTGTTAAGGTTCAGTGGAGGCACCGTCCAGTCGAGGAGGCTACCTGGGAGACCGAGAGAGATATGCGGGATCAGTATCCGCAGCTATTTTAGCCTTCAGGCACCCCTTGACCTTGACTTTCGAGGACGAAAGTCCTTTTTAGTAGTGGATGATGTAATGACCCTTCCGGTCATTTCCACGTATACATTTTCCTTGAACCGTTAGAGTTTGTTTGTAGCGGCCCCAAGTCACTTAAGGCTCGTCAGGACCTGTATTTTGGCGCCGGGTCCATTTGTTTGATCGTAAGTTTCTTTGATAAATCTTCTGAACTTTGGGTCAAATGTCTCAGGGCTTTTCTCTCAATATATAAAGAGTTAGAAGTCCCCCGAAATACCAAATCGAAGGTCTACGAGTCTAGTTTCCAACACATAAAACCTCACATCCAACTGATCTCAGAGTAAAAAGTTATGACTGTTTTATCGCGGACTGTCTGGCAGAAAACGGGTTGCGAACCGGGTCGCGAACCGGGTCGGGTTAAACACGATTTAAGCCTCAACTTCACGTTTTAAAATGCCATTTCAGTTCTGAAACAGTGAGAAAACATAAGGGAGGGTTCCAAGAGAGTTCTTTAGTATCTAAATCGTGCGATGGTGAGTTGCAAACTTAAATTTAAGAATTTTATTAACATCGCGCGTATTTGAAAATGTTTTATTTATAAGTCGAATGTGGAAGAAAATTGTATTATTATTACCTTTTCAAAATATTTTAAAGGTTTATGGAAAATATTTTTGATACGATATAATTGTATATGTATTTATTTTATAAGGCTTTTATACATTGTAATATTTTAGCGGAGATAGTAAATTTAGTTATGTTAAAATTTATTATTATAATATAGTAGGTTTTGTTTGAAATAATTTTCTAATGATTATGGTATATTCAAAAATTATATTTATTATACCACGAATTTATGCAATACCCGAGTAGATATATATTGGGAAGTGAATATATTGGTTGCCACCTCCATTCCACGTGGAGGTGGAGGAAGTGGCCAACAAGCAAAAGGTGAGAGGTTTTATCATAATGCACTAAGTTTGCAGTACATATACATATGTACATTTTGCTGACTTGAGCAAAGTGGATGAGCCCCTGTATGCTTATAGGCATACCACTACTAAATGTTTTCTTTGTGCATATGCACATATATACTTACAATTGTTGAAAAGTTTTGATGGGAAGAAAATGTTTTCACGTTTTATTTAATCTCCGAAAGAACATTAATTATCGACGTCAAGTTATTCAAGCCCGAGTTCAAGTTTGATTTTGTTTTGGAGCTTCTTTTCGGAGAGGTTCGAGCTTGTCATCGGACGAGAGGTAGGTTACGGTTTATTTTCCCTAGACTCCGCATATATAGAATAAAATTGTATTAATGGGCATCCTTGGGTTGGTTTATTAGGTTGGTACCACAGACCTCGACCGCTTTATTCATGTCCGCCTACTTTTGTTCTTCCGTTGCTTGTAGTATTTGCTGATATATTTTATTTACCCTTGTGGTCCTGTGAGGCCTTGTTGACTCCGGAACATAAAAGGTGGGATTTTCGGAATGTTTGCGAGTCCCGGGCATAGAATTATCCTTCTAGGCTGGTTATGCTTGCTGAGTAGCTGTGGGCCTGTGCAGGGTCGATAGGTTGATTGTGAGCTGCTGGGCAGCTATTGTTTGTGATCATACTATTTCCATGCATATAAAAAGGTTTTATCCATGTTTTACTATGGTTTTGGCTTCGGGCCTACTGGCACTATTTTCTAACCTTGCATGGTCCCGGGGGCCTGTTTTTAATAAAAATGATTTGGAACTGGTTTGATTTAACTTGTGAATATTCCTGGGTAAAAGAAAGTAAAAATATGTTTTAAATCACCAGTTTTACGATTAATGCTAGACTCGGCAGGGCCGGGGTGCTAGTTGAGTTTTCTTGTTACTTGAGATGATTTTTAGCCTCGGTCGGACCGAGCACCTGAGATGACTTTCTACTGTTTAGACCCGGTTATGCCGGGGCACCCTTGGAGGGGTTTTTTTTTGAGATATTTTCCTACCACTTTAGTCCTGGACAGGGTCTGGGCATGCATATTCGAGACTGGGTCTCTATCTTAATACCGGACTTGCTTCCGAACGACATGTTCTGATATTGAGTTTTAGTATGGGGTCTGGGACCTCCATGGACCTTGCCATCCGGGCCAGGGGCTGCGGGCTGCGTGTGCCGGAGGAAGGGTATACGGTGGAATAGAGGTATACGGGCAGTGTCCTTCCATGGAACCTACCTGCTGGGCCCGATCGGCACCGGAGGAGGTACATACAGAGATACCATTTCACTGAGATCTTCATGCATCATATCATTCATTGTTTGAGGTTCCACCCTTTTTTGTTGTTTGTTGATTATACGCTCTGGTATGCCGGAGGGTTTGTTTTCACTTGTTTGTGTTCCTCAGTTGTATGGGCGGCCGAGGGACTGTAGGTAGACTCTTTCTATTTACTTGTAGAATTGTTCCCTGTTATGGTTAATTATAAAATTGGTTACTGCTAGACTGTTAGTTGCTGGATTTGAGATTGATATGATTAGTTGGGCTTGATTCATGTCTCTAAGCATGCCTATCATTACTCTTTCTCTCTTCTTCTTACACTTGAGGTTACCGGTATACCATCCATTTCGTAAACTTATTTTTGTATACACTGTTATTGCAAGGACCCCAGGTGCGTTATTTCTTACTTTCACCTGTGCCTATGGTGTGTATATTCTGCTTACTAGCCTCACATGTGGTTCTGTTGATTTCCCTCTGGGCTAGTTCCTGTGTACCTTTCATTGATTTCTGTGACTGCTTGCCTCTATTCTGTCTGTTACTACGCTTTTATCTTATATGTGCCCAGTCAACTTATGATACCTACTGGGTACCTTATTCTTCGCATTTAGTGCTCACCCCTACCCCCCTGCATCTTTGGGTGCAGATCCTAGCATGGGCCATCGCCCTTAGATCGCTGTGATTCGTGCTTGGAGGTCTGTTGCGGACTACTTCAGACTGAGGGTGAGCTTTTGGCGATCGGAGCTTAGCTTTAGTTTATCTTTTGCTTCATGTACTCTACTACCATTCAGAGACATCTGTATATATTGTTTAGGATCGTTTGCACTCCATGTATGTAGTTTTGGCTCTATACTATGATACCAGGTCACGGTGTTTGGTTTAGTTTTCCGCATATGTATATATATATTCCTATTATCTATTCTCTTCGTCTTGTTCTCTTATTTGTTAGATAGTAGCCCATTACTAACTGTCCTGGGCTACGGGGATTGGTTCACCTACCGGGGGTTGTAGGTGCCATCATGACCGAGAAATCGGGTCGTGACATGGTGTCACTCCCTGAGGCTACCCCCTTGATATAACACAGGACCTGGGACCACCAGTGCCCTAAGTTAACTCTTGGTCATATAATAACTAGGTACAACACACGTAAACATAGCAGAAGTAAAATCAATATAAGTAGGCAAACCAACACTATAAGATGAAGGTCTAGGAGTATCAAATCTGAAATATCAAAACCTGAATATCCAACTATGTCTGAAAAGTCAATACATAAGATATAATGAGTCGCTGGGACAGGACCCCAGCTGACTCTGGGTACTGAAATAAAGGGACCTACTAACTAGGAATCACACTAGTCCTCGAATTAATGAGGACTCACTGACTGAAACCGGATGGCCTGCGACCTCTAGCCACGAGCCTGAGCGTGGGAACTTGTATCTGCATCATCAAAGGATGCAGCGCGAGAATATTCGTCAGTACTATAGGATGTACTGAATATGAGAGATATACATGAATATGGTAAAAACGTACTTAAAATATAATTTAAACTAGTTTCATGCATCATAAGAGAAATCATAAGTAAACATCATAGTTTGAACATAAAATGAGAAATAGAAGAGCATAAGACTTAAAGCATTCATACGAGAGTATCTCTTAAGCAACATAAACCATGATGAGTGTCACGCCCCGAGGTTACCTCCTAGACGTAACACATGACTTGGGACCACAAGTGCCCCAAGCTAACCCTTGGTCATAGAACTCTCAAGCATAACAAAAGGTAAGCGGAAATATAATAGATAAATCTGGAATCATATACATAGGTAATCAAGTCAATTAGAAACATAAAAACCAAAAAGAGACTCGAACACTGTCTATGTCTGAAAAATCTCTACATGACATAAAGAGTTGCTAGGACAAGACCCTAGCTAACTCGAAGTGTAGAAAAAAATATAATAGCTAACACTGACTAAGAACATAACTAGTCCTCGATCTAAGAGAACTCACCAACAGCTGACAGAAAGTGGCTTGGAAGCTTTAGCCACGGGTCTGAGAAGGAACACCTAAATCTGCATCATCAAATGATGCAGCGCAAGATATGCGTCAGTACTATAGGATGTACCGAGTATGTGGGATATGCATAGGTCATGATAAAAATATACTTGAAAGTCTGTTTAAAACTGAGATCATGCATAATTTCTGATAAAATATGCTTAAATCATCCTTGAAGCTGGAATCATGTGGTAATAGTAAAATCTGTAATGTAATGACTCAATGCAATATCATAAGCTAAAAACATAATCATAAGTAGTAAGTCTGAAATCAGAAAGCAAAGAGTCAATACATTTTTAAAGCATAAACTGTTTCTGTGGGAGGTTCTCTAACCGACATAGACCATGTGAGCTACATGGAATTCGATGTATCCTCCCCATCAAGAGGACCCAAGATACCTTTCCAGGGTATAAAAGCATTACTGTGGCGTGATCACTAAAACTGATGCCCAATAGAGGAGACTTAATACCTACGGTCACGTATTTCTAGGACCTTTTTGGGTACTCCCACCCTGTCCAACTCAGTGCTAATACTACTCCCAAAATATATATATAGCTCATATAATACTGGGCATATCTGATGCCAAAACTGTTCATATTGATGACATATCTGATGTCAAAACTGTTTATAACCAATGACATATTTGATGCCAAAGTTGTTCATAACTGGTGACATATCTGATGTCAAAACTGTTTGAAAAGCAATAAGACATATCTAATTCCATGCAATTCAAATTCATAATCTGAAGACTTAGCTTAACCATAGCTTAAAACATACTTTTCTTTCAAAAGTCATACTTGAAGAATTTTGCATGCAATTTCATAAATACATAAAGGCCATGATATCTAATCATGCCAAATTTCTCTTGGAAACATGCAAATTCATGGATTCATGTTAGAAATCAGATTTCATGCTTATCATATGGGCTTTTGAGAACACTTACAAAACATCAATTAAAGCATGGGTAATAGATGAGAAATCATGAATTGAATCTTTAAAACAAAACCCATAACTTTTTCCCAATTTGGGTAAGAACCCAAGTTTCATAAATTGGACAAGGATTAGCCTTAAAATCATGAATAAGAAATCCCTTATAAAAACTCATGCAATTTAGAGTTAGAATCCATAGAAGAATCATGAGGAAGCAATTTTAGAAGGACCCATAAGGATTGAGTAGGAACCCTAGTTTAGAAATCCATAAATTCAATTTAGAAGATTGGGGTTTTGGGCATAAGGGTGAAAGAATCCCCTATTGAATACCCACATACCTTGGTTGGAGCTAACCCACTTGAATTGAAAAGACTTAGGAGACTTGAAGTGAATCCCTTGCTATGGAGCTTGAAATCCTAACTTGAAGCTTGAGATGAAGAAACTCCTTTTTCTTCTTTAGGAACTTGATTAAGAGAATGGAAGAGAACCTAGGCTAAGTGGGAATAAAACCCCTTCTAATTTGCCCAAAATAACTTAACTTAGGAGTTAAAAGAGTGGGAAATTACCAAAATACCCCTGGGAAAAGAACTTAAAAACTTCAGAAAATTTCATCAAAGGCTTCCACGGACACAAATCACGGCCCGTGGAATGAATCACGGTCTGTGGAATGGAAGTCGTGGTTCCAAGGGACTTTTCAGGGCTCTGGACTGATTTCCACGAGTTGGTTTCATGACCCGTGGAACCTTCTCGTGATTTCCAGGTAAAAACTGATTTCCACGAGTTGGCTTCATGACTCTTGGAAACTTCCACGATTCGTGGAACCTTCTCGTGGTTGTTGTCTGTCATTTTAACAGAGAGACACCCTGTAGTAAAACATTGATATCTTTTTACTCCGGACTCGTATTAAGGCACGGTCAGTGGCGTTGGAAAGAATATTTAAAGACCATTAATTTTGTGGTTACTAGGCCACCTAAATACTTATATTCTAGGAGTTATGATCATTTGAAATTGACCCTTGAAAAATCTTACACTAAAACTCAATCGGTAAGGAAGCTTTCAACTCAACTTTGAGCTAGAAGTTCTTTATGACCCTTATTCATATCTAATACACCTTCAAAAGTTAAGAATAGTTCGGGTTTAACAACACATGAAGAATGGTTCAAATTTGGCTTAGAATTTCTGGAGTGTTACAATATCTCCCCCTTGGGATCATTCATCCTTGAATGAAGAATTTTAAGTTGAGAGTGGAGGGGGAAAGGGTTGCAATTCTATCAACTGAGTTTTAAAAGATGAAGTATTTACATGATAATTGGTCTCTGACTGAATTATAAACTGAGCTGAATTCATGAGGCATGTAAGCATACTAAGGGTATGAGAACAACTGATGGTATATGAAACTTAGTGGCTAACATGATAACTGATCTGGATTAAGAGTAGTGTCTCAGCTGAAACTCATAAGGAATGAGCGCATTCTTAGAAATCATAGATAACTGAAAAGGACGTCAAACTGAGAAGGGTAACTATACGAGGAAACCATTCTCTTTTAAACTGAACTTACTACCTTGGACTAAACTGAATGTAGGGCGTTCAAACCTTAGGAATGATTATCGATAGGTCTGAACTGATCTGATATGAGGAGTCTAGTATTCTTGCAAGCTGAAGTTACTGGACCTAAGATATGGGTACCCTGGGCTAGGAGTAAGAAAAGACTATTCTCGCCTTAATCACTACGGTTGACAACTCTTAAGCTTAGAAACACCTTTCAACTACACTAACTCCTCTGAATACTAAGGTCTGAGTCTAACTACCTACTTTCACTATGTTCAAGACTATCTTGACTAAATCTCTTACATCCAGAATTTCCTCCCAAGAATGATATTCCTCCTTATCATGAAAATCAACTAATCTTGAGCTCTAATTAATGGGTCACTTGGCACACATATGAAAAGCCCACATGTATTTCATTATGAGTTTCAAGCCTATCACTATGATCACCTTATAGTTGTAGCTTATACCATCCAAGACTTCCCCCCTCTTCCTAGCATACCTCGGAGCTGTAACTTGAAGAACTTCTATAAAAAGGCATACCAAAAATTCTCATCTAACTATTTCACATGAATAATCCTCACCTAACTTTTCTTCCACGCCTACAACCTACTACTTCCTATCCGGGCTACTATTTAGCTTTCTCTACTAACAGCTATGAAAACACAAGCCAAGATCACTGAGAGAATAGAGTGGGAGCATGAGCATCATGAATGAAGGAATACTGATCGGTCTTGACTTATACTTAGTTTGATCTAGCCACTCAAGGTGGGGTTTGATAAGTCAAGTGAAAAGGGCATGAGTGTCTCACATCCTGGACATACAAAGCATGGTCAGAGTAAGGAAATCACAAGCACAAATTTTTTGAGAAATCTGGTATGAGCATATACATAATGTAGCATGATTTCATTATCCATTAAGGCGTACTATAAGAACTGAGTATATAGAGTTGAGCATAGTGTGAGACATGAGCTTTCATATGTGACAAGCATCATGGTGTAAGAGCTGGAATTCATAGAATCATAGAGTAAGATTGGAATTCTGTCTGGAGCAATTTCTGTTTGTTCTGGGAGTTGAGTATGAACGTGAATCTGCATGAAGTTCATGAATTTGAATTAAGGACATGGCACTAGAATACTATACATGAATGAGGTGTTGTAATGAGGGAAGTATACTTAAGGTGCTAGGATAGAAATAAGTACATGCATCCCTCCTAACTTCATTATAACACCCATTAGCATCACTACCCGAGTCTCTAAAATCTGACTGATTCTACATCCCACCATCTCGCCCTTAGATTCATACTACGTTCTAAGTCTGTGGAACTATGATCATTTTAGTCTAACAGAGCAAATATTACTGTAGGAGCTAATTTGAATATACACTACCTTCTATAGTCTAAGGATAACCCTTACCTAAATATCTTGGCATCATCCTTTCTATCTCATATAAGGGTTGTACATATCACACTCAATAACTTCCAACCTATCTCTTGCAAAGACATGTCAAGCTTACATGGTTCTAACTCCCAAAGCTCTCTCTTTCTACTACCTACCAAATCAAATGCGTTAAAGCCTATACTGAGAGGCTCAAAATTACCCATCCTTCTCTAACTCACATATATATATCATTCTTATACGTTCACACTTGATGTAACTCATCACTTAAACTCTTGCATACACTATACCAAGCCTACCAGAAAAAACCACAAAACTATCATTCCCCTATCTAGGCTACCATCCTTCTGACTTCATATTTCTGGATCTAGGTTCATTCTACTACTAATGGCTTACAATACAACATCTGTCGGGTGGAAACACTACCCAAGGATCTAGGTACACATTTTCCCCTCTTACGGAATAATTAGTAACAAGGTTTTGAAAGAGGATCTGAGAGCACCTCGCTAAGAGATAATCTGAGATTTACTACTTCTGGCACCATAAATATGAGGTAAAGCAGGTGGAATTGGGGACAACGCATAAATTTGGAGAATAAATAGAGCTAAACTCTATCACATGATATTGAACATGAAAAAAAGTGAAGTTTTTCCTAAAACACCTTGTAGCCTCTCTCTCATAAGTGTGGCGCGCTTCACACCCATGAAAGAGACTCTACTTGATGCGGCTTTTAGACACCCTAGGACTCTTGAACCTGAGGCTCAGATACCAAGTTTGTCACGCCCCGAGGTTACCCTTTAGATGTAACATGGGACTTGGGACCATAAGTTCCCCAAGCTAACCCTTGGTCATAGCATTCTCAAGCATAACAAAAGGTAAGCAAAAACATAATAGATAAATCTGGAATCATATACATAGGTAATCAAGTCAATTAGAAACATAAAATCCAAAAAGAGACTCGAACACTGTCTATGTCTGAAAAGCCTCTACATGACATAAAGAGTTGCTAGGACAAGACCCTAGCTAACTCAAAGTGTAGAAAAAATATAATAGCTAACACTGACTAAGAACATAACTAGTCCTCGATCTAAGAGGACTCACCAACAGCTGACAAAAAGTGGCCTGGAAGCTCTAGCTACTGGTCTGAGAAGGAACACCTGAATCTGCATCATTAAATGATGCAGTGGAAGATATGCGTTAGTACTATAGGATGCACCGAGTATGTGGGTTATGCATAGGTCATGATAAAAATATACTTGAAAGCTTGTTTAAAACTGAGATCATGCATAATTTGTGATAAAACATACTTAAATCATCCTTGAAGCTGAAATCATGTGGTAATAGTAAAATCTGTAATGTAATGACTCAATGCAATATCATAAGCTAAAAACATAATCATAAGTAGTAAGTCTAAAATCATAAATTAAAGAGTCAATACATTTTTAAAGCATAAACTGTTTCTGTGGGAGGTTCTCTAACCGACATAGACCATGTGAGCTACATGGAATTTGATGTATCCACCCCATCGAGAGGACCCAATATACCTTGCCAGGGTATAAAGGCATTACTGTGGCGTGATCACTAAAACTGATGCCCAACAGAGGGGACTTAATACCTACGGGGGCACGTAGTTCTGGGACTTTTTTGGGTACTCTCACCCTGTTCAACTCGGTGCTAATACTACTCCCAAAATATACATATAGCTCATATAATACTGGGCATATCTGATGCCAAAACTGTTTATAACCAATGACATATCTGATGCCAAAGCTGTTCATAACTGGTGACATATCTGATGTCAAAACTGTTTGAAAAGCAATAAGACATATCTGATTCCATGCAATTCAAATACATAATCTGAAGACTTAGCTTAACCATAGCTTAAAACATACTTTTCTTTCAAAAGTCATACTTGAAGAATTTTGCATGCAATTTCATAAATACATAAAGGCCATGATATCTAATCATGCCAAATTTCTCTTGGAAACATGTAAATTCATGGATTCATGTTAGAAATCAAATTTCACGCTTAACATATGGGCTTTTGAGAACACTTACAAAACATCAATTAAAGCATGGGTAATAGATGAGAAATCATGAATTGAATCTTTAAAACAAAACCCATAACTTTTTCCCAATTTGGGTAAGAACCCAAGTTTCATAAATTGGACAAGGATTAGCCTTAAAATCATGAATAAGAAATCCCTTATAAAAACTCATGCAATTTAGAGTTAGAATCCATAGAAGAATCATGAGGAAGCAATTTTAGAAGGACCCATAAGGATTGAGTAGGAACCCTAGTTTAGAAATCCATAAATTCAATTTAGAAGATTGGGGTTTTAGGCATAAGGGTGAAGGAATCCCTGATTTAATACCCACATACCTTGGTTGGAGATAACCCACTTGAATTGAAAAGACTTAGGAGACTTGAAGTGAATCCCTTGCTATGGAGCTTGAAATCCTAACTTGAAGCTTGAGATGAAGAAACTCCTTTTTCTTCTTTTGGAACTTGATTGAGAGAATGGAAGAGAACCTAGGCTAAGTGGGAATAAAACCCCTTCTAATTTGCCTAAAATAACATAACTTAGGAGTTAAAAGAGTGAGAAATTACCTAAATACCCATGGGAAAAGAATTTAAAAACTTCAGAAAATTTCGTCAAAGGATTCCACGGACACAAATCACGGCCCGTGGAATGAATCACGGTCCGTGGAATGGAAGTCGTGGTTCCAAGGGACTTTTCAGGGCTCTGGAATGATTTCCATGAGTTGGTTTCATGACCCGTAGAAACTTCCATGACTCGTGGAACCTTCTCCTGATTTCCAAGTAAAAACTGATTTCCACGAGTTGGTTTCACGACTCGTGGAAACTTCCACGATTCGTGGAACCTTCTCGTGGTTGTTGTCTGTCATTTTGACTGACAGATACCCTGTAGTAAAACATTGATATATTTTTACTCCAGACTCATATTAAATCACAGTCAGTGGCGTTGGAAAGAATATTCAAATACCTTTAATTTGGTGGGTACTAGGATACCTACCTCTTTATATTCTAGGAGTTATGATCATTTTAAGTTTACCCTTTAAAAATCTTACACTAAAACTCAATCGGTAAGGAAGCTTTCAACTCAATTTTGAGCTAGAGGTTCTTTATGACCCGACCCTTATTCATATCTAATATAGCTTCAAAACTTAAGAATAGGTCTTAATACTTAGATACATAAAAAAATTATCTAGTTTGGGTCTAACAACACATGAAGAACGGTTCAAATTTGGCTTAGAATTTCTGGGGTGTTACATATTACTCCCAAAACATACATATAACTCATAACATACTTGTGACATATCTAATGCCAAAAAATCTATTTGAAAAGTATAAGGACATATCTAATGTCATGCAATTCTCATATCATAAGTCTTAAAACTTAGCATATCTATAATTCAAAACATACTTTCCTTTCTAAAATCATAACTTGAAGAATTAAGCATGCAATTTAATAATAATAAAGTTAATGTTATCTAAACATGCCAATTTTGCTTGAAAAAAATACAATTTAATGAAATCATGCTAGAATTCATCATCAACATATGGGATTTTGAATTATTCAAGGAATCTTAATTAAAACATGGGTAATGAGTGAGAAATCATGAATTGATGCTTTAAAACAAAACCCATAACTTTTCCACAATTTGGGTAAGAACCCTAATTTCACAATTTGATAACTCAAAGTAAAAATATGGGGTTTCGGGCATAAGGGTGAAAGAATCCCTTATTGAATACACACATACCTGATTGAAAGCTTGCCTGATCGAAGATGAAAAGAAATGGTGGCTTGAACTAGAAGCTTGAAGCTTGAGAGACCCTTTCCACTTTTGGGAAGATGAATGAGAGTTTGGAGGAGACTTAGGCTAATTAGGAGTGAAACCATACTAAATGAGTTCAAAATAACCTCACTCAGGAGTAAAACGGTGGGTAATTACCAAAATAACCCAGGGAATTATTTAGAAAAACTGATTTTAAAACTCGGCTTCAGGTTTTACGGGTCCTTTTCATGAACCGTAGAAGTAACCACGGTTCGTGGATCGGAGTCATGGTTTCTGAGCCAAAAGATAAGCTGCAGATGACTTTCCATGAGTTAATTGTATGGCTCGTGGAATCATCCACGAGTCATAGGAACCATTCGTGGTTTAAAGGGGAATAGGCCACTCTCTGGTCTATTTCTATGAGTTGATTCCACGACCCGTGAAATACACTCATGGTTTTCAGACCTGAGGATGGTCTACAGGACTAGTTTCACGAGTCACTTCCATGACTCGTGGTTCTATCCACGGCTCATGAACTTGACTCGTGGTTCCTAAAAGTTCAGAATTTTGCAAAGTTTCAAAGTTTAAAAGCTGAATCAAATTTTGGGGTGTTACAATATCTACCTCTTGGGATCATTCTTCCTTAAATAAAGACTAAGCAAGAAAAAATGGAGAGAAAACAACCCAACCAACCAACAAAACATAAAACTCGAGGATAAACATGAAAACTAAGCTTTTTAACTTAAAACATGATTGAACTAACTTTGCAAAATATGAATGCATGCTAGGATCATGAGAGGAGATGATGGATTAGGATCGGAGGGACAAACTAAGGAGGAAATTATTACCTCAAGCTGAAATTGAATCAGAGGGGAATAGATGAGGGTACTTGGCTTTCATGGAGGCTTCTTCTTCCCAAGTAGCTCCCTCAACTAGTTGATTTCTCCAAAGGACCTTCACCGAAGCGACTTCTTTGTTCCTCAACCTCCGAATCTGATGATCAAGAATCTCCACGGGAACTTCCTCATGAGTAAGGCTATCCTTCACACTCATATCCTCCAAATTAACAATCAAGGTCAGGTCACCAACACATTTCTTTAACAAGGAAACATGGAAAACCAGATGAACCACTTCTAAATATGTTGGCAAATCCAACTCATAAGCAACACTACCAACTCTCCTCAAAATCTATTAGGAACCTACATAGCGAGGCCTAAGTTTCCCTTTCTTACCAAACCTCATCACACCCTTCATGGGTGACACCTTCAGAAATATCCAATCATCAATTTCAAACTCCAACTCTCTTCTCCTCACATCAGCATATGATTTCTGTCAACTCTGAGCGGTTTTCAACCTCTCCCTAATGATCTGAACCTTCTTCATAGTCTCATGAACTGAATCTAGACCAATCAAAGCTGCCTCACCTACCTCAAACCAACCAATAGGAGACCTACACCTCCGCCCATAGAGTGCCTCATAAGGAGCCATCTGGATGCTAGAATGAAAGTTGTTATTGTAGGCAAACTCGATAAGAGGTAAGTGATCATCCCAATTACCTTTGAAATCAATCACACAAGATCTCAACATATCCTCTAAATTTTAAATAGTATGCTCTTCCTGGACATTCATCTGTGGGTGAAAAGTCATGCTAAGCTTAACTTGAGTTTTTTGAAATGACCTCCAAAACTGGGATGTAAACTGAGTACCCCTGTCCGAAATGATAGACAATGGAATACCATGTAATCTGACTATCTCACAAATGTAAAGTCTGGCATAATCCTTTACTGAATCTGTAGTCTTAACAGCCAAGAACTGGGATGACTTGGTCATCCTGTCGACAATCACCCAAATAGAATTATGTTGCCTATGAGTATGAGGCAAACCTGTAATGAAATCCATATTGACCGCTTCCCACTTCCAAGTAGGAAGATCAATATCCTGAGTCATACCACCTGGTCGTTGATGCTCTACCTTCACTTATTGACAGTTGGGACACTTAACCATAAAACCTACTATGTCCCTCTTCATGCCATTCCACCAATAGACTTCCCGTAGGTCACGGTATATCTTGGTGGCACCGGGGTGAATAAAATACCAAGATCTATGAGCCTCTGTCAAAATCCGCCATCTCAACCCATCTATTTCAGGAACACACAATCTACCTTGGTACCGAAGCACATCATCTCCCCCTTGGGAGAAAACTTCTACTCTTTGTTGATGGACTGCACCCTTCAACTAGTGCAAAATAGGATCACTGTCTTTCTTTTCTTTCACTTCAGCTACCAAAGATGATTCGGAAGCATTCTGAACAATAACATCACCATCTGTGGAATCCATAAGACAAACTCCTAATCGAGCAAGTCCATGAACATCCTTGGCCAATTTCTTCTTTCCGTCCTCAGCCGAAGATACACTACCCATAGACAACCGATTAAGTGCATCCTCCATGACATTGGCCTTACCCAGATGGTAAAGCACACTCATATCAGAATCCTTATGAAGCTCAAGCCATATCCATTTATGAAGATTCAATTCCTTTTGATTGAATACATACTGAAGACTCTTATGATCGTTGAATACATCCACATAAACACCATACAAGTAGTGTCTCCAAATCTTTAAAGCCTTCTACCATCAATCTTGGCTTCATCTGCAAGGCTGTATTTTGTTCACCTAGACCATCCATCGTCTTATAGGCCGTATCTCAGGAACCCTCTAACTCTTGATCTCGGACCTGTGCTTTCTAGGTCCTTCAACCTCTAAGATTTTTGCTTACATTCCCTGGGATTTGTTTGGATATAGCGATGGAGATAGTTGAAAGAGATTATAATCGCCGCCGAGAATAAACATGCTCAAAATAAAAAGGATCGAAGTACCTACTCATTATTCGGAGGTGAATTGGCATCTATCCATCCATGCTGAAGTTTTTGAGACTGAGGGCTTAGATCGAGGGCCTGAAAAGCGTGAAACACAGTAAAGACATTGGTAGATGGATGAATAGAGTAGGTGAAGAGTGACTCTGCCCCTGGCTTTGAAAAAATACAGTCGCTAACTCAAGATCATAAGTTGGGTAGTTCTTCTCATAAATCTTAAGCTATCTCGAAGCATAAGCAATCACCTTACCATGATGCATTAACACACAACCCAAACCAATCCGAGAAGCATCACAATACACAACAAAGTCATATATACCCTCGGGTAGAGCTAACAGTAGAGTTGTGGTCAATCTAGTCTTCAATTTCTAAAAGTTCTTCTCACATAGATCAGACCTCTGAAATTTAACCTTCTTCTGAGTCAACTGAGTTAGTGGGGAAGCAATGGAAGAAAAACCTTTCACAAATCTCCTATATTAACCAGCCAAACCCAAGAAGCTCCTAATATCAGACAGGGAAGTGGGTCTAGGCCTGTTCTTTACTGGCTCTATCTTTTGAAAATCAACTCGGATACCATCTCTAGTCACCATATGACCCAGAAAATTAACAGACTGCATCCAAAACTCACACTTGCTGAACTTAGCAAATAATTGTTGGTCCTTGAGAGTTTGTAACACAACTCTCAAGTGGTTCACATGCTACTCCCACTCGGAGAGTAGATAAGAATATAATCTATAAAAACAATCACACACATATCCAAATACTATTTAAACACACAGTTCATCAAGTCCATAAAGGCTACAGGAGCATTTGTTAGTCCAAAAGACATAACCACAAATTTATAATGACCATATCGAGTTCTGAAGGTTGTCTTCGGTATGTCACACTCTCTAACTCTGAGCTGATGATAACTGGATCTATGGTCGATCTTGGAGAAGTAACTGGCACCCTGAAGTTGATCGAACAAGTCATCAATCCTAGAAATGGGATACTTATTCTTGATTGTGACCTTGTTCAATTGATAGTAGTTGATACACATTCTGAGGGAACCATCTTTCTTTCACATGAATAGAACTGGATCACCCCATGGGGAGATGTTGGGTCGAATAACACCCTTATTAAGGAGGTATTTCAAGTGATCCTTCAATTCCTTAAGCTCCGCGAGAGCCATTCTATAGGGAGGAATAGAGATAGGATGCATATCTGGAAGGAGATCTATCCCAAAGTCGATCTCCTGCTCGGGAGGGACTCCAGGCAAATCTTTGGGAAACACTTTTGAAAACACATTCACAACAAGAACTAACTGGAGAGATGGGTTTCGGTCTCCGTTTCCACAATCCAAACTATATGATAAACATAACCCTTAGAAATCATCTTCCTAGCCTTGAGATAATATATGAAATAACTCTTCAAGTGTAACACCTCAGAATTCGACCCAACTTTTAAACTTAAGAATGAGAATTTTGAACTTTTCAAAAATTACGGGTCCAAATCATGGACCGTGGTTTGAATCATGAGTCGTGAAGTGAACCTGTGGTTCAAGTCTGCTGGTTCAGTCTTTGGTCTGAGAACCATGAGTTGGTTCTATGGATCGCGGTTCTGACTATGATCCGTCCTGTCAACTCATGGAATCAGATCAGAGGGTTGACAGTTTCTCTAGGTTTCACGACTGGCTTCTACGGCCTATAGTTTGAACTACAGACCGTCCTGCTAACTCGTAGAACTTGATCAGAGAGCTACAAATTTCCTAGAAACTATGACTCAGGTCTTCAGACCATAGTCCAGTTGACGAGTCGTCCTATTGACTCATGGTTTGCCTTCTACAACCTGATTCTATGGCCAGGAACCACGAGTGGAAACCACGAGCCATGGTTCAATCTAAGACTAGTGAAATCTATCTGTGATTCCTGAAGTAGACTTTTTCCAACTTTTTCCTAATTAATTCCTAGGGTTATTTTAATAATTACCCACCCTTTTAACTCCTAAGTTAGGTCTTTTTAAGCCTATTTAGGAAAGTTTTATCCCTACTTAGCCTAAGTTTCTCCCATTCTTTCAATCAAGTTCCAAAAAGAGAAAAAATGTTCCATCCTTACAAGCTTCAAGTTGGGGTTTCAAGCTCCATAGGAAGGGATTCACTCCAAGTCTCCATTCATCTCAAATTCTTAGTGGGCTAGCTTCAAATAAGGTATATGAGTATTCAACAAGGGAATTCCTTTACCCTTATACCCAAACCCCCAATCTTCTAAATTGATTTTACAAATTCCTAAATTAGGGTTCTTACCCAATTCTCATGGGTTCTTCTATAAATCATTTCCTCATGATTCTTCTATGAATTCTAACTCTAAATCGCATGATTTTGCATGGATTTTTGCAAGTGATTTCCTATTCATAATTTTAAGGCTAATTCTTGTCCAATTTATGAAAGTAGGGTTATTACCCAAATTAGGAAAAACTTATGGGTTCAGTTTTAAAGAATCGGCTTATGTTTCTCATTCATCGCCCATGATTTATATGAGATATATTAAGTGTTTTCAAAAGCCCATATGTTGATGATAAATTCTAGCATGATTTCATTGAATTACATGTCTTCAAGTAAAATTGATATGTTTAGATAACATGACCTCTATTTTCATGAAATTGCATGCCTAATTCTTCAAGTTATGATTTTAGAAAGGATAGTATATCTTGAATGATGGCTATGCTAAGCTCTAAGACTCATGAATTTGTATTGCATGACATCAGATATTTCTTTATGCTTTAAAATAGATTTGACATCAGATATGTCTTTATGCATCCATACAGATTTGACATCAGATATGTCATTAGTTATGATCAGTTTTGGCATCCGATATTCCCCAGTATTATATGAGCTATATATATGTTTTGGAAGTAGTATTTAGAACCGAGTTAGATAGGGTGAGAGAACCCTTAGTCCCAGAATTACGTGCCCCCATAAGTTTAAGTCCCCTCTGTTGGGCATCAAATTTAGTGATCACGCCACAGTCATGCCTCTATACCCTGGAAAGTTTTATTGGGTCCTCTCGATGGGGCGTATATATTGGATTCCACGTAGCTCACATGGTCTATGTCGGTTAGAGAATCTCCCACAGAAATAGTTTCAGGTTTTAAGTGCATTGACTCTTTGCTTTCAAATTTTAAAACTTCTATTATTACTATGATTCTAAAGGTGTTTTCAACATATGATATTGCATTGAGTTATTTTATTGCAGACTTTACTATCACTATACGACCTCAGTTTTGGTTATGCTTTAAGCATGTTTTACTATGACATATGCATGAGATCAGTTTTAAGCACACATTCAAGTATATTTTATCATGACATATGCATATCTCGCATACTCAGTACATCCTATAATAGTATACTTTTGTGTGCTTCATCCTATTATGATGTAGATTATGTAGCCTTCTCCCCATCCCATGGTTAGTAGATCAGCAGCACTCCCAGTCAGCTTGGTGAGTCCTCTTCCTTCTAGGGCTTAGAGTTTGATTTTATTTCAGTATTTAGTTTGTGTACCCCATATTTTGGTATTTAGAGTTAGCTGGGGGCCTGTCCCAGCAACTCGCTAGTAGTAAAGGCTTTCAAACATAGAGTCAGATGTTTAGTTGTATTCAGATTGTCATTTTTAGACTTATATTTATAAACAGATTAAGTTGATCATTACTTCAGTTAAGCTTCCGTTCTTATGTTTTGCTCAATTTTTAAGTCATGCTAATGCCAGAGGGTTATCTTGAGGTCACGTGTGATCTTGGGTCCTGTGTTACATCCAGGGGGTAGTCTCGGGGCATGACATCAAGGATGGAGTAATACCTTGCCACTCTAAGATAGGTTCATTTGGAAATTTAAAATTGATGACTCGAGTACGACAAACAACGGAGGCATAACATGCATACAACCAATCCATACCAAGAATAACATCAAAATCAATCATCTCTGACTCTACTAGATCCGCTGAAGTGACTCTATGAAGGACTGAGATAGGGTAATTTCGGTAAATTCTTTTGGCTAGGACTGACTCACCAACAGGAGTAGAAACACAAAAGGGTTCTAAGAGCTTATCAGGACAAATTTCAAACTTGTAAGCAACATAAGGGGTCACAAAAGATAAGGAGGCACTGGGTTGAAATAAAGCATACAAATTGAGAGAGAAGACTTTCAACATACCAGTAACAATTTCTAGTGAACTCGCCTAGTCCTGGAAAGAGTACATGGCATAAAGTTAGTTCTGACACTGACCACCAAAACTAGAAGCAGTGCCCTGCTTGGTCGGTCGACCTCCTAAGGCTGCTGGGGCAGACTGAGTCCTACTACCTCCCTGTCCCTTCATAGCTAAAAGACAATCCTTAATCTTGTGTCCAACCTGACCACACCCAAAGCATCCACCTGAACCAGCTAAAAACTTACCAAGGTGACTCTTACCACATTAGTTGCAAGTAGGGTAAGGAGTTCCCTTTGGAACACTTCCCTGTGAATAGGAACCTGATCCTCTACCTGCCTGATCATAATGAGGCCTGGGGGCCTGAGTAGGAGCACTAGATGAAGAATGAATGTGTAAAACCCCAGGTGTTTTAAGGTTAACTTTCATGCCGTATCAAAGGCTTGCGAGCCTAAATTTGAGAATTTTATTAACATTGTGCGTATTTGAAAATAATTGATTTAAAAGTTGAATTTGGTAAAAAGTTATATTTTTATTACCTTCTTAAAATGTTTTAAATATTTATGAAAAAAATCTTTTGTTATGATATATTTATGTATGTATTTATTTTACAAGAGTTTTATAAGTTATTAATATTTTAACGGAGATAGTGAGTCTAGTTATGTTGAAAAATTATCATTATATGAGGTAGACTTTATTTCAAATAATTTTCTATCAATTGTGATATATTCAAAAAGGTTATATTTATTTTACCATGAATTTACGCAATACCCGACTATATACTTAATGGAATTAAAATGCTCTTAGTGATGCCATCTCCACTACATGTGGAGGTGAAGCAAGTGGCCAGCAAGTTTGTAGTTAATAGGTGGCATATTTTCAATTTAAAAACTAGAGCATTTAATGCTAAGGAAGACTTGATATAAATATATATATGTGTATTAACTTCTGTTGTTCTCATTACCACTTTTAGAAATAAAATTTAGCAAACATTTTACTCTTTCGCTCTCTATACATATCTGTACATGGCTTCACCAAACTATTTTAAACATTTGACTTTTGAAATATATAGCATTCACGCTGTACATATATAGATATATGATGCATGGAAAACGAATTTTGGGGGAAATATTTTGGTGCCGTGTTTAATCACCAAAAGAAGATTAGTTATTTATGTCATCTTATTCAAGCTCGGATTCTAGGTATGTAAAGGCTATTCTTTTTTTGGCATGATTTCTTACGATTTAAAATATTCGTGTCTAGCGTACTATCGAAGAATCGATTATTAGATGTCTCTAAATTATTATTGGTATTATTCTTGTTAAAAACACATAAGTGGTGATGTGGATTTAGCGTTAAGTTGGAAGGATGTGATGTATATATGTGATTATCAAATAGTGGTGATGGCCACGTTTATCGTGGTGTTATGGTTGTGGTACGGAGGAAGTACGGTGGTTCTTGGATATTTGTGGGATGACTTAAAGGTTGTATAGTATTATATTATGTGTTGCATATTTCATCATATTTTATTGCATTTTGATTGTGGTCACCTAGAGGGCTCACGAAAACATATAAGGCATAAGACTTGTCCGCATGGTTGAGCTCATGGTTTTGTGATGACTTGTAAGGTGTGAAACCCTTCCGCATGGTCGATCACATGGCATTATGAGATCCTGTAAGGCGTGAGTATTTTTCCGCATGGCCTATATTATGTATTACTCTCTCGTAAGGCGTGAGTTTGTTCCGCAAGTTGAGACTTTGTATTGTGTGGTTCATCTTAGATTGCATTCATATGTTGTGATTATTCTGGTTGGCTATATCTTGAGTTTTGGAGGTGATGTGTGGCCGAGGTTGTGACTGTTGTGGGGTCTGGAGTAGGGAAAGGTAAGGTAGTATTGTGATATCGTGGTGTATTTGCTGGTTGTGACTGGGATGTTGGTATCATTTATTTCAAATTCTATCATATTGTGGTTTCAGTTTTGGTTATGACATTTCAATTATTCTGTCGCCTTACATATTCAGTACATTCTTTCGTACTGACGCCCCCATTGCTTGGAGGGCACTGCATTCATGCCAGCAGGTTATCAGGTAGACAGTGGTCCTCATTGCGTGTGGTCGAGTTCAACTGATTATTGGTACGCTCCATTCTTTCTGGAGTTGCTGAGTCTAGAGTGCTCCTTGGTTTTGTATTGGTAATGAGTATGTCGGGGCCCTTTCTCAACTCGTGGTTAGCATTTTTTCATCTTAGAGGCTTGTAGACATCTGTTGTGGGTCTGGGAGTCAGTTTGGCCTAGCTGGCCTTGTATTATCCTTTTGTTATATTTGAGTTTGTTTCCATTGCGTTTCGTTTTGTTTGGTTTGGTTTCTATTGAATCATTCAATCAAGTATGATACCAGGTGCTAGTCGCGCCTCCCAAGATTTGGGGCGTGACAAAATGGGTCCAGATGACTTCTTATGAAATGAAGAGTGATGTCCATCTCCGGATCTATGATGGCTAAAACCCGAACTCTATGATCTAACCCTCTTATTTTCCCTTGCCATTTCCGTCAACTTATCTCCCTCAATCTGATGGGCATGAGTCATAAGTCTAGAAATATCCATGTCACCCAAAAGCATCACGGACCTACACTCCTTCTTTACCAAGTCTGGCACTCCATAAATGAACTTACTCATATCATCCCTCGGGTCGGCCACCATGGAAGGAGCATACCTAGAAAGTTGAGTGAACCTCAATCCATACTCCTGAACCGACATAGAGCCTTGCCTCAAATTCATGAATTCCTCGGCCTTAGCTTCTCTCAACTCCCTAGGGAAGAACCTATCAAGAAAATCCTTCTCAAAGCATTCCCACGTCATAGGGACCACATCCCTAGCCCTAGCATCCCTTCATTTTGTATACCAAATGTGAGCCACGTCCTTGAGCTGATAGGAAGCTAGCTCAACACCTTCAATAAAGACCACATGTATCATACCAAAGATATTTTTTACCTCATCCATGAAATTTTGTGGATCCTCACCAACTTTCGAAGCGAATGAAGTCTCGAACTCAGGACGCAATCACTCCACCTTGGGGGTGGACGGGTATAGGAGCTTGTTGATTGTCTTGAGCAGCCATAGTCTGATCTAGCATATGAATAGCATTCCTAAACTCCACATTTGTGACCTTAGGGTCTGGAATCGGAGGGTCAACATTTCAGGCGTCTCTACGAGGCATGGCACGGCGATGAAGCATAATCTGAAACACATAAAGAATGGATTAGAGGAGTAATAGAGTTAAACCCTATCGCACGATATTGACCATAAAAGTAGTGAAGTTTTCCCTACTACACCTCATAGCTTCCCTCTCATAAGTGTGGCGCGCTTCACACACATGAAAGAGACTTTACATGATGCGGCTTTCAGACACCCTAGGACTCTTGAACCTGATGCTCTGATACCAATTTTTTCACAGCCTAAGGCTACCCCCTAGATGTAACACGAGACTCGAGACCACAAGTTCCACCAAGTTAACCCTTGGTCATAGAATAACTAGGTAAAACACACAAAAACATAGCGGAAGTAAAATCAATATAAGTAGGCAAACCAACACTATAAGATGAAGGTCTAGGAGTATCAAATCCAAAACATCAAAACACGAATATCCAACTATGTCTGAAAAGCCTCTACCTAAAACATAATGAGTCACTGAGACAAGAGCTCAGCTGAATCTAAGTACTGAAATAAAGGGACCTACTAACTAGGAATCACGCTAGTCCTCGAATGAATGAGGACTCACCGACTGAAACTGGATGGCCTACGACCTCTAGCCATGAGCCTGAGCGTGGGAACCTGTATCTGCATCATCAAAGGATACAACGCGAGAATATGCGTCAGTACTATAGGATTTACTAAATATGTGAGATATGCATGAATATGGTAAAAACATACTTAAAATATAATTAAAACTAGTTTCATGCATCATAAGAGAAATCACAAGTAAACATCATAGTTTAAACATAAAATGAGATATAGAAGAGCATAAGACTTAAAGCATTCATACGGGAGTTTCTCTTAACCGACATAAACTATGATGAGCTACATGGAGTCCAGTGTCATACACCCACACTGAAAAAGGTTGTCCTAACCGGCCAAGGTTAGAACCTTATCGTAATAGGATCCTGTCATAAGCTACAGAGGGTAACCTATGATGGCAATGTAGTTTTGGACTTGGGTTATCTAGAACCCTCATTGCTCGATTCTATATACTATTCCCAAAATATACATATAGCTCATAACATACTTGTGACATATCTAATGCCAAAATATCTGTTTGAAAGGCATAAGGACATATCTAATGTCATGAAATTCTCATATCATAAGTCTTAAAACTTATCATATCCATAATTCAAAACATACATTCCTTTCTAAAATCATAACTTGAAGAATTAGACATGCAGTTTTATAATAATAGAGGTCATGTTATCTAAACATGCCAATTTTGCTTGAAAACATGCAATTCAATGAAATTATGATAGAATTCATCATCAACATATGGGCTTTTGAAATCATTCAAGGAATCTTAATAAAAACATGGGTAATGAGTGAGAAATCATGAATTGATGCTAAAAAAAATCCATAACTTTTCCCCAATTTGGGTAAGAATCCTAATTTCACAATTTGATAACTCAAAGTAAAAACATGGAGTTTTGGGCATAAGGGAAAAAGGATCCCTTATTGAATACCCACATACCTGATTTGAAGCATGCTTGATCTAAGATGAAAAGAAATGGAGGCTTGAACTTGAAGCTTGAAGCTTGAGAGACCCTTTCCACTTTTGGGAAGACGAATGAGAGTTTGGAGGAGACTTAGGCTAATTAGGGGTGAAACCCTACTAAATGAGTCCAAAACGACCTCACTTAGGAGTTAAAAGGGTGGGTAATTATCAAAATAACCCAGGGACTTAATTTAGAAAAATTTATTTTAAAACTCGGCTTCTGGTTCCACGGGTCCTTTCCATGAGCCATAGAAGTAATCATGGTTCGTGGATCAGAGTCATTGTTTTCGAGCCAAAATATAGGCTACAGATGACTTTCCACGAGTTAACAATCGGCTCATGGAACCATCCACGAGTCATAGGAACCATTCGCGGTTTAAAGGGGAACAGGCCACTCTCATGTCTATTTTTATGAGTTGGTTCCACCACCCGTGGAACCATCCACCAACCGTGAAATCCACTTGTGGTTCTCAAACCTAAGGATGGTCTACAGGACTGGTTTCACGAGTCACTTACATGACTCATGGTTCTATCCACGGCTCGTGGACTTGACTCGTGGTTCTTGGAAGTTCAAAATTTTGCAGAGTTTCTAAGTTTAAAAACTGAATCGAATTCTGGAGTGTTACAACTGGCCACGAATGAATAGAAGGTCAACGAGGGTGGATCGTACTAGGTGTTGCATCAGAAAAAGATGCAGAGTGTAGTATGAGTACCAAAATAATAGGTACTCAGTAGGCATCATTGGCCAACTGAGCTAAAAAAGATAATATATATTATAAGATACAAGAAAGTAAACTAACTATAGGGATCCACCTAAATCTAGTTATCAATAGAAAATAGAACTATCTAACTGACAGTGAAGATAATAATGATAAAACATGTAGAAGAACTCCAAGTACACGTAGGCAATACAATGCAATGCATCATGAAATGATATTATGCAGTATATGGCCAATGCAGAAAGTAAAAACCCGATATATAGTACCCCAGTTGCCCGGAAGGAACCTTGAGCTCATTAACATATGCATAAAAGTAAAACTCGGATATATGCTCCTCAGGCTGCCCGGAATCAATAGAAAAGTAAACAAAGAAAAAAGTCCAGAAACATCCCTCGGACCAGCACAGCAGTGGTACTTTCCTCTCTCTTTCAAAAACCATTGGTTAAGTAAAATCCCAAGTTTGAACCAAAGATCCCGTGTTTCTTTCATTTGCAATACTAATAGTCATGTAATACAATAATGAGATACGATGCCATGTTCAGAGAATATCAAATCAACCAAGGTAAAACACCTTCCAAACAAGATAACTGACCTGGCACTCTGTCTGGTCCATGCCATTTCCTGGGGGCCACAGATACACAAATACAGTAATAGTGAGCAGTAAATGAAAAATAAGCAGGAAAATAAGTAAAAGCACCTACTCTGCCTCTAAAACCTCCCTAAATCATTCTAAGGATTCTAGGCTAGCCACAGCAGGCTACGAGCTCCTAAACTAAGGATAAACATGGTAATACTATTATATAGTCCCAAAGATGGCCAAAAAGAGCAGATAATAGGATTTAAGCCAAATTCTATCCTAAGACTAGACTAACATTCATGCAACTCATAACATATAAAATATTACTAAGCCAAGTCTAAAATAAGTAAACCATAACCTACCTAGAGGATGAACTACAAGCACAAACTATCACTCTTGTGCCTTCCCCTTCCAAACAGCCTCAGAATGTTGCCAAGCTATCAAGAACACAAACTACATATCTAGACAAGAAGAATGACACCTATATTGCTATATGGAAAATAGGGTCGAAAAATGATTCTCGAGGCCCGTGCAACAAAATGGAAAATAAATTTCACAATTATGTTCGCAACAGGTTTAAAAACACATACCCAAAATTTGGGTGCAAACAGGACTCATTTTGGGGACCAAAACAACCCTGAAGTCCATGTTTATCAAGAATTTGAAACAAGGAAATAATGTGAATTTAACGGAAACAACAAGAATTAAATGCTAGAAAAGGAATAGAGGACTAGGAGGGAGTTACTAGAATTACTAGGAGGGAGTAAGAGCTTGGAACCAGTCTTCAAGCTCTATAAAAATGGTGTAAGGTTGGTGTAAATGAGGAGAAAACAACGGGAAAATAATTTATACTGCCAAGGGTCCTTCATTGCGATTATGAAAGACCCCACGCGTCGCGATGACCATGCTGCCTAGACCATTACGATTGTGATAGTCCAGCCACGCGGTCGTAAAGAATAAACGAGTGTCGGGTCCACAAACCCTTCATTGCAATCCCGTGAAGGAATCCTCACGGTCGCGATGCCCAATAAGGCAGACCATCATGATCGCATAGCCTTTATCGCAGTCGCGGTGAAGGTATAAGACCTACACCTGCAACAACAACCAGTAGATTTTTCTTGAATTAAAAAGTTATCAGATGGATTCTCGGGATTATTACAGATTTTGTGCACATAAAAGAACTATGCTACCCTACCAGAAATGGCATTCTAGACTCAACATAATCGATAAAATTCCCAACTGAGATTGATTTACCAAAAAGTGGTTCCTACGCCCAAAAACTAACTTTTTACAGAAGAAACCCAATAGCCCAAAATGAGTCTAGAAGCCTCTAGACCCAAACCAAAGGTCCCTCTAGCCCAAAGTCAATGTTTCAAAGCTAACAGCATTGATATAATTTCTATTCGAGTTTGTCTTCTCCTAATGTTGACCAAATTCAACTTTATCAGCTTTAAGAGTTGCAAAATAGAGAAATGAGCTTGAACCACAAATTAATTGCCAGGAACTGAACCGTCAATATTGGCAAGTCATAAATGACCTGTAGCCGCTGTGGGAAAGCTCAAAACATAGAAAAAGCATGAAAACCTAGGAAATTACCTAGAGGTTCATTAAATTTTACCATATAATGCCTCGAATGGAGCCATCTGAATACCCAAATGGTAGCTATTATTATGCACAAACTCTGCCAAAGCCAAAAATTAGTCCCACTAACCTCCGAAGTCAATAACACTTTGCATTTTCAACATTTAGAATTACACGCCCGAAGCATAGTCTCTAGAACTTAAATAGTCCACTCAGACTGACTATTAATATGCGGGTGAAAATATATGCTAAGCTCAACTCGGATACCCAACTCTTCTGAATCAACCTCCAGAAACACAATGTAAACTGAGTACCACAGTCAGAAATAATAAAAACTTACACCCCGTGCAAATGGACTATCTCCCAAATGTAGATCTGAGGCAACCTCTCTGAACTGTAAGAAGTTTGAATCGGCCAAAAGTGAGCAGACTTGGTCAACCTATCCATGATGATCCAAATAGCATCAAACCTCCAAAAAAGATGTGACAAGCCTACCATAAAGTCTATATCTATCTTCTCTCACTTTCACTCAGGAATGGATAGTCTCTTAGTCAATCCACCTAGCCTCTAGTTCTCGTACTTCACCTGCTGACAGTTTAAGCAGCTGGCCACAAACTCTACAATATCCCGCTTGATCCTACACTACCAGTAATATTGCCTCAAGTCCCGGTACATGTTTGATCCCCCCGAATGGATACAATATTTGGAATAATAGGCCTCCATAATAAAACTAACCAAATCACCAACTTTAGAAACATGGATATGACCCTCAATCCATAACACGCCATTCACATCTAAAGTTTCATTCCTAGCCTCGCCCCTCAACACCTTAATCCCGAATCATCCTCAACTTCTCATCCTCAAAATGATATGCCCAAATCTGCTCCAACAACATAGACCTAGCCTCTATATAATGAATAACCTTGATGTGCCATGGTTTTATGGCACTTTTGACACTTAAAACTTGGAATTAGAGTATGTTCCCTAGTGATTTATAGTAGATTTGATATGTTTTTGAGTATTGTGCAGGAAAACAGGGTTCAAAAGCTAAGTAAAGGAAAAAGATTGAAAAATATCTAGAAACGGACTTCCATGACTCAACTCCATGAGCCGTGAAAGCATCCACGAGTCGTGGAAATTAGTTGTAGAACTGATGCTACAAAGGTGCAAGAAGCTTGAGTTCTATGATAGGCATCCACGAGTTGTGGACCCATCTATAAGTTGTGAACCCATCCACAAGCTGTGGATCCTGTCGATGGAACTAGATTAGAGGAGGAGAAAAAATCCTAATTTCCACAAAGGTATTCCACGAGACATAGACTAATCCATGAGCCGTGGAATGACCTCGTGGACTTGGACTTGCAAGAAGACAATTTCCTTGATTTGCATGAGAGGCTTCCATAATTCGTAGAAAGATCCACAGACTGTAAATGGCATCAGTTGAAGCTGCCAAACATTGTTCTCCTATTTTAATTAGGATAATATTTGTAATGTCTATAAATACTTTTCTTAGGTTTTATTTTACGTTTTATGCTCTATTGTTGACTACTAAAGTATTAGAAACACAAAGTATTACATTGTTCTTAATTTTGGGAGATTAATTCATCCATTGGTTCTTGATTATTGATTTATCTTTGATAAGTCAAGATTCTAGATTTCTTTACCTCTTCTCGTAAGTATATGATTATTAATTCTTCAACAAATTTTGATTGTATTTTCTTGAACATGAGTAGCTAAATCCACAACTAGGGTTGTTGGAATCATGATTGATTAACAAAGTAGGTAAAGTACTTAGTGATTCTATGAACTATGAAGGTGTTTATGCATGTGTTGTTCTTCCATTCGCTTTGATTGCTTTTAAACAGGTGCAAACATTAAAACTCATCTTACTCTTACTTGTTGGACCAAAGGGGTAATGAATATGAAAAAGGATTATACAATGAAGATTTAAGGATATCAATCCTCATTTAATAGTTTGACTTAGTCCAGAAATAGCTAATTTGGGATCAAAGGTAAGGGTTAGTAAAGCATACACCCATAGGCTAACCAAGTTGTATGGTAAATTCTTCTATCTAGGGGACCAACCATTTAGTTGAATATAACTTACCAATCTTGCTTGCTAAAGCACTAGAATAGATTACTAGTACAACACCCTACTGAGTTATGAAATCATGGGGAATACAATCCTAGCCACCTCTCTCATTGATCAACAACAATACTAATACTTGTTGTGACTTGATTTCTTACAATTTACAAACATTACTTGTTACATAGTTTTCCCCCTTTTAATGGAAATAAAAGACTAATAGCACGAATAACCCCATTGACCTGGATTCTAGCCATATTTCTCTTGGGATCGACCCTAACCTTGGTTAGGTTCTATATTTGACAGCGAACACTTTATAATTCTTTTTGGAGGTGTAATTTGGGTATATTAAATTTTGGGGCCATTGCCGAGGAGTACTATTTAGGATTAGAGCAATTGTGTTTATTTGACTGTTAGTCCTTATTTTATGATTTACTTTTTCTATTGTGTTTGTTTTGTTTCTAAGGTACACAATTGTGTATGCCCAGCACACGCAGTCAAGGCAATCCTTTAATTTCACTCAACCTTGAACTTCAGCAAACATTGAGAAATATGGCCAATGATAGGATTCCCGAGATAGTAGAGCAGGCCATAGCCAAGATGTTGGCTGAGGAACATCAAGAGGCATGAGAATCAGAGGCAACTCAAGAAGCCCAAGAGCAAGCACGTAAAAATGCATTAGATCAGAAAGCTCATCAGAATGCACTAAATGAGCAAGCTCATCAGAGTGCACTAAATGAGCAAGCTCGTTAGAATGCATTAAAAAAGCAATCCAGATGTAACAAGTTGGCTTGATAAAATGTTCTAAATGATCAAGCTAGGTAGAGAGGGAATAAGGGCTTTCAATAGCAGCAACACAGATATGCCCTGAACTATGATATTGATGATGATGATACTGACTTGGATGATGCTGGAGCTACCGGTGCTATAGTGCCACCCCCACTTCCCGCTAGGGCAAAGTTTGATATCGCAAGTACCATAATTCAATTGTTGAATATGAAAGGATTGTTTGCAGGCAAAGCCACTGATGATGATAATTTACATGTCACGCCCCAAACCATGGGAGGCATGACCGACACCCGGAGCCCCAAAAGGCCGAGGGTGCCAAAATAGAGTGTATCTCTATTGAATCTGCTGGGGGTCTGAGACCGACAAGGTCTCTAAGAATAACAATTTGAAACACTGAAAGCTCAATAGTAGGTAAGCAACTCAAGGCCGACAAGGCTATTATCATAGTAGATAGCTAATAACAAGGCCGACAAGGCCATACCCAACACTGATGTACATATACACGTCTACAAGACTCTAGGAGTAAGTAAAATATCTCATATCAAGGACAGGGACCTGGACTACCCATAAGTTGTACATATACATAACCTGGTCAAAATATAAGCTAGACCTCTGACTCATCAGCTCCAGGAAGAATGGAGCTTACCAAAATGGCTGAACTCTGCAACTCCTACTGAAGAGGTCAATCTGGGTTTCTGTCTGGACTTGCAGGCATGAATGCAGCGCCCCTAGGCAATGGGGAGGTCAGTACGACAATAATGTACTGTCATGTAAGGTAGAAACATAAAAGCAAGTCGCAAGTAGTAAATCTGAACATGATATAATATGAAACTTGTAAACTGTAATTGGTAAGACTCGTTAAGCTCTTTCTCCGTTATTCTTTTTAGAATACAACACATGCATTAACCCACACCGCAAATCACTCTTTATAACCCACGCTGAACCACAATAGCACCTCGGTGCACCCTATATATAATAGCCTCAATATGGTAGTAGCGCCTCGGCGCACACTATGTATATAATGGCCTCAATATGGCAGTAGAATCTCGTTGCACACTATGTATATAATGGCCTCAATATGGTAGTAGCACCTCGGTGCACACTATGTATATAATGGCCTCAATATGGCAGTAGCACCTCGGTGCACACTAACACGCAAACCACACATAATAAGTGTATTACTAGATTGACCTTCAAAGCTATTCTTGTTATTTATGAAGGTTCGTTTAGATAACTTATTTAGCCTTGGCTTACTAGGTGTTGGACTCAACATACCAAAGACATATTAATGGGGATTTGACTTGCTAACTTTCCTTGTATACTTTCTAAAGCTTGATTAGGGATCACACTACAAAGAAGAAACTTGAAAAAAGGATAACTTACGTTTCGTGCAAAAAGAATCAGATTTTTATAAGAAGGCGACTTGAATCACCATAATGTATAACTTAGTTCCTTATGACTTTTTGAGTTACAAAATCAGCTCTCTTACAACAGAATACTCAAATTCCTTCTTTCGGAGATTTAGAATTCTATTTCTAGATTCATGCCGATAAGGAATAAAGAAGCCTTAACATACCTCGTTCCTTCCGAAGATTGCGCTTACCACAACTTGGAATTTCCTTTATTAAGTTAATCTACAACACAAGGGTATAATGAAGCTAATATTATCTCTTAAAGCTGATGCAACTTTCCCAAAATAGTAGCTAAACATTCCCCGGGCAGATTTACGTATTTTGCATTAATTAAAGGTGTATTGTCACACCTTTCTCCCCTATCCAATACACATCACACACACACCAACCTACTGCCTCCAATAATACAAAACACATCAAACATCCCCTACACAACTCACCATGCCGAAATACAATAGCAACACATTGAACCCACGACTTCCGATCATCGTCCCGTGAGTTCTTAATAATAATTCAACAACAATTGTCCATACGAACTTCAATCCAAAAATATAATTATGGGCAGAGTACTTACCACACTTTAAGGGGTGTTTTTATCCTCTTTTTATTGATGCCTTGAAAAGCTTAAGTACCCCCTACACATACACCAACAAGAGAAGAAGAAATCTCTTAATTGTTACACAATTTCTATGTGTTAAATCTTAAGAAAGGGGTTGCCATAGTTCATGTATTTCTTACCATAGGATATCCTAGCTATATGTAGTATATTAATACCAAGATAACAAGTGGTTTAACTCACCTTAAGCTTGAATTAATCTTGATCTTCTTAGAACCCTAAAGGGAGAGAAGGGCTGCCAAAAAGGAAAGGAGATAAGAGAGAATTTTTCCAGCTTTTTGTGATCAACATTGATCAGCAAAAGGCCTGAATAAAGGGACCTTTTTGGCCGACTTTTTTTGGGTATATTTGGGCCAAAATGGGTCAAGAATCTTGGGCCAAAATTACCCTTTGCTTGGGCCTCAAAAGGGTTAAGTTTTGTGGCTGATTTTGGGCTTCTCTTGGGTCAAAATGTGGTCAATATTGATGGCTACCTTTTGTAGTTGTTTGGGTAAGATTTAGTTGTGCTTTGATGGGCCAACTTTAAGCTTCATTTGGGCTACCATTAAGTCTAATAATCCATGGTGTTGCTGCCCATAATCGGACCTTGGAACTTAGTTCGTTAGCTTAGGTAGGTGATGCACCTACTTGTCACCTAAGAGCTTAGATAAGTCGAGCAAGTACCTCACTTGTTTTATCTCATTTTCAAAACCCTCATCCTTATAATTTAACTTAACACTTATATACATTTGACCATTTCAAATTCTAGGCCAAAGTACCCCTTCACAATCTCGATCTCAAATACCTTCGTTGATACTTACTTACTCACATAGGTTTTGAAAGGTACGGGGTGTTACATCCATCCCCCCTAGAACCATTCGTCCTCGAATGAGGGTAATGCATATAGAGCTCTAGTCCCTTAGTATTTTTGAAATTTCGGCAGAGTTTCCTTTATAATTGGGACTATCCAAAAACCTGAAACTCAGCAAAAGTCCAGCATGATGCCTCACAGGGCGATACCACTATATACAATTAAATGTAATCAGTTTCACATGTTCAAACCTGATCATATTTGCATAGTAGGAAGAGTATCAAGAACATAAGAATATGACTTACCTTTGTACTATCTTCAAGTCATAAATAACTGGGTATGCTTTTTCCTCATTTCTTCCTCGGCTTCCCACGTCATTTCCTCGATATTATTATTTCTCCATAACACCTTTACTGAGGCTACTTCTTTGGTTCTGAGCTTTCTAACTTGACGATCTAGGATAGAAATTGGTACTTCCTTATAGGATAAGTCTTCAGAAAGTTTAACATCTTTGATAGGCATAATACGTGAAGGATCTCCTATGCACCTTCGTAGCATCGATACATGAAATACAGGATGGACTGTCTCCAATTCTGTGGGTAAATCTAGCTCATATGCCACTTTTCCTACCCTCCGAATGATCCTGTATGGTCCAATATATCTTGGACTAAGCTTTCCCTTTTTACCAAATCGCATAACGCCTTTCATGGGCGAAACCTTTAGGAAAACCCAATCACTAATATTAAATTCCAAATCCCGACGTCGCACATCTTCATATGATTTCTGCCTACTCTGGGCTGTTAGTAATCTTTCTCGAATTAGCTTCACCTTCTCCATTGCCTGATTAACTAGGTCTGGCCCTAATAATCCTGCTTCTCCAATTTCAAACCATCCAATCGGTGATCTACACTTTCGTCCGTATAAAGCCTCATAAGGAGCCATTTGAATGCTTGCATGGAAGCTATTATTATAGGCAAACTCAATTAGTGGCAAATGGTCATCCCAACTCCCTTTAAAATCTAGTACACAAGCTCGTAGCATATCTTCGAGTGTTTGAATAGTGCGTTCAGCTTGTCCATCTGTCTGTGGATGAAAAGCTGTACTGAGACTTATTTGAGTACCTAAGCCTCTCTGGAAAGACCTCCAGAAATTTGCTGTAAACTGAGCACCCCTATCTGAAATAATGGAAATTGGGACACCATGAAGTCGAACTATTTCACTAATATACAACTTGGCATAATCTTCAGCAGTATAAGTTGTCCTGACTGGCAAAAAGTGAGCTGATTTTGTAAGTCTATCTACAATCACCCATATGGAATCATACTTTCGATAAGTACGGGGTAAGCCTATAATAAAGTCCATGTTGATCACCTCCCATTTCCAGGTAGGTATCACTATACTTTGAGTTAGACCTCCGGGTCTCTGGTGTTCAATTTTTACCTGTTGACAATTCGGGCATTGGGCTACAAACTCTGCAATATTTCTCTTCATATTATTCCACCAATAAATCTGTCGAAGATCATGATACATCTTCGTCGCTCCTGGGATGGATTGAATAGCGGGAATAGTGAACTTCTGCCAAAATTTTCTCCCGAAGCTCCCCGACGTTAGGTACACATAGACGACCTTGATATCTCAGAACCCCATCTTCCTTAAGCTCTATTAGTGGTTGCTTCTGTTGTGGAATTTCCTCCCTCAATCTTACTAATTCTGGATCATCATATTGTCTTTCCTTTACCTCTGTCATAAGTGAGGATTCCGCTGTGCTTTGAATAACAACTCCCCCATTACCTTGGTCTAGTAGTCGAACCTGCAAATTAGCTAACTGATGTAGTTCTCTTGTCATCTCAATCTTTCTATTTTCCACGTGGCTCAAGCTTCCCATGGATTTGCGGCTAAGTGCATCGGCCACTACATTGGCCTTCCCTGGATGGTACAAAATATCTACGTCATAATCCTTTAGTAACTCTAGCCACCTTCTTTGCCTTAGGTTTAAATCCTTCTGTTTGAATAAATACTGTAGACTTTTGTGGTCCGTAAACACGTCTACATGGACTCCAAACAAGTAATGGCGCCAAATTTTCAAGGCAAATATAACTGCTGCCAATTCAAGATCGTGAGTAGGGTAATTTTGTTCGTGCTTTCTTAGTTGTCTCGAGGCATAGGCAATAACTTTACCATGTTGCATTAAAACGCAGCCCAACCCAATCCTTGAAGCATCACAATAAACAACATAACCTTCCGTGCCCTATGGCAGAGTTAAGATAGGTGCTGAAGTAAGCCTGTCCTTCAACTCCTGAAAACTCTGCTCACATGCATCAGACCACTGGAACTTGGCAGCTTTATGAGTCAACTTTTTCAATGGTGCAGATATATAAGAAACTCCTTCCACAAACCTCCGGTAATAACCTACTAAGCCCAAAAAACTACGGATCTCTGTAGCATTCAAGGGCCTCGGCCAATTCTTTACTACTTCAATCTTTTGGCCGTCAACTCTAATACCTTCGTCTGTAATTATATAGCCAAGAAAAGCCACTAAAGTCAACCAAAACTCACATTTGGAGAACTTCGCATATAATTTATGATTCTGAAGTGTTTGCAATACTGCACGTAAATGATCAGCATGTTCAGCTTTGGACCGCGAGTAAATCAGGATATCGTCAATAAATACGATCACGAATACATCTAGGAATGGCTTGAAGACTCGATTCATTAGGTCCATAAAAGCTGCTGGGGCATTAGTAAGCCCAAAAGACATTACTAGAAATTCAAAGTGACCATACCTTGTCCTAAAGGCTATTTTTGGAACATCTACCCCTTTAACACGTAACTGGTGATACCGCGACCGCAAGTCAATCTTTGAAAAACATTTGGCGCCTTGCAACTGATCAAAAAGGTCATCAATCCTTGGAAGCAGATACTTATTCTTGATTGTAACTTTGTTCAGTTGTCGGTAATCGATACACATTCTCAAGGACCCATCCTTCTTACGAACAAACAAAACAGGTGCGCCCCATGGCGATGTACTAGGCCTAATGAAACTTTTTTCGAGTAGATCCTTTAACTATTCCTTTAACTCTCTTAATTCTGCAGGAGCCATCCTGTAAGGGGGAATTGATATTGGCTAAGTATCCGGGAGTAGGTCAATGGCAAACTCAATTTCCCTTTCTGGAGAGATTCCTGGAAGCTCATCCGAGAATATATCTAGAAACTGACTCACCACGGGAACCGATTGAAGAGTCGCTGGTCCATCCTCTGTGCTTCTTACTCGGACTAAATGATAAATATAGCCTTTAGAAATCATTTTATGGGCCTTAAGGTAGGAAATAAACCTACCCCTTGGCGTGGCAGCATTACCTTTCCACTCTAGGATTCTCTCTTCCGGAAAATGGAATTTGACAACCTTATTTCTACAATCGATATTAGCATAACATGCAGCTAACTAGTCCATGCCCACAATTACATCAAAGTCAGTCATATCTAATTCGATTAGATCAGCTAAAGTGAGGCGGTCATAAATCCACACAGCACAATCTCGATAACTCGTCTAGCTATAATAGATTCACCAACGGGCGTAGATACAACAAAGGGTCTAGGCAACAACTCAGGGCCTGCCCCCAACTTACCAGCAACAAGCGGGGTAACATATGAAAGAGTAGAGCCAGGATCTATAAGTGCATAAACAGCATGAGTAAAAATAGTTAATGTACCTGTAACAACATCAGGTGACGATTCCAAGTCCTGGCGACCGACTAGAGAATAAGTGCGATTCTGACCACCGCCTGAACTGGATGCTCCTCCTCCTCCTCTACCTCTACCACAACATGGGGTTGCCTGTTGACCTGTCCTAGGGGGACGAATAGTAGATGAAGAAGCTTCCATCGACCCTGTAGGCTGGGATATCTCACCCCTACCTTTACTCGGACAGTCTCGCATAAAGTGACCAGGATGCCCACATGAATAACATGTATCTGAACCCAGGCGACATATCCCAGGATGCTTCCTATTGCACTGAACAGAATGTGGCAAAGGTGGCCTCATCTGACCTGAATTCCCCTGGCGATAGGAACTGGATGCACCAGAAATGTGGCCTGGTCCAGTCTGAGAAAAATGATCATACCTCTGCCTTTGCAACTGATATGGGGCACCACTAGTAGGGTGGGGTGATCGCCTATTAAAATGTGGCCTATTACCTCGTGGCTCTACATAGGACCCAATAGATCTAGCCCTCTTATTCTGATCCCTTTCTCGGCTTTGGTTATCTCCAATTTGTACTTCAAGATCCTCTGCAGTCTGAGCAATAGCCTGTATCTTAGAAATATTCATATCCTCTTGTGTGGCTGCTATTGTTAATCCCTTAATCAATTCATCCTTAAGGCCACGCACATATCTATGAACTCTAGCTCGCATCGTACTCACAATATCGGGGGCGTACCTAGCTAATGAATTAAACCTGAGGTTATACTATCGAATATTCATATTGCCCTGCCTAAGGGCTAGAAATTGATCAAGTCTGGCCTCTCAAACCTCCTGTGGAAGATAGTGAGCTAGGAAGGCCTCTGAAAATTCCTCCCATTCAGCTGGGGGTGCATTTGATCCCCTAAACCGATCCCAAGCCTCAAACCATAAAATGGCCACATCTCGTAACTTGAAAGATGCAAACTCCACTACCTCCACTACTGTTGCATGCATGACTCGAAGTACTTGATAAGTCTGATCAATAAACTTTTGAGGATCCTCACGTGGGTCAGAGCCTGTAAATATAGGCGGACTTAGGCTGATAAACTCTCGAGCCCTAGAACTTTCTGAGCCACCTGACCTAACACTCGCTGATGCCCCAATTTGTTATTGTTGTGTGGCTACCATCTGGGTCAATAATCAAACAACACTCCTGATGTCCTGGTCCTCTACTTCAGGTGGAGGAGCTACAGGTGCTGGTTCATCTCTAGCTATCTCAGATGCCACTGGAGCAGGTGGGGTCAGGGGTACTGGATCCTCTCTAGTCTCATCAGGTACTTGATGAACTGGGATCTCTGGTGTCGGTGATTCACTTTGAGCCTCAAATCTATCCAATCGGAGAGGCGGGGAATGACTAGTACCTTCCCCTGTATCCGTGCCAACCCGTCGGCTACTCATTTGTCAGGTCACAGGCATTTCTGTAAACACGGAATAGAAAAACATGAATTAGACTTCAAACATCTCATGACCTCGCTCTATTGCACGATCTAGCAAATGAAAGAAGGATAACAATTCCTAAATGTCCCGTAGCCTCATGATTATAGGTATGGTGCACAACACACCCATAAGCAAGACTCTACTAGACATGGCTTATAGACTCCCTGGGATTCAACGTGCTCTGATACCAAGTTTGTCATGCCCCAAACCATGGGAGGCATGACCGACACCCGGAGCCCCAAAAGGCCGAGGGTGCCAAAATAGAGTGTATCTCTATTGAACCTGCTAGGGGTCAGAGACCGACAAGGTCTCTAAGAATAACAATTTGAAACACTGAAAGCTCAATAGTAGGTAAGCAACTCAAGGCCGACAAGGCTATTATCATAGTAGATAGCTAATAACAAGGCCGACAAGGCCATACCCAACACTGATGTACATATACACGTCTACAAGCCTCTAGGAGTAAGTAAAATATCTCATATCAAGAACAGGGCCCTGGACTACCCATAAGTTGTACATATACATAACCTGGTCAAAATATAAGCTAGACCTCTGACTCGTCAGCTCCAGGAAGAATGGAGCTTACCAAAATGGCTGAACTCTGCAACTCCTACTGAAGAGGTCAATCTGGGTTTCTGTCTGGACCTGCAGGCATGAATGCAGCGCCCCCAGGCAATGGGGACGTCAGTACGACAATAATGTACTGGCATGTAAGGTAGAAACATAAAAGCAAGTCGCAAGTAGTAAATCTGAACAAGATATAATATGAAACTTGTAAACTGTAATTGGTAAGACTCGTTAAGCTCTTTCTCCTTTATTCTTTTTAGAATACAACACATGCATTAACTCACACCGCAACTCACTCTTTATAACCCACGCTGAACCACAATAGCACCTCGGTGCACCCTATATATAATAGCCTCAATATGGCAGTAGCGCCTCGGCGCACACTATGTATATAATGGCCTCAATATGGCAGTAGCACCTCGGTGCACACTATGTATATAATGGCCTCAATATGGCAGTAGCACCTCGGTGCACACTATGTATATAATAGCCTCAATATGGTAGTAGCACCTCGGTGCACACTAACACGCAAACCACACATAATAAGTGTATTACTAGATTGACCTTCAAAGCTATTCTTGTTATTTATGAAGGTTCATTTAGATAACTTCTTTAGCCTTGGCTTACTAGGTGTTGGACTCAACATACCAAACACATATAAATGGGGATTTGACTTGCTAACTTTCCTTGTATACTTTCTAAAGCTTGATTAGGGATCACACTACAAAGAAGAAACTTGACAAAAGGATAACTTACGTTTCGTGCAAAAAGAATCAGATTTTTATAAGAAGGCGACTTGAATCACCATAATGTATAACTTAGTTCCTTAAGACTTTTTGAGTTACCAAATCAGCTCTCTTACAACAGAATACTCAAATTCCTTCTTTCGGAGATTTAGAATTCTATTTCTAGATTCATGCCGATAAGGAATAAAGAAGCCTTAACATACCTCGTTCCTTCCAAAGATTGCGCTTACCACAACTTGGACTTTCCTTTATTAAGTTAATCTATAACACAAGGGTATAATGAAGCTAATATTAGCTCTTAAAGCTGATGCAACTTTCCCAAAACAGTAGCTAAACATTTCCCGGGCAGATTTACGTATTTTGCATTAATTAAAGGTGTATCGTCACACCTTTCTCCCCTATCCAATACACATAAAACACACACCAACCTACTGCCTCCAATAATACAAAACACATCAAACATACCCTACACAACTCACCATGCTGAAATACAATAGCAACACATTAAACCCACGGCTTCCGATCGTCGTCCCGTGAGTTCTTAACAACAATTCAACAACAATTGTCCACCCGAACTTCAATCCAAAAATATGATTATGGGCAGAGCACTTACCATACTTGAACGGGTGTTTTTATCCTCTTTTTATTGATGCCTTGAAAAGCTTAAGTACCCCCTACAGATACACCAACAAGAGAAGAAGAAATCTCTTAATTGTTACACAATTTCTATGTGTTAAATCTTAAGAAAGGGGCTGACATAGTTTATGTCTTTCTTACCATAGGATATCCTAGCTATATGTAGTAGATTAATACCAAGATAACAAGTGGCTTAACTCACCTTAAGCTTGAATTAATCTTGATCTTTCTTAGAACCCTAAAGGGAGAGAAGGGCTGCCAAAAAGGAAAGGAGATAAGAGAGAATTTTTCCAGCTTTTTGTGATCAACATTGATCAGCAAAAGTCCTGTATAAAGGGACCTTTTTGGCCGACTTTTTTTGAGTATATTTGGGCCAAAATGGGTCAAGAAACTTGGGCCAAAATTACCCTTTGCTTGGGCCTCAAAAGGGTTAAGTTTTGTGGCTGATTTTGGGCTTCTCTTGGGTCAAAATTTGGTCAATATTGATGGCTACCTTTTGTAGTTGTTTGGGCAAGATTTGGTAATGCTTTGATGGGCCAACTTTAAGCTTCATTTGGGATACCATTAGGTCTAATAATCCATGGTGTTGCTGCCCATAATCGTCCCTCGTAACTTAGTTCGTTAGCGTAGGTAGGTGATGCACCTACTTGTCACCTAAGAGCTTAGATAAGTCGAGCAAGTACCTCACTTGTTTTATCTCATTTTCAAAACCCTCATCCTTATAATTTAACTTAACACTTATATACATTTGACCATTTCAAATTCTAGGCCAAAGTACCCCTTCACAATCTCGAGCTCAAATACCTTTGTCGATACTTACTTACTCACATAGGTTTTGAAAGGTACGGGGTGTTACATTACATTTGATGAACTTCGTAGGGAAAAGCTTACAAGTTACTTGGGGTGTATATAGATGCTATCATACTATGGCTATTACCATTCTCTTTTACAGGAAAATTAACTCTTTGGTTGGCGAGCTACTAGATGATTCGATCATTACATAGAGGGAATTAAAAAGGAACTTCTTAGAGAGATTTTTCCTGCCATCCAAGATGTTACAGCTTAAGCAAGAAATTTATAACTTCAAGCAGCTAAACACTGAGGCACTATATAAGACTTGGTTGAGTTTCAACAAGAAGCTGAAGCAAGTGCAAAATTATAGGATACCAAATGACTATTTGCTCAAGATTTTTTATAGATCTTTGAATACAAACACCAAAGTGGTAGCTGACACCATCACTAGTGATGCATTTATGGAAAATACCTATGCTGAGGCAGTGGAGATGCTTGATCAAGTCACTAAGATGAACAGGACTTGTCACACTGTAGAATCTAAAGTTCCAGGTGGAACTTATGTTATTGGCAAGGTTGTAGACCAAAACAAGCTATATGATGACCATGGCTAAGAAATAACGCAGATAAAGATGGAAATCGACCTCATTGCAAAGTATGTCATAGTTACTGGATCTGAAAAGGTCAATGCAGTTGGTTCTCAAGGGAAAGCACTTAGGCATAATGATTTTGAGTTTGACGAAGAAGACAATTTTCTTAATGATCAGGTGGTGGGTTTCTGGTCTAACGGCCAAGGGTCTAACCAAGACACTTGGCAGGGTCAAGGAAATCAAGGTCAGAACAATAACAAATATAGAGACAACAATTACCATCGATCTGGCTATAGAGATAGAAGTAGAGGCAGAGATAGAGATGGTGGCTGGAATAAGAGGGATGGATAAAAAATGGTAAGAGTGGTTTATATATTCCTCCAAGAAACTGTGAAGGGGTTTCCAGCCTTTCAAGGATGGAAAACATGTTGGTTAAGGTGCTAAAGAAGGTGGAGACGATTGATGAGAGCTTAAAGGACATTCATGCTGATATCTGAGGCATGAATCAAAAGGTTGAGTCATATGCCACGACAATCAATCAGATTAAGCATCAACTAAGTCAAATGTCTACAGCCTTGAACCAGTGCCAAAAGGGTACACTTCCTAGTAATATAGTCCAAAATCCAAAAATTGATGGGCATTACATGTCAATGATTACTTGAAGTAGAAAACATATTATTGATCATCTTATCCTTATAGTTGTTAATGAGTTGGCTGAGCTTGAGACTATTGATGTTGAAAGTGTGGTTGATTCTGAAAATAAGGTTGGCCATGAGAATATGAGTGAAAAGAAATTTGTAGCTACAAATGGGAAGGAAAAGAAGGTCCCTCAGGTCCTAAAGCCTATGCCATGACCTCCTCCACCTTTCCCATAGAGACTGATCAAGAAAGCCGAAGAAGGGAAAAATCACAAGTTTATCTCCAGCTGAAGCAGCTTTCAATGAATATACCTTTGGTTAAAGCACTGGAACAGATGCCTAGTTATGCAAAGTTTATGAAAGATCTGGTGACAAAGAAGAGAACTATGAGATTTGAGCATGCTGATAATTTATACCATTGTAGTGCAATAGTCTCCCATTCTCTTGTCCAGAAAAACGAGGATCCTAGAGCATTCACCATTCCTTACACTATAGGAACTTTCCACTTTGCAAAGGCGTTGTGTGATTTTGGTGCGAGTATCAATCTTTTGCCATTAGCAGTTTTCAAATAGTTAAGCTTGGGAGCCCCCAAATCGATGACAATGCAGCTTCTTATAGCATATCTCAGGTGAAGAGGCATGTGGGTATTCTCTATGATTTACTTGTGAAAGTTGAGGCCATTATCTTCCCAGTGGACTTTGTAATTCTTGACTACAAGGTGGACTTTGAGGTTCCTATTATCTTGGGATGACCATTCCTTGCCACTGGACATGATTTAGTTAACTTGGAAATCGGGCAGATAAAGTTCCAACTGAATAATAAAGTAGTAACCTTTAATCTTTACCAGTCCATGAAGTACCATGATGACATTCGTGTGGTCTCAATTATTGATGTAATTAATAAGAAGCAGCCACTAGTTTTTATTGAGGAGAGATTTGGTGTTGAATCACTTGTAGCTATGATCATGAATTTTTATGGGTGAGGATATTGCTGAGTATGGTAAGATGGTTGATGCACTCACCGGTATAGGGTCTTACATGTATGGTCCAAAAAATCTTGATTTGGATCTAAAAATCATGCAATCCCACTGGTCAGACCTTCTATTGAAGAGCCTCCAGTCTTGGAGCTCAAGGCTCTTCTATCACACTTGAGACATGTTTTTTTGGGATCCAACAATACTTTTCTAGTTATTATTGCTACAGATTTGGGCGAAGGGAAAGTTGAGTCTCTAGTGTCTGTTTTGAGAAAGTTCAAGAAGTCTATTGGTTGGTCTATTGTTGACATCATTGGCATTCTACTAGGCATATGCACTCACAAAATCCAACTCAAACCAGATTATATTTTGAGTATTGAAAATCAGCGTAGGTCATTAAGAAGGAAATTATCAAGTGGTTTGATGCAGGTGTGGTTTATCCTATTGCAGACAGCAAGTCAGTAAGCCCGATTCAATGTATGCCAAAAAAGGGTGGAATCATTATGGTTCCTAATGCAAAGAATGAGCTTATTTTGATGAGGCTAGTCACAGGCTCGTGTATGTGCATGGACTACAAAAAGCTTAATGCATGGAATAAAAAAGATCATTTTTAATGATGTTCATGGATTAAATATTGGACCATCTTGTTGGTAAAGGATGGTATTGTTTTCTTAATGGTTATTTGAGATACAATCAGATTTTGATTGCTCCTGAATACCAAGAGAAGACCACTTTCACTTGTCCATATGGGATGTTTGCGTTTAAGAGGATGCCATTTGGGTTATGTAATATGTTGGTGACCTTTTAGTGATGTATGATGTCGATCTTCTCAAACTTAGTGGAGGAAACAATTGAGGTATTCATGGATGATTTTATGTGGTAGGTGACTCTTTTGATGAATGCTTAGCCTATTTGAGTTGTGTGCTAAAGAGATGTGAAGAATGCAACTTCGTGCTAAATTGGGAGAAGTATCACTCCATGGTTAAAGAGGGTATAGTGTTTGGCCACCAGATCTTGAATAAGGACATTGAGGTTGATAAATCAAAGATTGAGGTGATTGAAAAACTTCCACCAACGGTCTCTCTAAAAGATATTCAAAGTTTCTTGGGGCATGCTGGTTTTTAACACAAATTTATAAAGGATTTCTCTAAAATTGCACACCCTTTGTGCAAGTTATTGGAGAAGGATTTGAAGTTTATTTTTTATGATGCATGTATGAAGGTATTTGAATAGTGTAAGCAAAAGTTGATCTTTGTGCCTATTATTGCTACACCTGACTGGTCCTAATTGTTTGAGGTTATGTGTGATTCTGGTAGAGTGGTGCTACGACCAATCCTAGGCCAAAGACATGATAAAATTCTCCATCTGATCTAATATGCTATAAAAGCACTTAATATTGCTCAAAAGAACTATACTGTGATAGAACAAGAGTTGCTTGATGTGGTCTTTGTGATAGAAAAGTTCAGATCTTATTTGCTTGGCACGAAGGTGATTGTGCACACTGACCATGCAGCTCTTAAATACCTCATGACATAGAAGGATTCTAATCCTAGATTGATTTGGTGGGTACTTCTGTTGCAAAAGTATGACTTTAAGGTCAAGGACCGAAAAGAGACTGAGAATTAGGTAGCTGATTATTTGTCTAGATTAGAAGAAGAGGTGGTGCTAAAACTAAAGGATGAGGTTGAGATTGATGGTACCTTCCCAGATGAGCAAGTGTTGGTTGCATCCCAAGATTTGACTTATGGTTTTCATACTTTGCTAATTACCTGGTGAGTGATGTGGTGCCTTCTAATTTTTCCATCCACTAGTGTAAGAAATTTATGTTCGATGTTTGGATTTTTTTTGGGAGGAGCCATATTTGTTTTGGGTTTGTGCGGATGGGATGATTCGAAGATGTGTGCCTAAAGCTGAGATGATGAATATATTAAAGGCTTGTCATTCATCCCCTGTTGGGGGACATTATGGTGGTATCTGGACAGCTCACAAGGTCTTACAATATAAGTACTACTGGCCTACTCTCCATCAGGATGCACATGATTACGCAAAGGCTTGTGATTGTTGTCAAAGAGAAGGCGGCATATCAAGGAAGCATGAGCTCTCCCTCTTACTCCTATCCTTGTGGTTGAACTATTTTATGTGTGGGGCATTAACTTCATGGGCCCGCTTATGATCTCGAATAGGATGAAGTACATACTTGTATTTGTTAAATATGTATCTAAGTGGGTGGAAGTGGTTGTGCTTCCCAATAATAAAGGCAAGAGTGTCACAATGTTCTTGAAGAGTAACATTCTTCCCAGGTTTGGTATTCAAAGGGAAATCATCAGTGATGGAGGTTCACACTTTTGTAATCTCAGTTGTTTTTAAACCTACTTGAGAAATATGGAGTGAATCATAATGTGGCAACACCTTATCATCCATAGACTAGTGTGCAAGTTGAGGTTTCCAACTGTGAAATAAAGACCATCCTTGCGAAGACTATGAATGCAAATAAAATGGATTGGTCTAGAAAACTTGATGATGCTTTGTGGGCGTATTGGACAGCCTTCAAGACTCCTATAGGTATGTCTCCCTATTAGCTTGTATTTGGAAAATCATGTCATTTGCCAGTAGAGCTTGAGCACAAAGCTATGTGGGCGCTTAAGAAGCTGAATTTGAATTAGGGTGATGCATCATATTAGCGGCATGGTCAGTTAAATAAGATGGATAATTTTTTTCTCAAAGCTTATTAGAGTTCAGCCCTGTACAAGAAGAAGATAAAGTTATACCACAACCGAAAGATTGAAAAGAGAGATTTTGCACCAGGTGACTTGGTTTTACTATTCAACTCAAGGCTTCGCTTGTTTCCTGGCAAGCTGAAGTCTAAGTGGATGGGACTGTTTTGAGTGGTGCATGTGTCCCCATATGGTGCAATTGAGCTTGATAACCATGAAGTAAAGTAGTTCAAGGCAAATGGTCAGCGTCTAAAAGAATATTTGGGGACTACAGAAGATATTAAGGTTGTGGAAGTTTGGGCCCTTAGTGAAGTCTGAGTAACTAAGGAACCTGCACCATGTCGCGATGTTAAAATAGTTGTTGCATAGGAGGCAATCCATGGAGGTAACTTTATGAAGTCTGAGTATTCAAGTGACCTGCATCATGCCATGATGTTAAATCAGGCACTGCTTGGGAGGCAACCCGAGGCTAACAATTGTTGGATTTGCATGGACAAATGAAGGAAGGCACTGGAAAGGAGATAATCATAAAAAGGGTAAGTGAGGATCCACAAGCATGGCTCATGGACCATGGTTTAATCCACTGCTTGTGGATCCTACTCGTGGAACTCAGGGTCAAATAACTCTACTTAGAATAATGTCTATGAGCTAGGTCCATGGACCATGGTTCAAACCACAAGCCATGGTCCCTGGTCGTAGAAATCAGACAAAACTTCACCATAGAAGGACTCGTTCCACGAGCCTGTTCCATGGTTTGGGGTTCATTCCATGACTTGTGAACAGTGCTCATGGAACTTAGGTAAGATTCTTTTAAATGTTTTGACCCGACTTGGACCAAACCTGACCAGCGACCCCGATTTCAATTAAAACCCTTAAAATTTGATTTTTTTTCCCTCATTTTGAACCCGATCATCTTCCCTTACACAACAAAACTTCCCTCCACTTCTCCTACTCCCATTCAAACACCAAAACCCACAAATTCCTCTCTTAATCACTCTCTGATTTCCTCAGAACAAGCGAACCCATCCTCCTTTTCACCAAAAGTGCCAAAAAGAAAAACAATTCAAATAATCCGGTCGTGAGTCAAAGTTATTGCTTGATTATACAAGTTTTTACTCAAAATATTTCCATTATTGTAAGGTATGATGTAAAATTCTAACCTTATTTGAATTTTTGGTTGAAACACTTGACCTGGGGTTGACCTTGTGTGAAAGTGATGTGTAAAGCCCCATGGGATGATAGTTTTTGAGTAAATACTTCGCATATGATTACATTGTGTGTGTTATTGGTGTGATTTTGATGAAGCTCATGAGAAAAAATGTTAAAATTGTGTTTCCTACTATGATAGTGATCATGAGAGCAGTCCATGTACCATGGTTCATTCCACAGACCGTTGATAGCAGCCGTGAAAATTAGGTTTGACGCATGCAGAAGTGATCTGACTTCCACGAGTATCATCCGTGAATCATGGATCAAACCACAAGCCGTGGATGTACTCCGTGGAGTTTTTACCTGCAGGCCCATATATGTCTCATGTGATCCACGAGGGGTCTCCACGGGTCCTGATTCATTCCGCTGGCCGTGGATCCCTAGTTCTTAAAAGTTCAAAAAATAATTTGTGTTCTTTTTAAATGACCAGGGTACTAATACTTTCTCCCGCAGGTACCTTGCCTCCTAATGCAACTCCAAAGAAAGATGACAGGAAATTCGGGGCTCTAAAATTCTGACGTCAGCTTGAGGATCAGTCCTTGGAATATAATAAGAGTGGGTCTGAAGAGGTATATGAATTTTAGGCTGACCAAAATATTGAGCTTCATACCACGAGGCGAGGAGCAAATACCCAGGCTACTGATCAGACAGCACTATAGTGTAACACCCCTAGATTTAAACTGGCAAAGTAAGACTCAGAACCCATCAAGTTGCTTTATTGGCTGACTACCACGGGCAGCGCCACAGGCGTCGTAGCTATGACAGGCCATGGCTTGCGCCATGGGGCACGCCCAGTGGGTCAAACCAAATTCCCCCCCATCCAACGGTGGTCACGATGGGCATCATAGGTATGATGGCTCATGGGAACGCACCATAAGAAACCTCCAGAACCCCTCCCTTCCTAGCTAAGCTTAACCAACGAGATACGCCACGGGCATCGCCGATGCAACGGATCATGGAAGTCAGCCGTCGGGACCCTCCAGCAACCCACTCCTCAGGCAAGTTTGCATGACGCCTTAGAAGATGGGACATCGTGGGCACGACGCCCGTCGAGTATCCCATGAGGCAGCCCTTTTTCCAGCAGTTTCTTATTTAAGTCCTAGGGGCATTTTAGTCATTACCCACCTTCTTAACTCTATAGTGAGGTCATTTTGGGCATTTCCAAAAGGGTTTTCACCCTTTTTATCCTAAGTCCCTTCTCATTACCTCATTCACCTCCCAAAAAGGGAAAGAACTCTCTCAAGCTCAAGATCTCAAGCTCCAGTTTCAAGTCTCCTAGTCTTTTCAATTTTAATTGGGTTAGCTTCAATCAAGGCTTGTGGGTATTCAACATGGGTTCCTTTCACCCTTGTACCCAAAACTCAAAACTTTTACTTTGAATTGTGGATTTATAAAATTAGGTTTCGTACCTAATTTGGGAAAAACTCATGGTTAAGTATTAAAGCATTAAGTTATGATTTCTCATTACTCAATTATGATTTATTTGGGATTCCTTTATTGATTTCAAAATCCCATGCATTAAAGATGATTTCTAGCATGATTTAATTGATTAGCATGTTTACAAGTGAAAATTGGCATGTTTAGATAACATGCCCTTATGTATTTATGAAATTGCATGCCTAATTCTTCAAGTTATGAATTTAGAAAGAAAAGTATGTTTTTGAATTATGGCTATGCTAAGCTTTAAGAACTTATGGTTTGACGTTGCATGACATTAGATATGTCCTTAGGCAATTTCAAACAAGATTTTGGCATTAGATATGTCACAAGTATATGTTGATCTAAGTGTATGTTTTGGGAGTAGTATTTAGCACTGAGTTGGACTGGGTTTAGCGTACCCTAAGTCCCAGAACTATGTTTCCACCGTAGGTTTCCCTCTGTGGCTTATGACAGTATCTTGATAGATATGGTTCTAACCTTAGCCAGTTAGGACAACCTTTTTTGGTGTGGGTGTATGACACTGGACTCCATGTAGCTCATCATGGCTTATATCGGTTAAGAGAAACTCCCGTATGAATGATTTTGACTTGTTTAAGCTTATGATATCTATTTTGAAGTCTTGACTCTTATCTCATGCTTACCATTTTTATTATGATATTGACGTTTTAAGTATGTTTTTCATCTTATTCATGCATGTCTCTCATATTCAGTACATCCTATAGTACTGACGTATATCTTGCATTGTATTCTTTGATGATGCAGATTCAGGCTTCTTCCCTTACACTCGTGGCTAGGTATTGCTGGAGTCCCAGCTTCCAGTGGTGAGACCTCATTATCTGAGGGCCAGTATTAGACCTATCTCTCTTATGTTGTTTTCTTTGGATTTCCTCGAGCTAGTTAGGGTCTTATCCCATCAGCTCTTATAGTAGTTTAGAGGCTTCAGACATAGTTAGACTTGTATCCCATTGTATGGAGTTGCTACTTATTAGACTTGTTCCTATTTAAGTTATGGTTGCCTATCTCTAACTAGTATGCTTCCGCTATATTTTTGTATTGATATTTGAGTATGCTATGACCAAGGGTTAATCTAGGGCACTCGTATCCTGGATGCTATTTTACGTCTAGGGGTAGCCTCGGGGCATGACAAACTTGGTATCAGAGCCAGGTTCAATAGTCCTAGGGTGTTTGATACCGCATCAAGTAGAGTCTCTTTCATGTGTGTGAAGCGTGCCACACTTATGAGAGGGGAACTATGAGGTTTCTTAGAAAAGGTCCACTTTATTCATGATCAGTATCATACGATAGAGTTTAACTCTATTACCCCTCTAATTCATTCTAGTTACATTTCAGATTATGCCTCCTCGTCATGCTATGCCTCACCGGGCCAATGCCCAAAATGCTAACCCTCTGATTCCTGACCCTGAGGTCACAAATGCGGAGTTCAGAAATGCCATCCATATGTTAGCTCAGACTATGGCCGCTCAGGCCAACCAGCAAGCTCCTATCCCCATCCACCCCTAAGGTGGAATAGCAGCCCGAGTTAGAGTTTTCATTCACATGAACCCACCTGAGTTCTGGGGTTCAAAGGTTGGTGAGGATCCACAGAATTTCTTGGATGAAGTAAGGAAGATCTTCGGTGTGATTCAAGTGGATGGTGTTGATTGTGTTGAGCTATCTTCCTATTAACTCAAAGAACTGGCTCATATTTGGTTCACTTAATGGAAAGATGCTAGGGTTAGGGACGTGGTCCCTATGACTTGGGAATGCTTTAGAAGGTCCTTTCTTGACTGGTTCTTCCCGAGGGAGTTGAGACAAGCTAAGATCAAAGAATTTGTGAATTTGAGGCAAGGTTCCATGTCAGTTTAGGAGTACGGGTTAAATTTCACCCAGATTTCTAGGTATGCTCCTTCCATGGTGGGTGACCCGTGGGATGAGATGAGTAAGTATGTTTATGGGGTGTCAAATTTGGTAAAGAAAGAGTGTAGGTCCGCGATGCTTTTGGGTGATATGAATATTTCCAGACTCATGACCCATGCTCACCAAATCGAGGAAGACAAGCTTAGGGAGATGGCTAGGGAGAACAAGAGGGTTAGGTCAGAGAGCTCAGGTTTTAGCCATCAAAAGCCCGGGGGTGGACATCGCTCTCCGTTCCAGAAGAAATTATCAGGCCCCGTTCATTCTTCAGCTAGTGCTCCTACCCAGGACCCCAGGCGTCATTATTATCAGACTGGTAGAGGATCTGGTTCCTACTCGCAGGGGAGTGTTTCAAAGGGGACTACTTACCCTTCTTGAAACAAGTGTGGAAAAAGTCATCTTGGTGAGTGATTAGCTGGTTCAGGTAGTTTCTTCAGATGTGGTTTGGTTGGACACAATATTAAGGATTGTCCTTCAGCTAAGAAGGTACAAGGAGGTAGTAGGAATCAGCCTACCCCAGCAGCATCAAAAGGTCAATCGGCCCCACAGGTCACTGCTTCTAGTTTTGGTGGTCAGCGCCAGAACTGCCTTTCTGCTATGTCTTATCGTCAAAACCAGGAGAGTTCACCCGATGTTATCACCGGTATATTGAAAGTCTTCTCTCTTGATGTGTATGCTTTGTTGGACCCCAGAGCCTCCCAATATTTTGTGACCTCTTATGTAGCATGCAAATTCAAAATTTGTCCTGAATTGATTTTAGAACCCTTTAGTGTATCTAATCCTGTTGGTGAGTCAGTCCTAGCCAAAAGAATCTATCGAAATTGCCCTATCTCAGTCCTTCATAGAGTCACTTCAGCGGATTTAGTAGAGTTGGAGATGACTGATTTTGATGTTATTCTGGGTATGGATTGGGTGTATGCTTGTTATGCCTCTGTTGATTGTCGTACTCGTGTTGTCAGTTTCACGTTTCTGAATGAACTTGTCTAAGAGTGGCAAGGTAGTCCCCCTTCCTCAAAAGGTCGTTTCATTTCTTACCTTAAGGCTAGGAAGATGATTTCTAAGGGCTATGTTTATCACATAGTTTGGGTCATGGACACAGAGTCTGGAACCCCATCCCTTCAGTTTGTTCCTGTCGTGAATGAGTTCCCAGAAGTGTTTCTCGGGGATTTGCCTGGAGACCCTCCCTAGCGGAAGATTGACATTGGGATAGATCTCCTCCCAAATACGAATCCTATTTCTATTCCTTTCTATAGAATGGCTCCCATTGAACTCAAAGAGTTAAAGGATCAGTTGAAGGATCTTCTTCATAAGGGTTTTATCAGGCCTAGCATTATTACACGGGGTGCCCAAGTTTTGTTTGTGAGAAAGAAAGATGGTTCCCTCAGAATGTGTATCGACTACCGTCAGTTGAACAAGGTCACAGCCAATAATAAGTATACCATCCCTAGAATTGATGACCTATTCGATCAGCTGCAGGGTGCTAGTTTCTTCTCCAAGATCGACCTTAGATCCAGTTATCACCAGCTTTGGGTTAGAGAGTGTGATATTTTGAAGACAGCCTTCAGGACTCGGTATGGTCGTTATGAATTTGTAGTTATGTCTTTTGGTCTAACGAATGCTCCTACAGCTTTCATTGATTTGATAAACCGTGTGTTCAAGCTATAGCTGGATATGTTTGTGATTATTTTCATTGATGATATCCTTATCTACTCTCGGAGTGAGGAGGAGCATGCAGACCATTTGAGGGTTATGTTGCAGACTCTCAAGGATAGGCAGTTGTTTGCTAAGTTTAGCAAGTGCAAATTCTGGATGGAATATGTTTCTTTTTTGGGTCATATTGTGACTAGAGATTGTATTCAAGTTGATTCTCAAAAAATTGAGGCAGTGAAGATTTGGCCTAGACCCACTTCCCCGTCTGATATTAGAAGCTTTTTGGGTTTGGTTGGTTACTATAGGAGATTTGTGGAGGGTTTTTCTTCCATTTCTTCCCCTTTGACTCAGTTGACTCAGAAAAAGGTAAAATTTTAGTGGTCCGATCTATGTTAGAAGAACTTCCAGGAATTGAAGACCAGGTTGACCACAGCCCCAGTGTTGGCTCTACCCGAGGGACTAGATAACTTTGTTATGTATTGTGATGCTTCTAGGATTCATTTGGGTTGTGTTTTTATGCAGCGTAGGAAAGTGATTGCTTATGCCTCTAGACAGCTTAAGGTTCATGAGAAGAATTACCCTACTCATGATCTTGAGTTAGCAGCCATGGTCTTTGCTTTGAAAATTTGGAGACAATACTTGTATGGTGTGCACGTGGATGTTTTCACCGATCATAAGAGTCTTCAGTATGTGTTCACTCAAAAGGAATTGAATTTATTCAAAGGAGATGGCTCGAGCTTCTTAAGGATTATGACATGAGTGTGCTCTACCATCTGGTTAAGGCCAATGTTGTAGCGGATGCACTTAGTAGATTGTCCATGGGTAGTGTGTCTTCAGTTGAAGGCGGAAAGAAAAAATTATTTAAGGAGGTTCATAGGCTTGCTCAGTTGGGAGTTCGCTTTATGGACTCGATAGAAGGTGGTGTTATTATTCAGAATGGTTCTGAATCCTATTTGGTAGCTAAAGTGAAGGCAAAGCAAGACAGTGATCCTATTTTGCTTCAGCTAAAGGGTGCAGTCCATCAGCAAAGAGTTGAGGTTTTCTCCCAAGGGGGAGATGGTGTGCTTCATTATCAGGGTCGATTATGTGTTCCAGATGTATTTGGGTTGAGACAACTAATTTTGAGTGAGGCTCATAGATCCGAATATTCTATTTATCCCGGTGCCACCAAGATGTACTGTGATCTACAAGAATTCTACTGGTGGAATGGTATGAAGAGGGACATAGCCAATTTTGTGGCTAAGTGTCCCAACCATCATCAAGTGAAGGTAGAGCATCAAAGATCGGGTGGCATGACTCAGTACATTGACCCTCCTACTTAGAAGTGGGAAGCAATCAATATGGACTTTATTATGGGTTTTTCTCGTACTCGAAGGCAACACGATTTGATTTGGGTGATTGTCGATTAGATGACAAAGTCATCCCACTTCTTGGCTGTTAAGACTACGGATTCAGCGGACGATTATGCCAGGCTCTACATCCGAGAAATAGTACAGTTGCATGGTGTCCCTTTGTCCATCATTTCAGATAGGGTACTCAGTTTACTTCTCTGTTTTGGAGATCATTTCAGAGAGGTTTTGGCACTCAGGTGAAGCTTAGCATAGCTTTTCACCCACAGACAGATGTCCAGGCGGAGCATACTATTTAGACCTTGGAAGATATGTTGAGAGCTTGCGTGATTGACTTCAAAGGTAATTGGGATGATCACTTACCTCTTATCGAGTTTGCCTACAACAACAACTTTCACTCTAGCATCCAGATGGCTCCTTATGAGGCACTTTATGGTCGGAGATGTAGGTCTCCTATTAGTTGGTTTGAGGTAGGCAAGGAAGATTTAATTGGTCTAGATTCGGTTCATGAGACTATGGAGAAGGTTCAACTCATTAGGGAAAGGTTGAAGACCGCTCAGAGTCGGCAGAAATCTTATGCGGATGTGAGAAGAAGGGAATTGGAATTTGAAGTTGATGATTGGGTTTTTCTGAATGTGTCACCCATGAAGGGTGTGATAAGTTTTGGCAAGAAAGTAAAGCTTAGTCCCGGCTATGTAGGTCCTTATCGAATTTTAAGAAGAGTTGGTAGCGTTGCTTATGAGTTGGATTTGCCAACAGAGTTAGAAGCGGTTCATCCGGTTTTCCATGTTTCCCTGTTAAAGAAGTGTGTTGGTGATCCGACCTTGATTATGTCTTTGGAGGATGTGGGTGTGAAAGATAGTCTCACCTATGCGGAGGTTCCCATAGAGATCCTTGATCGTCAGATCTGGAGGTTGAGTAACAAAGAAGTCGCTTCGGTAAAGGTCCTTTTGAGAAATCAGCTTGTTGAAGGAGCTACTTGGGAAGCGGAATCAGCCATGTAATCCAAGTACCCTCATCTCTTTCTTTCCGATTCCGTTTCAGCTTGAGGTAATAGGTTTCTCCTTAGTATGTCCCTATGATCCTGTTCCATCGGTTCCTCTCATGATCTTAGCATGTATTCATGTTTTCGAAGTTGATTCAGTCTTGTTTTAAGTTAAAAAGTTTAGTTTTCATATTTGCTCCTCGGTTTCCATGTTTTGGATATTGGTTGAGCTGTTATCTCTCTAGATTTACTTGCTTAGTCTTCATTCGAGGACGAATGATCCCAAGGGGGAGATATTATAACACCTAGAGATTTAAATCGGCCAAGCAAAACTCAGAACCCAGCAAGTTACTTCACTGGCTGACCACCACGGGCATCGTAGCTGCGATGGGCCATGGCTTGCACCGTGGGGAATGCCCAGTGGGTCAAACCAAGTTCCTCCCCAACTGACGGTGGTCACGATGGGTGTCGTAGGTAAGACGGCCTGTGGGAATGCACCGTCATAAACCTCCAGAACCCCTCCCTTCCCAGCTAAGCTTGACCGACAGGCTACGCCACGGCCGTCGCCACTGTAACGGCCCGTGGGAGTCAGCCATTGGGACCCTCCAGCAGCCCACTCCTCAGGCAAGTTTTCATAATGCCTTGGCCAACGGGCCATCATGGGCACGACGCCTATCGGGTAGCCCGTGAGGCAGCCCTTTTTCCTGCAGTTTTTTATTTAAGTCCCAGGGGCATTTTAGTCATTACCCACCCTCTTACCTCCTAAGTGAGGTTGTTTTGGGCATTTCAAGATAGTTTTCACCCTTATTAGCCTACGTCCCTTCTCATTACCTCATTCACCTCCCAAAAAGGGAAAGAACTCTCTCAAACTCAAGGTCTCAAGCTCCAGGTTCAAGTCTCCAAGTCTTTTCAATTTCAAGTGGGTTAGCTTCAATCATGGTATGTGGGTATTCAACATGGGTTCCTTTCACCCTTGTGCCCAAAACCTCAAACTTTTACTTTGAATTGTGGATTTATGAAATTAGGGTTCATACCCAATTTGGAGAAAACTCATGGGCTTAGTTTTAAAGCATTAAATTATGATTTCTTATTACTCAATTATGATCTATTTGGGATTCCTTTATTGATTTCAAAATCCCATGCATTAAAGATGATTTCTAGCATGATTCAATTAAGTAGCATGTTTACAAGTGAAAATTGGCATGTTTAGATAACACCGCCTTATGTATTTATGAAATTGCATTCCTAATTCTTCAAGTTATGAATTTAGAAAGAAAAGTATATTTTTGAATTATGGCTATCCTAAGCTTTAATAACTTATGGTTTGACTTTGCATGACATTAGATATGTCCTTAGGCAATTTCAAACAAGATTTTGGCATTAGATATGTCACAAGTATATGTTGAGCTATGTGTATATTTTGGGAGTAGTATTTAGCACCGAGTTAGACTGGGTTTAGCATACCCTAAGTCCCAGAACTACATTGTCACCGCAGGTTGCCCTCTGTGGCTTATGATAGGATCCTGATAGATATGGTTCTAACCTTGGCCGGTTAGGACAACCTTTTTTGGTGTGGGTGTATGACACTGGACTCTTTATGTCGGTTAAGAGAAACTCCCGTATGAATGATTTTGACTTGTTTAAGCTTATGATATCTATTTTGAAGTCTTGACTCTTATCTCATGCTTACCATTTTTAATATGATATTTATGTTTTATGTATGTTTTTCATCATATTCATGCATGTCTCTCATATTCAGTACATCCTATAGTACTGACGCATATTTTGCGCTGCATTCTTTGATGATGCAAATTTAGGCTCGTTCACTCACACTCGTGGCTAGGTATTGTCCGGAGTCCCAGCTTCCAGTGGTGAGACCTTATTATCCGAGGGCCAGTATTAGACCTATCTCTATTATGTTATTTTCTTCGGATTTCCTCGAGCTACTTGGGGTCTTGTCCCATCAGCTCTTATAGTAGTTTAGAGGCTTCAGACATAGTTAGACTTGTATCCCGTTGTATGGAGTTGATACTTCTTATACTTGTTCCTATTTAAGTTATGGTTGCCTATCTCTAACTAGTATGCTTCCTCTATATTTTTGTATTGATCTTTGAGTATGCTATGACCAAGGGTTAATCTAGGGCACTCTTGTCCCGGATCTCATGTTACATCTAGGGGGTATCCTCGGGGCATTACATATAGCTTGCTCTCCAAATTGTGACATAGGCAGCGACTACTACTGCCCAGTCTGAAGAAGGAGAGGGGTCATCAGATAATGAGGGAAGAAATGGGCCCAACGCAGAGAGTTTACCAGCTACTGATACAAGGACTGGCTTGGGTTCTGATACTGTTGAGTTTGATATGAGAGAATAGAACCCCCAGGCATATCCACTATGAAATCCAAAAATAGAAGGAGAGTTGAAGAGGATAGACTTCAGAGAGCTGAGGCCCAGGATAACAGAATATGGTGTGTGCCTGGCATACAGAGAGTATATGATAGGTATGTTGCGCGAACTGAGAAAGGCTTGCCCAATAGGAGTATCTTTGAGGAGCCATGGATTTGGACTGAGGGCTTGGAATCTATCTCAGACATACTGGCTATATTCACTCAATACCAGTTTAAGTGGATGGTTGAGCCATCAGGCATCTTCAGCCCCAAGTTAGTACGAGAGTTTTATGCTTCCCATTCAGCCTCAATACAACAGATTACCCCACTGAGATAGAAGTGTTAGGACCAGCCCCCACTTACCAACCTACTAGTATGAGGTATACCGACTGATATATATGAGCGCATGATCCAACATTTCCTGTATGGGCCAGAGTATGAGTTGTTGGTTGACACAGCAGAGTTCGATCACTGTATGAGGATGGTGAAGGATAAAATGAAAATTAGAGACCTAGTCTAGAAAGCTAATTTATTGAGACGGGTTACAGAGTATATTGCTGACTGGAGAGAGGATGTTTATTGGGTTAATAGAGGTGATATCATAAAGGCATCCTCGAGTTTTGTAGGCAAGTTTTGGTGGGACATAGTATGGAGCTATCTTTGTCTGGCTTAGGCAGATAACACACTTACACCAGATTGGGCAGTACTAGTGGCCAGCATTATGGATGGTTATGATATCAACATCCTGCAGTACATCATCGAGGAGATTCATGAGTGGGCATTCAGACCTAGTACTAGCATCCCCTTTCCTTGCTTGAGTCAATACTTGTGTATGGAGTCAGCGGTCCTGATTATGGTAGGTGTTGACCACTTGATTAAAGTGACTCAGGCGCAGGATGCGGGGCTGATAAAAGATGATACTAATCCAGTCGCCCACAGATGAGCTCAGACCTTCACCTTATCTGGAGGTGTTTTATTCGAGGATCTAGTAGCATTGGGAATCAGGTTGACATGGTTGCCATATAGCATAGTACAGAGGTTCCAGTACTTGGGTCTAGTACGCAGTAGAGAGTGCCACAGCCTCAACTTGTGCACCTTCAACATCCATACCATCATCTGTTATTCCTACTATGCTCACGCACCCTACTCCCTCTGGTATGGTCACCGTCACTACCGAGTTTCTACATGAGTTGGTCCAATACTAGACACAGATAGAGAAAAAGATGTCTAATTTTCTACAATAGTTGAAGCCATGGGTATGGTCTATTATTGTGGCCACTAAATAGAGAGTTACAGCAAAGGTTCAGATACTGATAGATAGGGTCGCCTTCGACATAAATAGGTGGATCGATGGATTTGAGCGCCCAGTGAATGATCGGTTATGCAACATATCGAGCCTCGACTTGGGAGGTTTATAGGCGGAGGTGGCACAGCTTAGAGAGGAGATTGGATCACCAGCCACTAGCCATGCCCCTGTCATACCTTTTATTCCCATGTCTATACCAGAGGTACCTGCTATTCTTGTTGATATTTTTTCTGATGATGAGCCTTCGAGTGCAGGTGGAAAGAGGTCGCAGACCAATAATCCATTTGAGGCTCCCATTGACCCTAAGAGAGATAGAATGGATATTAAGATTGCCACTAGGCGGTCATTAGATGATCATAGATAGCTCGAGGAGATGGACCAGCAGTGAGCTAGAAGAGAGTCCACCATTTCGGCACCAGCTGTTGGAGGTGCTACTCAGGTTGAATTTGTGATTCCCACTGACACTACCACTAGTAGGGTGCCTTTTGCAAGCCTTACCACTATTAACCCATTGAGCGCGATAGCCACCACCGATGCCACTATTAATATTGAGGGTGACACACTATTAGCCTAGTCCATTACACCGGACACTAGTGCTTAGGCGACACAGGTATATTCTTGCCTCTCAAGCATTCATTCTTTTTAGTGCATTAGAGACAATTAACATTTCTTTTTGGTGGGGTGGGGGTAGTGATAACGCTCAAATCATGCTCTCTACTTAAGGAGGTCACAGCGATCGCGTAGTCAAAACAAATTTATAATTCCCAACAGGTGTTGGGGTCGAACCCAAGGGAACAATGTAGTCGCTCTCGAGCTAATAAAAAATCTAAGAAACTTATTAAAGTTCAATTAACAAATAGGGAAAATATATCTAAAAAGTGGGGTTTTAACTACAACTAAAAGGTAAAAGACAAATCAAATAAAAGATAAAGTGATCAATGGCTTTCCTTGCTTTCGTCAAGCAAGGACAACAAGGGGGATAAGGGCTTGGGAATTCAAATTCGTGAGACTTACACCAAATTGACACTTAGGTTGTCTTGGTCATAGGTGTGGAATGTTGTCTCTCGATCAACAACCACATTTCTGAATGATTTTGGTTAGAACATCATTCGGCGCAATAAATAAGCAACCGATTAACTTGGGTAGGTCATCCTATTTCTAGCTCAGACCCTTAAATGGGAGATTCCATTATTGGAGCTATGTCTAGCCTCCGATCTAAATGGATTCCCAAGTTCCCACTATTGAATCTTCTTGAATTTAGAGAAATTCTCTCCCAAGCAATAACCCAAATCAGAAAACTAAGTTAATGTTTGCAACCACTGACTATAAATTCAAGCAATAGAAGATTTAAGAGACCTAAATAATCAACCAAGAACAAATCTAGATTTAGAATCAAAAACCCAACAAGTATTATCACTAATGCAAACCCAAAATCTCAAGTCAACAAACACACCAAATAAATAGCAATTAAGAACAAGAGTTGAAGAATGGAATCTAAAGATTTTACAATACAAAGCATCCAAATCTTCACTCCTATGGTATTGGTTGATGAACCTTGCTCCCAAGCTTGCTCAAAAGTTCTAAAAATAGCCAAAGATATGTTTCAAGACGGCTTAGGAGTGTTTTATGTGAATATGGGGTTTCCAAAAGGTGAAATTTCCATTTCTACCCCCGCCGCTCCACTTTACTTCTTCACATTCGCGAAAGGTCGGCCGCGTACACGAAGTGTCTTTGTCTAGTTGAACTTCGTGTACGTGGTCAAGGGGTTGCGTTCGTGGAGCATTGCCTTAGTAGGCCTTCTCATTCATGGCTAGGACCCCGCGTTCACGAAGGCAAGTACTGCTGACAGCTACTTGCTTCTCCGAAAAGCTTCCTTTTGACTTGTTTTCATCTGAATTCATCCCGAACACTTCTGAAACACAAAGACCTGCAAAATAGAAGTATTTCGTGTCAATTGCACTATTTTTCTATTTATTCTTCACAAAATCATAAGCTTAAAGGCTAAATAATTAGGTGGAATACCGACTTATCAAACCCCCAAACTTGAACTATTGCTTGTCCTCAAGTAACTTAAAGAATTCTAACTCAAGAGGCACAAAACACAAGTGCAAATGCCAATACCACAAACCAAAGAAAACCCGTTTCAAGAACCAAACATGACTTTGGTTTGTACTAATGATTAGTCAATCACATGCTAACTTACGCTAAGCATTTCCTTCGATTCAAATCACAAACTCATGATGCAAAGGCACAATAAGAACAAGCAAGTAACAACAACCAATCCTCAAGATGTAACTCCAACCACTAGCTTACCAAAATATGCTCATTTGACTCATTGTGGGAGTTTATCAATGTCACTAACTATCCTAATTCACATGCCCTCACAAGAACGAAAGTCCCAAAAACACATTATGTACAAAGACAATCACAAGGGACAAATACAAACACTCACGCTCACAAAGAAGTTCAAGTGCACACATGTCGAACCATAGGCTTGCCCTTCATGTAAATCACCACTAATGTAGGGTAGCCAAGCTTGAAATCACAAAGGACTTGCGGGTTATGATGTTGGCTAGGGCTTAGGTGAGGATCATTTGGTTTAAGTGACTATACCTCCCTAGTGCTCATTATTCTTATTCCAAACACTGCTCACATATTCAACTTCAAATTCACCTTATTTCTCCCTAACACAACCCAAGATTATCCTTTTTAACGCATGATCATTCACACCTTATATCACCTTCACTTGGTAACACCTATTTTTTCTTTTTCAATTTGCTTATTGGATTTATTTTTTGGAGCAATTTTCAATTCTCGAATCATGGTGCTACCTTGCACTTGAAGTGCATTTCTTTTCTTCTCCTCATTTGATCACATGAACCCTTCAAACTTAGGCATTTGCCTATGTTATCTTTTGGTCCCCCCCCCCAACTTTAGGCTTTTAGCCTACATTTCATTTTCAAGCAATCAGGAAGGATGGGTGACAAGATAGAGGTTCCAAAAAGGTCAAGGTGTTACAAAGGTGTCAAAGAATGGTCACAAGCTAAAAAGGGTTCACTAGGATTTGATGTTATTGGGAAGTCATTTGGGTGAAGTGGCTATCAAAAATGGCCTAAGGTCATTTTCCAAGCTTGGTTACACCTACAATTTCACCTTGAATCATATTCGGGGCAAGTTCTAGATGACACACATACACAAGAGTTATTCAACTAAACCTCACCACACATGGCATGTGAATCATTCAAGAAGGATCAATTTTTAACTTCCTAAACAAGAACAAAGATGAGCTATTCTACATTATCACCACTAATGAGTCAAGAGTCACAAAAAGATGAAAGGAGTTGTCACAAAATCGCTCTTTGCCTTGCATTTTTCAAAAAAAAAATTGGAAGGGTATGCCTATTTTACTTAGCATGCAAGATTACTTCATTGGTACCAAACAAGTCACTTTGCAACCAAAACTTCAAAAGATGACAATTTGCTCTTAAGAATGTCGTCACTCAGTCTATTATTGGGACAATTCATCTATCTAAATTGGCATGGCTACACAAGGTGGATCAAAGAACATATCACATTTTCCGGGCACATGTGATTCGCATGTAACAAAGTGTGTGTCGTACGTACAACGAACATGCCAAACAGTGGGCCTATGCGAAGCTCGTGCGGTTTGACATCGTCACTTGTGGAACAATTATCCCCCAGCAAGTTCCATCTAGCCTAACGGGTACTCAGACTTCCCCTGGCCCATAACAACCATATTTCAACTACAAAATTAACAAAAGAAACTAAAAACTAAACCATCAACTTCTTTCACACAACATCAAAACCCGACGAGGGTGCAAATCCATAAGGTACATCTGACAAGGTCAAAAAACATATATACACAAACAAACAAAACAAGCCCGGCAAGGGAACAATAATATCCAACAAAACAAGCCCGATAAGGGCACCATAATATCCATGAGTAAAGCAAGCTAAACTAGAAGAATAAGTTTGAGGGGGCTCCCTGAGGTGCATCAATCTGAACTGGAAGAAGAGGGAAACTCAAGTCTCTCCTCATCCTCATCATCATTATCCTCATCAGCACCTCCCGATCCACAAAAGGATTTCAATCTATCCATCATCTTATTTAAGAACTTGCTCTTCTTCTTCTCATGCTCGCTCAACTTCTTTTGCCGCTTTTCCACTTTTTCTTGCCTGCGGTTCATGTGCTCCAAGCATGCATTCATTGCACTCAAACGCCCATTAATCAATTTCTGCTTATTGTCCACTTTGTCCAAGGATGGAGGGAGACTCAGTACCTGCTGGTGTGTCAGCTCCAACTGAACCCGAAGAGAATCCGACCAACAACTGCTGAACATGTGCATCCATTCCCTGAATTTGGCTAGAGAGATGGCAGGCTCAGTCAAAGACTCTGAAAACTGTCTGAAAGATGGAGAAGCTACATCAATCTTTCTCTTTTTCTGCTTTGCTTCTGGGGCCCTCTTCAACAATGGGTGTATCATAGTCGATGGCTTCTTCTCAACATCAGTAGGGTCTTTCAATACCCCAACATCATAGCATAACTGAGTCACTAATGAAGGAAAGAAAAGGCTTTTAGACCTTCCACTAGCGACCTCAGCCATCTGAGCCACAATATGGACCCCAACATTCACATCTATGCTATCAATGAGGGGTACCACCATCAATGCTCAGTCAGGGGTCACATCTGTGTCATGAGTGGACGGCATGATCCTCGTACAGATAATCAAAAGCCAAGTCGTGGCTTTTGCAGTAAACTCATGTGAATCAACCCCTTTCTGCAAAGTCAACCAATTTGGGGTCACCCCATTATTCAACTTGTCTACCAATCACTGGTGCCCGTCGGCTTTGGCTTTTGCAATGTAGACCTCATTGTCAGTATCCAAGAGGTTGTATAGTGTATTGATGATTTTGGGGTTGAAGCTCACTTGGACTCCACGAATGGTAGTGAATAGCGCGTCACTGAAATCAATGACCAAAGCATTAGCGTAGAACTCAGTGACCACTGTGTGGTTAGCCACGATTGGTGGAGGCAAAACATATCCAACCCCGCTCCACCAACCTCTTGTAGAATTCTGGAATTTTCTTCTCAACTTTGTCCATATTGATTCCTTTCTCCCTAACAAAGGGTTTGGACAATAGCTCATTATACCGGTGTTCACATGATGCCGATAGGAACCTAACATGTTCATAGTTCTCCTCCATTTCTACATCCAGAGCATTTTCAACTTTATTATCACTACCGTTGGAGGCCATCCTTTTGATCAAAGTACTTACAAAACACACCATTATGTTAAAAGTTCTTAGGGACACTTAAATCAATGTATTATGAAGTACTTAGGCAAAAGAAGTAGCCGAAAGAAGTTCTGAGGTGGGCTGGGCGTTGCCACTATTTTTACACTGCCAGGCAATCCTTCTTTGCGTTCGCAGCCAGGTGGCTGCATTCGCGAAGAAGGAATTTATTTTCCAAAAAAATTTGCCTTTTCAAATGCGGCCAGGTGCCCGGGAATGCGATGGCTAATGGGATGCCCAGATCAGTGCCTCATTGAGGCATTATCTCAAACACATGGGAGACAAGCAGTTTTTGCTTGATCTCCTAAGGTTTTAAAACCAATAAAAACACCACTTTTTAGTCCCACCATTTAGTACATAGCCTCAACCAATTTCACCCAATAATTTAACACTTAAACATAACTAGAATTTGAATTAAAGAAAAAGGAGACCAACTAAGAATTTCCATTACCTATTTTATCCATGTCAAGTTGAGGAAGAAAGGAATTCATTACCCTATTTAAAGGGTGCGGAGAACATACCTGAAGGATTGCACTTGGGAAGCAATTGATGGAAGAACTTGATGGGATTATTGTGTGCCAAAGGGGAGAGGAGTATTTCTGTTTTGAGAATGAACCATTTGGGGCCTCTGATTTTTGAAACATTTTAAAATACCTGGAATCTGCCTGGAATCTTCACATTCATGGCCGTCCTGCCGCATTCGCGAAAGCCTATAGCAAGGTCGGTCTTCGCATTCGCGGCCGGTCTTCTGAGTTCATGAAGCAGACTGGTCTAGCTAGATTTTCACTTTTTCTTCAGCCTACTGCCCGCGATGTGCGACGCGATGTGCGACGGGCACTTTGTGAGGTGTGAAACACACCATGTCTGCACATGCCAGTGTTTTTGATCAGTTCACTGGTTGCTTGTGCAATGGCATGTGCGATGGACACTCTTCCAAGTGCAAAAAGCACATTTTTTCAGGGGTATTTTTTATGCTTCTCAACACTTGGTTCCTCTTCTCATTCCTTTGGGCATCTAAAAACACACCAAAAATAAATAAAAAGTGAAGTAAAGCATAAAAACAATGGTTCCTCCCATCAAGCGCACAATTTAACATCTCGGCGCGATGCCGGCTACCTCACCCTCGAGATTTCCACTTGGAAGATTTGAACCTTCGACCCAAACATGAATCGAATTTCCAGTGACACTCCCGGGGTGAAGGTTTCAGCATGAGAAGACCATTCTCTTGATGTCGCATATTGCACTTTTTGGTCTTCAAGTGAGGAATAACACTTTGACTTCGTTCCACGACAAACTCAAAACCGGATAGACCTTCATCCATCCTTCTTCCATGTTCTTCCAAAAGCTTGATTACTTTGACTTTTGTCCATTGAATCAAACTTAAGTTCAAACAAAGGTTAAAATAGGATTTTGGCGTCTCCACCTTCAAGCTTGCCCCGTTCATAACCTCCTCACTTTCGAATAAACTAGAGTCTTTCACGATGAACCGTTCCAACTCTAGTATCATTCATTTATTTTCAGCATCGTGATACTTGTATGTATTAGTTGGTTGCCACAACACCTTCAAGCTACGCGCCACCCTTGTGTCTTCCTCTTCGATAGGGAACAACTCAAAATTACTACCCATAATTGTGCATGTGTCAACACGAGCATTTAAATCAATGTCAAACTTTTGGATAGCAATTTCAAGCATCCTCTCCTTTTGACTTCTCTTAGCATGCCTTTTAAATAATACCTCGAACATTGGTAGAATTCTCTCGTATTGTTCCCCATAGGCCTCAAGCTGGTGAGATTGGTTTAACACCCATTCTAGGCTCACAACCTCACCCAATACAAATTTTTCCTCTCGTTGGGGTTCAACCACCACTGGTACAATCACTCTCGGGGGATGCCATATTTTGCAAATCTTCATCATCATCCCCGAAGTGAATTTGATGGAGTTCAATGTTCGAAATTTGTTCATTTGCTTGGCTCGAAGGGTTTTTTTCATCAATATGGTTAGAAGGAGTAGACAATTCCACCATGGGTTGTGAAACACATTTTCTCTCCTCCTCTTCTTTAGGTCTTACATCCACTAAGTCTTGCTTTATGGATTGCATATCCTCCTCTATGATATCTTGCTTGGCTAAGAGAGAATGAACCATGGCATATAGGCTTTCAGGGTAGGTGGTTTCTTAATCATCTTGAGGCTTAGCCCATATGCCTTCATCTCTTGCTAACTCATGGTTCCTATTAAGATCACAAGAACCACTAGCAACCTCGTTAGCATGAGAGGGGGGAGGAGGATAGTCATTAGGGCAATTGCTCCAATGTCCATAACAACCACCACACAAATAGCAATTTCGCCCATCATAGGAACATGAAGGTGAATACCTTCCTCTCCTAGGGCCAATCTTACATTTCCGCCAAAGGTGGGGTCCTCCACAATAACAACAAGGATTAATATCATAAGGGTTACAACCACCAACACCTCTATCATTTCGAGATGCCATGAAATCAAACAACAAATTAAAAATACGCAAAAGAAAAAAAACTATTCACAAAAATTGAACTAGAGTAAGTGAACTTAAATCCTAAACTAACTCAATATGCCAAATTTTTCCCCAGCAACGGCACCATTTTTGATAACTCTCAAATCGTGCTCTCCACTTAAGGAGGTCACGGTGATCGCGTAGTCAAAACAAAATTTATAATTCCAAACGAGTGTTGGGGTCGAACCCAAGGGAACAATGTAGTGGAGCTCAAGCTAATAAAGAATCTAAGCAACTTATTGAAGTTCAATTAACAAAAAGGGAAAATATATCTAAAAAGGGGGGTTTTAACTACAACTAAAAGGTGAAAGACAAAACAAATAAAAGATAAAGTGATCAATGGCTTTCCTTGCTTTCGTCAAGTAAGGAAAACAAGGGGGATAAGGGCTTGAGAATTCAAATTCATGAGACTTGCACCCAATTGACACTTAGGTAGTCGTGGTCATAGGTGTGGAATGTTGTCTCTCGATCAACAACCACATTTCTTAATGATTTCGGTTAGAACATCATTCGGCGCAATAAATAAGCAACCGATTAACTTGGGTAGGTCATCCTATTTCTAGCTCGGACCCTTAAATGGGAGATCCATTATTGGAGCTATGTCTAGCCTCCGATCTAAATGATTCCCAAGTTCCCACTATTGAATCTTCTTGAATTTAGAGAAATTCTCTCCCAAGCAATAACCCAAATCAAAAAACTAAGTCAATGTTTGCAACCACTGACTATAAATTCAAGCAATAGAAGATTCAAGAGACCCAAATAATCAAACAAGAACAAATCTAGATTTAGAATAAAAAACCCAACAAGTATTATCACTAATACAAACCCAAAATCTCAAGTCAACAAACACACCAAATAAATAGCAATTAAGAACAAGAGTTAAAGAATGGAATCTAAAGATTTTATAATATAAAGCATCCAAATCTCCACTTCTATGGTGTTGGTTGATGAACCTTGCTCCCAAGCTTGCTCAAAAGTTCTGAAAATAGCCAAAGATATGTTTCAAGACGGCTTAGGAGTGTTTCGTGTGAATTGGGGTTTCCAAAAAGTGAAATTTTTTCTTTCTTCGCGTTCGTGAAAGGTCAGCCGCGTACGAGAAGTGTCTTTGTCTGGTTGACCTTCGCGTACATGGTCAAGGGGTCGCGTTCGCAGAGCATTGCCTTAGTAGGACTTCGCGTTCGCGGCTGGGACCCTGCGTTCACGAAGACAAGTACTGCTGACAGCTACTTGCTTCTCCAAAAAGTTTCCTTTTGACTTGTTTTCATCTGAATTCATCCCAAACACTTCTAAAACACAAAGACCTGCAAAATAGAAGTATTTCGTGTCAATTGCACTATTTTTCTTTTTATTCTTAGCAAAAGCATAAGCTTAAAGGCTAAATAAGTAGGTAGAATATCGACTTATCAGGAAGTTATACTAGTCCACGTATGTTTTGATGAGTATCTTGGCAAAGTCTGAGTAGCCAAGATACTCCCATCGTGTTGTAATGTAAAATCAGGTGTTTCTTGGGAGGCAACCCAAGAGGATACCTTTGAGTATATGAGTCCTTGGGGTTTCTTGTTATGTTCTTTCCCCAAGGACCTTTATTTCTATTGAACCAGCAGATTTAGAAGTATTTTTTTTGTGTTTGTGAAAAAAATATAGGAACTTAGCACAGTTTATGGTTTGAAAATTGTTTTTGAATGTGATTTTGAATAAAAGATAGCCATTTTTGATAGACTGACCATTATAGATCTGTGCATGACATTATGTATATGGATATGATAAATGGCTTAAGCTAAGGCATGAATGTGATAGTTAGAAATTGAAGGTATGACTCATTTCCATGTGTTTGCGAACTATATTTGCCTAGTTCTTGCTTTATGTGCCAATACAAAACTTGCCAGGTTAGTCTTGCCCAGCCTATAGGATAATTGGTTAGGAAATGAGCATAGGACATTTTTTAATTTAGTCTACTTAGTCTAAAAATGACTATCCAAATAAATTTGATATCCTTTTATCCCTGATTTTGAGCCTAAATTGACCCTTTTGTTGATTAGCCTATTCATCTTCCTGTTTATTCTTTGAATCTTTAGTTTGTCCCTAGTCCCTTCTTGGACATTATGCACCTCAACTCAGGCAAATTGCCTAATTTGAGGGTGGCTACTGTTGAGGTAAATGAGAAGAAGAATGGGGTATGAAAAAAAAGACTAGTGATAAAAAGGGAAAACAATAGGTGTGGCATGTGCTAAAAGACAAAAAAGAAAAGAGAAAAAGAGAGAAAAAGAAAGAAAAAAAAAGAGAAAAAAAAAGAAAAAAAAGAGAGAAAGTTGAGTTAAGAAATGATAGTCGCACCCATCGCTTGATGAAAAATAAAGGGAGAATAAGGAAGAATAAGATTGGTCTAAAAAAGTGGAGTAAAGATAGTGTAGTGTCAAGGAGAGCGCAGTTCCAATTACTAAATATACCATACCCATCCCTGAGCCTACGTTACAAGCCGAGTAAAGTCCTATAGTGATCCTAGTCCAATTATCTGAAAACCAAGGCATAAAAAATAAGGGCAAGCCTACGGTATTTCACACACATTGCTTGAACTTCTTTGTGAGAGTGAGTGTGATTGTTCCATTCCCATTCTTGAATGAATTACTGTGTGATCCAAAATTCTTTGTTGTGAGGGCACTAGAGTAACATTGATTGTTGATTGTTAAGGTAAGTGTTATCTGTGTATGCTAGCTTGTCAATTGATATCATGATGCCATCCATCGATCCTTTTGTGTTGTCATGATAAATGCTACACGTGCACTTATTTTATACTAGAGGAGGGCGGGTATTAAACTTATGAGTTGAATTGTTTGAACCGTGTGGCTACCGTAGTTCCTAGTTTTTTTTTGCTTAAAGCATCATTATAGGATAGTTTATATTTTATCGCTTGAGGATAAGAAACAATTTTAAGTTGAGCGTGTTGATGCGCCATGGTTTTATGGCACTTTCGATGCTTAAAACTCGGAATTGAAGTATGTTCCCTAGTGATTTTTAGTAGATTTGATGTGTTTTTGAGTATTGTGCAGGAAAACAAGGTTCGGAAGCTAAGTAAAGGAAAAAGATTGCAAAATGGCTAGAAACTAACTTGCACGACTCAACTCCATGAGTCATGAAAGCATCCACGAGTCATAGAAGTTAGTTGTAGAACTGATGCCGCAAAGGTGCAAGAAGCCTGAGTTTCACATTAGGCATCCACGAGTCGTGGATCCTGTCCGTGAAACTGGATCAGAGAAGGAGCAAAAAGCCTAATTCCTATAAAGGTATTCCATGAGCCATGGAATGACCTCGTGGACTTGGACCTGAAAGAAGACAATTTCCCTGATTCGCATGAGAGGCTTCCACGATCCGCATAAGGATCCATGAACCATAGATGGCATCGATGGAAGCTGTCGAACACTGTTTTTATAGTTTAATTAGGATAGGATTTGTAATGTCTATAAATATTTTTCCTAGGTTTTATTTTACGTTTTATGCTCTATTGGTAACTATTGAAGTATTAGAAACACAAAGTATTAAATTGCTCTTGATTTTGGGAGATTAATTCATCCAGTGGTTCTTGATTAGTGATTTCTCTTTGATAATTCAAGATTCTGGATTTCTTTATCTCTTCTCATAAGTATATGATTATGAATTCTTCAACAAATTCTGATTTTCTTCTTATGAACATGAGTAGCTAAATCCATAACTAGGATTTTGGGAACCATGACGGATCACAAAGTAGGCAAAGTACTTAGTGATTCTATGAAGGTGTTTATGCATGTATTGTTCTTCCCTTTGCTTTGATTGCTTTTTAACGGTTTCAAATGTTAGAACTAGCCTTATTCTTACTTACTGGACCAAAGGAGTAATGAATGGGAAAAGGGATTATACAACAGAAATTGAGGCTATCAACCCTCATCTAATAGCTTGACTTTGTCTAAGAATAGCTAATTTGGCATCAAAGATAAGGGTTAGTAAAGCATACACCCGTAGACGAACCAAGTTGCATGGTGAAATTCTTCTATCTAAGGGACCAACCATTTAGTTGAACATAACTTACCGATCTTGCATGCTAAAGCACCAGAATAGATTACTAGTACAGTGCCTTACTGAGTAATGAAATTATGGGGAACACAATCCTATCAACCTCTCTCATTGATCAACAACAATATTGATACATATTATGACTTGATTTCTTACAATGTACAAACATTATTTGTTACATAATTTTCCCCCTTTTATGGAAAAAAATGACTAATAGCATGAATAACTCCATTGACCTAGATTCTAGCCATATTCTTGGTGGGATTGACCCTAACCTTGGTTAGTTACTATATTTGACATCGACTGCTTTATACTTCTTTTTGGAGGTGTAATTTGGGATTATCAAATTTTGGCACCGTTGCCCGAGCTCAAAAATATCAAGTCAAACCAAGTGATTGGCTAAGGACTGGATGTTCAAAGCCAAAGGTTGCTCCTCAGCTACAAGAAAGGTCAAACTCCCCATATTCACTGGCTTCTAGCTCAAAGTATCTGCCACCATATTTGCCTTGCCCGGATGATAAAGGATCAAAATGTTGTAGTCTTTAAGCAACTCCAATTACTTGCATTGTCTCAAATTAAGGTCCTTTTGGCTGAAAATATACTGAAGACTACGATGGCCAGTGAAGATCTCACAACGAACCCCATATACATAGTGCCACCAAATCTTCAATGCGAAAACTATCGTTGCCAACTCCAAGTCATGAGTGGAGTAGTTTTGCTTGTGAAGCTTCAACTGCCTTGAGGCATATGTTATAACTCTGCCTTGTTGTATCAATACACAACCCAAACCAATTTTTAAAGAATCACAATATACTGCAAGCCTCTGGTCCTCAATAGGAAGAGTCAGAATCAGAGCTGAAGTTAATAAGGCCTTGAGCTTCGAAAAGCTCACCTCGAACTCGTCTGACCACTAAAAAGGACATTCTTCTGATTCAATGTAGTCAATGATTTTGCAATCAAAGAAAACCCTCCACAAACCATCCGTAGTAACCTATTATCCTGACAAAACTCTGAACCCCGGTGGGACAAGTGGGCCTAACCAAATCATGAACTACCTTAATCTTTGTATGAGCAAACATAATCCCTACCTTGGATATCACGTGTCCTAAAAATGCCACAGACTCGAGCCAAACTCACACTTAGAGAACTTAGCATATACGATGATCTAGCAATTTTGAAGCACAACTCTCAAATGATGCTCATTCTCCTCCCTACTCCTTGAGTAGACTAAGATTTCATCGATGAACACTCTCACAAACAAGTCCAAATAATCCATGAACACTCTGTTCATTAACTTCATAAATGTTATCAGAGCATTGGTCAAACCAAATGACATAACCAAGAATTTATAGTGGCCATAACGGGTCCTAAAAGTGGGCTTAAGAACATCTGCTTCCCTGATCCTCAACTCATGGTAGCATGATCTCAAGTCTATCTTAGAAAACACGGTCGCATCCTGTAGCTCATCAAACAAGTCATCAATACACGACACCAGATACTTATTCTTAATAGTCACCTTATTCAGCAGTCGATAGTCCATACATATGCGGAAGGAGCCATAGTTTTTTCTTCATGAATAGAATAGGAGCACCCCATAGAGACACACTAGACCTGATAAAACCCTTACACAAAATATCCTGAAGCTACTCTTTTAACTCTCTCAACTCTGCTAGTGCCATCCGATATGGCATAATGAAATAAGCTGAGTGCCCAGCTCAACATTGATGCCGAAGTCAATATCATGATTGGGCAGAAGACTAGGTAAATCTATGGGAAACATATCTACAAACTAGATAACCGTCGCGCCCTTAGAAATGATATAACACCCTTTGGCACATGGCTATCGGTACCTCTCCACACTATCTGAGGGATGTCAGGCATATCCAAGGTAATAGTCTTGGAAAAGCATTCCAAGACCACCTGATAAAGAAATATTAGAATCACGTCAAAATCAATCATGTATAGGATAACAAGATCTACCCAAGTTTCATACCCCAAGATGGTCACCACACAGGATCAATACACGTAATCCACTACTAAAGAATCACCTATAGGAGTGGATACATGCATAGGCATAGGCAAAGACTAATATAACAAGTCCAAATGAGTAACAAAATAAGTAGATACATATAAATAGGTAGATCTTAGATCAAATAATGCAGAAGCTAGCTGATGACAAATAAAGATCATACATGTGATGACGCCATCTAAAGCCTCATCCTCTGGCCTACCTGAAAAAGCATACAAGTGACTATGTATGCTCCTAATATGACCACTTGCTCAGCTATCTACCCACCCTGACTAAGATCCACCTCTATCACCCTCGGGAGAACCCCTACTACCCTTTGACTGCCTCTGGCCGGTGGCACTAGAGCCCTGGAGGAAGAACCTGCTAACCTTGTTGCCTATTTTGCCTGAATTTGGGACAATCCCTCGAAAAGTGCCCCAACTCACCACACTCATAGCGCCCTCTACCATACGTACCCTTATGAGAAGACCCTGCTGAACCAGACTAGCCACCATGGACAAAATACCAAAAATATGAACCCCTTGATGTTTGACCTGAAACCTAGTTTCTCTGCCTACTATAACCCATATAACCACCATCTGTAAATTATAGCGCTGCCTAAATTGGACGAATGGACTAAAAGTGCTGACCTCTACTTGGAAAACACCTACATCGAGACTGAGAACCACTAAAATTACCCTGACAGTGAGGTCTCTTGTCGTTGCCTCTATAGGCCTTGCAATGTATCCCCTCTATAGTCCTTGAATGGCCAACCACCTGAAGAGAAGCACCCCCCAACTGCTACCAAATGCTCTGTCACCAGGTGAAGGGGTAAAGTCAACCCCCTAACAAATCTCTATACTCTCTCATGCTCGGTAGGAAAAATCATAAAAGCATGCCTAGAAAACTCATAGAACCTTGTCTTGTACATAGAGACAGATATAGAACCCTGCTGCAGATTTGTGAACTCATCCCTCAGTCTCTCCCTGATAAAGCGGGGAACATACTTCCCCATTAAAGCCTCGGATATATGAGTCTAAGTTATTAGAGGTGACCAGCTGGTCGACACTCAATATATGCTCTCCACCACTGCTTGGCTTGCCCCACTATCTGCAATATTATGTAGTCAACCCCATATGACTCAACTAGCCCGAGGTTATGCAATCTCTCCTGACAACTTACCAGAAACTCATATGCATCCTCCTCTAGAGCACCAGCAAATTTAGGAGGCCCCAATCTAATAAATAGATCAAACATCTTCTACTCCTCGATCGATATCAGTGGTCTAGCTATAATAGGTTGAGCAGCAACTGGCACTGGAAAAACCTTTAAACGGGGAGCTACAGAAGCAGGCTACCCCTCTGGAATCTGAACACCTGGTGCAACTACCTAGGATAAAGTCTGACCCTCATCCCAAACCTGAGAACCACTCGGAGTACCAAGAAAAGTCCCGCCTATGACTTACCCTCCAAAAAGCTCAAAATCCTAACCATAGTGTCCTAAAGAACTAGTGTAGCCACAAACACTGCCGGAGTCTCAACTAGCCCCAGGTCCTCAGGCTGATGTCGTAGGTCCTCTATCTAAATCTTGGGGTCTGGTAATGGTGCCCTAGCCTGGTGTTGCAGCTCATGCCCAGCCTTAACCTCTAGGTTGACCCTTACCCCAACCCATAAATGGGGCCCTAGCGATAGGCATAGGTGCCTCGCCTTTGGCCATTGACATTCTCATCCTAACTATCTAACAAAGAATGAAACAAACAAAATTTAGAGGCTGATAGAGTTAATATTGCATAATAAGGAATCAAAAGGTAGAATTTTCCTAAGAATGTCCTATAGCCTCCTGGAGATAGGATACAGACGTCATTGTATCAATTTGTGAGACTCTACTAGGCACTTTCTCTTAAAACAGCAAGATCAATGATCCTAAAGCTCTGATACCAATCTGTCGTGACCTAAATTTTGGCCATGATGGTAACCCCCTAGTAGGTAAGCCAAGTCCCGTAGCCGTATACAAAAAGTAACTAGCTAATGAAAAGTAAAGAAATGGAAATAGGATTAATGGTCCAATATATAGACATACAACATACAAACTACACAAAATGAGCTCACGAGAAATAGAGTAAGACAAAATATACAAGGCAACCATCCTCATACTCGGTTTCACCGGTACAAGAGCCACTAAGGTACAAGAGTAGAACTAAACAAATATACAGTTGTCTGAGAATTATGAAATATAGACAGTAAGTACATGAGGAAAAGATCTAAATCTCCGAACGCCAAGAGTTATTTGATCATTAAGAGTCCTCGAACAAGCAGATATCATCTAGGATGACTTGTACTAGGCTCTGCATCAGAAAAAGATACAAAAGTGTAGTATGAGTACAAGCACAGGGGTACTCAGTCGGCATCATAGGCCAACTGAGCTCAGGAGAACAATATATACAGTATAAATTATGAGAAAGTAAAGGTAAATTTTACAAATGATAACTTAACTATCACTTGTTTTTATAAAAAAAAAACTTAATTACTTTTTTCTTACACAAAAATAACTAAACTTTAGGTAAACTAATACAAAAATCACACAATCGCAATACGGTAACTTTTCTGATGAATCCCACTCTATTTCACTCTTTTTTATTTTAAATATAATAATTAAAATTTAAAAAATACTCAACCCGACCTGGTCCAACCCAAAACCCATTTGAAAAATTTATTAAAAAGAACAAGAACCATTATTCTCAAAGAAATATTTTTTCTTTTCTTTTAATACATTTACACGTAGAAAAATATTTTCTTTTCTTTAATACATTAAGATGTAGAAAAATATTTTCTTTTCTTTTATTTTTTGTTTTGCTAAAGAGGCCATGGGCCATTTATTGCAATTAAAAATAAAATACAATAGCCTAGCCCAAAAGTGATTAGGCCCAAAACAAAAACAAAATCCAACAAAACAAACAAAACAACAAATAATCCAACTGGATCAAAAAGGAAACAAAAAGCTAAGGGAGAAAAGGAAAGTGGAAGGTCCTGGAAAGAAAACCTCAAAACCTTCTGGACCCCAAGCTCGAGACTGAAGCTGATGTTGATAAAGCTGCTCTTAGGTTCCAGACCATTGACTTCCTCAGCTCCAAGAATGCGAGGCCAGAAAAGGTCAAATTGTATCCCACCTTGACTTGTTAGAAACTCAATCTATCAAGAAAATGGATGAGTTTTGAGTGTTTTCACACTAGTCACTTACAACGTCTCATAAATGCCATGAAATCAACCCAATTGAAAACTTCTTCGACTCTCCACCCATAGATCTGAGCTCTTAGAATAAAGATAAGTATTATTCACCCTTTAAAAACTCAGAAGGACCCATTATTGACTATCAAATTCACCCAGATCTTGTCTCCTTGATAGGTTGAGCTCAGCAAGGAGCTAATACGACTGTCCCAGAAGAAAATATTAAGGTTTCATTTTCAGTCTTAACGGGTATGCATCAAAACTTAAAAATTTGTAATAGCCTGCTATATCTTGGGTGGTTTGCTGAAGTTACATGGCATTAATAGATCATAGTCATTTGTGTTTTTTTTCGATGTGCCTGGACTCTAATTATCTCTGTATTACTGATTCTACCTCCCCCTATTATCAAAAGTTCTATTTTGGAGCTTTTTGATTCTAAGGTTTGGTATTTGCTGCCTATCCATATTTAGAATTGTGTTAGCTTCTCTTGGTAACTCTTGTGCAGATAAACATGTAATTCTTTCTGTTCCTGCAAAAAAAAACTTGGTTAGCAATAAAATCCGCCAGCTTATTGATAACGCCCAAACTACACCTCTAATTAAAGAAGCGTAAGCGGTCGTAGTCAAGTAAAGAACCCAACAAGGTTAGCGTCGAATCCCACAGAGAATATGGTGAAGATTAAGCCTTTAGTGAAGTACGTGACTGATGGTCAATAGTTTCCGGTAAAAAAGGGGGTTTTTGTGTGAACAAATCATAAACAAAACAAGTAATAAACGTGTGAGTTTTAATCAATATGAGAGAATGCGAACTAGGGATGTGTTCACATGGCGTTGTAACAATCGATTCTAGGCGGTACAGGGTTCTTTCTATATGCGTGTCACGATGTGATTGCGTCAATGGTATCGTCTAAACGTCTCTCGACCAAATAAACAAATTTCCTTTTCTATTCTCTCGACCTCGAAAAGATGTGCTTTTTAGATTTCAATCCTAACATCAAGTAGATTAATCCAGTTACGGCATTAATCATTAAGACGAGAGTTGGTAGTCTCGAATCCTTGTCGTTAATCAAGTTTTCCGATTTTAATCTCTTTACTCAAGCAAATTAAACCTAGGCATGTTCTAATGTTTGCAACCACTAGAAAACGTGACATAAAGTATGATTAACAACGTGACTACATGTAAATTGAACCCGTCGCTACCCGGAATCTATATCGCTACTTTAGCCATGGCTTCCACAACCCTAGTTGCGGGAGTTTTAGTTACTCATGCTCGAAGAAGAAAAGAAGAAATTCATAATAAAGGAAAGAAGATTCTTACAATATGATGAAAATACCCTTCAATAATCCAAGAACAAGAAAAACCAAGAACTCAAGAACGAATCAAGAACACGCTTGCAAGATAAAGAAACCGTGTTGCTTGCGCTCAAAGTCTCGACTAAACTCCTAAAACTATTTTAAAAGCGTGTAAAAACTAATTGAAAAGGTGATATCTAAAATAAACCTAACATAGGGTATTTATAGGAGTCTAGGAAACCAATCCCAAAAACATCCGGATTCCGCGTCGCGCATCTGCCTTAACTTGACGGCCAGGCTGACGGACCGTCAAGCCAGTGACGGACCGTCGCCTGGACCGTCACTGCTAACCAGTGATGCTGCCTCAGCTGCCTTGGTGTGACGGTTTGGGTGACGAACCGTCACACCCTTGACGGACCGTCACCTGAACCGTCACTCTTATCCAGAATGTTCTTTTTCGCGTATTTTCGTCCGTTTCCGTGTTTGTTTCCATTTCCTACAAATACAACATAAAAACATCAAAAACAACAATGGTTGCTTGAAAACGTACGATTGTTCTTAGTTTAAAGGAGTCGAAAGTGACGTAAATTAGCGGCACATCAACACCCTCAACTTAAAACGTTCGCTTGTCCTCAAGTAACATAACATAAAACAATAAAACGACTCAACTAAGAACACGAACTCATGTCTCTAGCAACTCATGGTCATTCCACATCTTAATCCATTAAATCAAGCTCCCTCGTAGCAAACGAATGTATGAAACACTAACTTGCAAGGATCCAAACATGTCATTCCGATATGATAGAACATTGTACATTCACACGCGCAGCTATCCTAACAATCAATAGACAATACCGACATCTTGGTGCCCTCACCACAAAGAAATCCCTCACACAAGATTTGGGACTAGGTAAGCGCTCACACTCACAAACGATTTCAAACAATGCACATGCGATACCATAGGCTTGCCCTTACTATTCTATTTCAGTTCTTCAGAAAGCCGCTCAGGATCACTACAGGACTTGTTTAGGCTTGTAATGAGGCTTCGGGTGCAGGTAGGATACATTTAGGGGTTAGTGACTAAGCCCTCCTTGGAATTACCGACGTCTTATTACCACATAACTTACTTTGTCCATCCTTATTCACCTTTATATTTCCTTTTTTCTAGCTACAGGTGCGGCCTCTTTATTTTGACAATTCTTTTTATTTCTTTTGCGATCTTTTTCAACTCCTTTTTTTTTTCTTTTCTTAGGCACACACCCGACTTTTCATTCTATTCACAACCAATCTTCTCCATCCTCTTTTTCTTATCATTCACCTCTATAGTAGCCACCCTCAACTTAGGCTGATTGCCTGAAGTGAGGTGCACGATGTCCTAGGAAGGACCAGGGCCAAAACAGGGTTTACCTCTATAGTAGCCACCCTCAACTTAGGCTGTTTGCCTGGGTTGAGGTGCACGATGTCCAAGGAAGGACCAGGGCCAAAATAGGGATTCAAAGTTAAACAGGAACGGTGACAGGTTATTGAAAGAACAAGGTCAATTATGGCTCAAACAGGGTTCAAAGGGATTATTTGCATTTGGACGGTCTTATAGGTTAAGTGGACTGCACACAAAAAGGGCCTGTGATCCTTTCCTAAGCAACCAAACTTCAAACTTAACAAAATAGACCGGGCAAGTTCTAGATGCATGCACAGAGTAAGAATTTATGACAATAATCTCACACACTCTTGGCACCAAGAAACTATATCACTACCAACTATCGAACAACCGCTCGGCTTAAGCATACTTATTCCAATCATAACCACACAATGACATCCAAGGATCCAGACAGTCAATCGTTTCAACATAAGTACACAACCAGAAAATTTTCAGAGAGGGCTCCTTTTAGTCGAGAAAAACGCCATGATGCTTGCTATAGACACTAAAAAAAAATTTAAAATAACAACCTAAACATGCCGGTTCTACTAGATAGCACACCGGAGGGAAAAGAAACACGGCAACAAAAACCCTCGGTGGTGACTCACAGGTTTCCCAACACCCTCAACTTAGACTCATGCATTGTCCCCAATGCATACATGTGAAAGCAAAAAACTGTGAGAGAAAGGAATACCTGTGAAGTCGATCGGACTTAGAATCTGGAATGATGTTGGAGACCGCCAGGGTCTCCAAAACACGAGAACTCGATAGAGTGTGGCGTTCCAGCTTCCTCTTTGGGCTCCATCGCTAGTCGCGATAATTTCTTCGCTCTTTCTTTGCAGATTCTCTTTCGGTGTTTTCGTTTTCTTGATCTTTCACCGCTTTCCTTTGTCTGCTCGTTCTTTTGCGATCGCGACTTTACTCTCATAACAGCTCGGGTTTCCACACAACCCTTCTCCTCAAGATACACATCAGCAGGGACTTTCTTAATAGCATTGATGACCGCGACTACCCTCATGTCACTTGGTTGCTTCATCACTCTGGACACATCGAACTTGACCATTTCATTGTTCAGCCTGAAGGTCAGTTCGTTTTTCTCCATGTCAACCAAGGCTCTTGCTGTGGCTAGCAATGGTCGTCCCAAGATTATGGGAACTTTGAAATCCACTTTGCAATCCAAGATCACAAAGTCAGCTGGGAAAATAAGCTTACCGATCTTTACTAGCACATCAGACAATATTCCCACAGGTCGCTTTACTGAACGGTCGGCCATCATCACTCTTATGGACGTTGGTTTAGGAGCTCCCAAACCCAGTTGTTTATAGCTGGCTAGCGGCATCAAGTTGATGCTAGCACCCAGATCACACAAGGCTTTCCCGAAGTTGAGCTTCCCAACAGTGCAGGGAACAGTAAACGCACCTGGATCTTCCTTCTTTTCGACCAACGACCTTGAAGAAATAGCGCTGCAGTGGTGGAGGTTGTCTTCCGGTTCAAAACTTACCGACCTCTTCTTTGTAATCAAGTCCTTCATGAACTTGACATAACCGGGCATTTGTTCCAGCGCTTCCACCAATGGTATGTTTATTGAAATTTGCTTCAGCATGGTCATGAAGTTCAGGAACTTACCATCGTCAGCTTTCTTCTTTAGGCGCTGTGGGAAAGGAGGTGGTGGTCGCGGCATCATAGTTGGAAGCTTTTCAGCTTCCTTGCTTTTCTTCGCGGGCTTTTGAGTTTCCTCCTCTACCGCCTCTTCATCATCCACAACATCACCTTGAGTCTGAATTACCGGATATGATTCCGGTAACGTTTTGCCGCTTCTTGTGGTGATCGCCATACAGCTAGCGTTATTCCTCGGATGAGTAGTGTCACTCGGCAATGTACCTATCTTCCTTTGGTTCAGAGATGCCGAGATTTGCCCCACTTGCTGCTCCAACTGCTTGATCGCGGTGGAATGTGACTCTACTACCTGACTCAACGTTGATAACTCAGTCCTCATCTCCTTTACCCCAGAGTCAGTCGATTCTACCTTCAGCAGCATCTTTGCCATCATGCTCTCCAATTTCGACGTCCCTGTCTCAGTGCTAGCTCTATCTCGATTACCAGGTGGAACATACAACCCACCTCTATCAGTGTTGTTCCTCCAGTTTCCCTGGTCGCGCTCTCTGTAACCATCTTTCTCATAGTGGTTGTCTCTCTGGTAGTTCCGACCTTGGTTTCCCTGGCCATTTGCCTGGAAACCCCCCAAGTAATTTGCCTCCTCAGTCTCCATACCTTGGGAACCCACCGCTTGTACCTTCTCCATACCTCCTGAGAACAAGTGCTTGGTCAGTAGGTCCAACTGCGTTTTCAGATGCGCCATGTCTTGATCGCGCTCCTCCTCTTTCCTACGCTGCTCTGCTAACATACCAACGATATAGGTGCTAGATGCAACCTCTGAATCTCGTGTGTGCCAGGCCCTGTTGGTTTTGGTGAGCCTGTCCAAAGTAGTTGTGGCCTCAACAAAGGTAAGACCCATGAATGCACCACCTGCTGCGTTGTCTAACGTCGGCTTGGTAGCCGAATTCAGTGCCCGGTAGAACGTTTGCATCAAAAAGTTATCGGTCAACTGATGGTTCGGGCATTGTGTTATCTTCTTTTTGAATCGCAACCAAGTCTCGTGCAGTGCTTCGTGCAGTTGCTGCCTAAAGTTGCTAATCTCGTCCCTCAACTGTATCATCCGAGAGGGAGGAAAGAACCTTTCTAGGAAAGCTCCTCTCAACTCTCCCCACGTTGCGATAGAGTCGGGGGTAAGCTCTGTCAACCACAATGCTGCCTCATCAGACAGAGACAACGGAAACAACCTGAGCCTGATCGCTGTCTGACTCACGCCCGGTAGTTCAAACGACTGGCATATGCCCACGAAATTCATTAGGTGCTGGTTTGGATCCTCCCCAGCGACACCTCGGAACACTCCTCTCAAGTTCAATAGCTGGATCATCGTGCTAGTGATGTTGAACTTGGCTCCGAGCGGTAGCGGTGGAACGACAATGGCACCCGTAGCGCCAGCTCCATCTAAGTCGAGATCCTCATCATTCCTTGCGATCTCATCCTGCAGACCACCAGCATTCAGATTTTGTTGGGCCTGCAGTTCTGCAGCGATCCTCGCTGCCTCTAGTTGTGCGGCCATATTCTGCCTCAATGTTCTAGCAAGCTCGGGGTCGTAAGGTAAAATTTGTTCCCCTGAACTTCGGGTACTTGTCATGCACAACTGTGTACCCTGTCAAATAAAAAAACAACAAATAAACGTAAAGCAGGAAATTATGACTAAGAGTCAAATAAACACACCAGACTTAATTAACAACCGTATTCCCCGGCAACGGCGCCACTTTTTGATAATGCCCAAACTACACCTCTAATTAAAGAAGCGTAAGCGGTCGTAGTCAAGTAAAGAACCCAACAAGGTTGGGGTCGAATCCCACAGAGAATATGGTGAAGATTAAGCCTTTAGTGAATACATGACTGATGGTCAATAGTTTTCGATAAAAAAGGGGGTTTTTGTGTGAACAAATCGTAAACAAAACAAGTAATAAACGTGTGAGTTTTAATCAATATGAGAGAATGCGAACTAGGGATGTGTTCACATGGCGTTGTAACAATCGATTCTAGGCGGTACAGGGTTCTTTCTATATGCGTGTCACGATGTGATTGCGTCAATGGTATCGTCTAAACGTCTCTCGACCAAATAAACAAATTTCCTTTTCTATTCTCTCGACCTCGAAAAGATGTTCTTTTTAGATTTCAATCCTAAACATCAAGTAGATTAATCAAGTTACGGCATTAATCATTAAGACGAGAGTTGGTAGTCTCGAATCCTTGTCGTTAATCAAGTTTCCCGATTTTAATCTCTTTACTCAAGCAAATTAAACCTAGGCATGTTCAAATGTTTGCAACCACTAGAAAACGTGACATAAAGTATGATTAACAACGTGACTACATGTAAATTGAACCCGTCGCTACCCGGAATCTATATCGCTACTTTAGCCATGGCTCCCACAACCCTAGTTGCGGGAGTTTTAGTTACTCATGCTCGAAGAAGAAAAGAAGAAATTCATAATAAAGGAAAGAAGATTCTTACAATATGATGAAAATACCCTTCAATAATCCAAGAACAAGAAAAACCAAGAACTCAAGAACGAATCAAGAACACGCTTGCAAGATCAAGAAACCGTGTTGCTTGCGCTCAAAGTCTCGACTAAACTCCTAAAACTATTTTAAAAGCGTGTAAAAACTAATTGAAAAGGTGATATCTAAAATAAACCTAACATAGGGTATTTATAGGAGTCTAGGAAACCAATCCCAAAAATGTCTGGATTCCGCGTCGCGCGTCTGCCTTAACTTGACGGCCAGGCTGACGGACCGTCAAGCCAGTGACGGACCGTCGCCTGGACCGTCACTGCTAACCAGTGATGCTGTCTCAGCTTCCTTGGTGTGACGGTTTGGGTGACGGACCGTCACACCCTTGACGGACCGTCACCTGAACCGTCACTCTTATCCAGAATGTTCTTTTTCGCGTATTTTCGTCCGTTTCCGTGTTTGTTTCCATTTCCTACAAATACAACATAAAAACATCAAAAACAACAATGGTTGCTTGAAAACGTACGATTGTTCTTAGTTTAAAGGAGTCGAAAGTGACGTAAATTAGCGGCACATCACTTATTTCCTTCCCTGTACACATGTGTAACCCTTTCCTCCACCCTCCTTATCATCTCTTTTATCTTCTTAATCTACACAGCCAAATTCCAGAGCATATCCCAGTTCCTATCTAACATCCTCTTTACAGCCAAGGAATCTATTTCTAGAATCACAAGCAGGCAGTTTTGATCAATACAGTACTCTAATCCATCTTTAAGTGCAACAACATCAGCCACCAAGTTTGAATTATCTCCTAGCCTTCTCACTTCAGCATAAAGTAGGATCGTTGTATCATTCCTTATGAAGAAGGCTCCTGAACAAGGTTTAGGGTTCCCTTTAGAGGCACCATCAGAGCATTTAGCGAAGCCCGGATTGGGTATCTTCTAATATATAATTTGACTACCATCATATGGGTGTAGTTCTCTAAAACAAACTTAACCAAATCAGGCTAGTAAGAAAGAATATTAGTTAGCCAGGGATAGATACATTTAGCCATCAAAATTAAGTTTCTGTTGATTTTCGATCTCATACAATAGATAACATTTGTCACAAATTCTATTTCTAACAAGAACTTCACCAATAGAAATTTTTTTCTTACATAGCCTCTAATAACGCTCAAGCGTACTCTCCTAGAAGGAGGTATCGATGATCGTTAGAGCAAAATACATTTATTGTTCCCAATGGATGTCGGGGTCAATCCCACAAGGAATTTAGAGCTTAGCCTAGGTGATTGTAAAACAGACTTCACAACGAGAGTGAGTAATGTAAAAAAGGAGGGAATTGGGAATCTGTCACAATTCAAATTCAAACAAAGCAATAAGTACAAATGGGTGTAGACAATAAGAGAGGACGATTAGGGATGTGTGCCAAATGGGACTCGGGCATGGGATAGGGTGATTGCTTATTCATGCAAATTCATGTTAAACAACATGGGTAACCTTGGTTTTAGGTATGGTTATTTATCTCTCGATCAACAACTATATATTCAACAGTCTTAAATTAAGCACTATTGATTAAGCAATAAACAACTAAGCTAATATTTAGGGAGGTCACACTATTTCTATCTTAGATCCTTAAATGGTGATTCCGTCGATTTGAGCTATTTCTAGCCTCAATCTAAATGGAAACCCAAGATCCTACTAAAAATTTCACATCTGAAGCTATGATTTCCTCTTTCAAGCAAAAACATAGCCAAGTAAGAAAAATCAATGTTTGCAACCACCAATTTTAGAGTTAGAATATGGTGAAATCACTAGACCCATGTCAATTAAGATATTATAAACAAGAATTAGCAACACCCACACCCATTTATCAAGTACCCATCATCAACACACCCCTAGATAAGAAGTTTAGTTACTCATGCTTAAGGAAAGAGATATACCAAATAGGTAATTCAAATCCCCTTCCATTCAAGCTAAATTTCTCAATATCCAAACTTAGTTTGTACACAAATGGTGGTTCTACGAATGGGGAAGAAGGAATTGGGAGAAATCCTCTACTTGTTCTTAGAAGGGGAAACTTGTTCACAAAGCTAAGAATTGTTCAAAACTATTTAGAACTATCAGAACTATTTACAAATGTGCCTAAAATGGGTTTATAAATATTCCCAAAATGTCACATAAATTTGGACAAAAATGCCCTTTGGTGGTGTGCAGCGCGATGTGCAGGTCGCACGTCATCATGTGCGCGTCGCCCACCCGCTTTCAATGATCCAGTGACTCAGGAAAATTGGGAGCTTCATGTGAAGTGGGGTGCGATTCGCACCAGGCATTATGCACGTCGCACAGAGATCGCACCCCTTAGCAGACTCTTCAGTTAACTTTCATCTACATGCAGTAGAAGGTGCATTCCGCACCAAGGCAAGTGCGTGTCACACAGGCACCGCATCTCTCAGCAGAATCTTCATCTTGTTTGATCACTTCACACTTCAATCCTTTTTGTCTCTTTTTGGATCCATTTCCTTGTTTTCTATCTTTGATCACAAGTACCTGCATATACATCAATAAAGGCCATAAAAACCTCTAAATCTTATCGAAACATAGCAATAATTCATGAGTAAAGGATCAATAAGTTGGTAGATTACTGACTTATCAAACCCCCAAGCTTGAACTATTGTTTGTCCTCAAACAATATACTCACAAGGCAAAGAATGAATTATGCTCTAGAACTCAATCAAGGCACCAAAGACTACTCTATTCTAAAAATTAAGAAAAATAACAAACAAAAAGACTCAAACAAAAGACTCAACGATTGTGCTCATATCAATTTGAACCACCACATTATAAAGGCAATGCATCATTTCAAAACCTTTGCAAGAAGGACTTCATTTCTCATTCAAAATCAAGGGAATTTTTCCATTTAAAACAAGATACAAAGCTTCTCAAGTCATTGGCATGGACCATCAAGGTTTGCCTTGAGATTCGCCATACAACTTGTCTTATTCATTCCTCTTAATTGAAATAGAGACTTCATGTTTCAATTCGAATGCATGATGCCACTCACCACAAGAGAGAATCCCACTTACAATATTGCAATTCACAAAACAAAGGGATTATAAGAGAACCAAGAAGACTCTCACTCTCTCAAGGAAGTTCAAGTGCACACATGTCGAACCATAGGTTTTCCCTTCATGTAAATTGCCACTAATGTGGGGTGGCCAAGCTCAAGATCACTAAGGACTTGCGGGTTTCGATGTTGGCTAGGGCTAAGGTAAGGATTTCATTTTTTCTCAAGTGACTACACCTCCATAATTCTCTTTGTTATCATTTCAAACACCGCTCGCATTTTTGACTTTGACTTCACCTTATTTCTCCCTCATAGAATCCAAGCTTCTCCTTTTCAATCATGATCATTCAAAACTCCTTGTATCACCTTTGTTTGGTAGCACATATTCTTTCTTTTCATTTTGATCATTGGATTGAACATTTGGAGCAAATTTTCAATTCAAACTTAAGGTGCTACCTTGCACTTGGAGTTCATCCTTTTTCTTCTCCTCATTGATCGCATACCCCCCCAAACTTGCATTTGCCTTTGTTGTCTTTTCATTTCCCCCCCCCCCCCCAAACTTAGGCTTTTAGCCTACTTTTCATTTTCAAGCACTTAGGGAGGACGGGTGCCAAGATAGAGGTTCCAAAAAGGTTAAGATGTTAAACAAGGTTCCAAAGAACAGTCACAAGCTCAAAGGGGTTCACTAGGATTGATGTTGAGGGAAGTCATTTGGGTAAAGTGGTTGTTCAAAAAGGGCCTAAGATCATTTTCCAAGCTCGGTCACATCTAGAATCTCACCTTGAATCACAGTCGAGGCAAGTTCTAGATGACACATATGCACAAGAATCAAGGTAAAACCTCACCACACAAGGCATCATGCCACAAGACTTCTTGCATTAGTCTCAAGATCAATTAGGACAAATGACTTTAAACAAGCTATTCTGAGTTCATTGCACACTCATTTGTGAATCGATCAAGCCAAAATGAGAGTATGCAAGTCATGAAAAGAGAATGTTTTCCTCAAAAATTCATTTTTCCTCTTTCCTTTCATTTTCTAAAATGTCTTGCCAAGAAGAAATTTTTTTCGGTGGGTCCATTTCGAGACAAACACACTACGGACTCAAATTAAAACTAAAACTTGGCATTTTACCTTAAGAAAGTCGCCTCTCAATCTATCATAGGGAAACACCAACCCCGTTTGACACAAAAACCAAAGAAAAAGAACAAGAAAATATTGAAAAGATTTACTCCTTGGAAAAGAATCGTGGTATTAATAAAACCCTCAGAGTCTATTGCTAAACTACAATTAACAAGGCAATTACCAATTTGCACCCTCATGAATATCATTTAAAAAATAAGCCTCGGCGTAGGGCCTTAGCGCATTTGCAAGGCACGGGTAGCGAGACAATATAATCGTGTAAGACTAACCCGGCACACACAATCACAAATAAAAATTAAGGCCGGCAAGGGCAATATCATCACAATTATCCAAAATATGCCCGACAAGGGCCAAATAAAATCTAGCAAGGAAACTAAAAGTATCAACAAGGCCCGGCAAGGGTAATAAAATATCTCAAGCCCAATGCGGGCAACTAACAACCAACAAAAATAGCACCACCTCCCTCATAAAAAGGAAGCATTGCCCTCAATGCTTGAAAATCAAATAAGGAGAGAAGGGGTGCAACTCCATAGAGGACTATGCCTCATCATCATTATTAGTTGTTGTCTCCTCATCTGTGGCATTTCCACTAAGACCCGCACCATCCTTTCAATAGTGTGATATCACTGTGGACTCCCTGAGGATATTCTGAAATAGTGGATTCTCATCATCATCTAGCTCAGCATACTCAGCACCAGGATGCTCAGGCTCAGCCTCTGCATAAGCTGCGAACAAATCGTCCAAGGGCCCATTGCATTCGACGGGGAAGTAGTAAGGAGCTCAAGTCTGCCTCTATAACTGGGTCTTTCCCTTTAGCTTTGTTTACATCACTCTGGAGTGCTTTGACATATACCTCAATGACATCTATTCTTTGTCAGATCTTGGTCACCTTCTCTACAACACCCTTAATGGCTTTTTTGACAGCCCTATCATTCAATCTCGGTAGATCTCTTGCCAAGTCGCTCAACTGCCTCTCATGATTGTATATTTTGTCAACCATATACTGGAGGCTAATTTTGGTCAACGGCCCTCTAGGTGCAGTCGTTGTAGGGGTATGTGCCCCTGAAGCAACCCAAGAAGGGGAAGAAGCATGCTCTTATTCATCTAAGTCATCACTCTCAATGTTCACTGATGCCTCTACCCTGCGCCTTTTGAATCTAGGGGCATCCTTGTCAGTCTTTTTATCAAGAGCAATCACCCCAAGAGTAAGGGTGACATCATCGCAGTTGAAGTATGGGATGTCGGTCTTGGCACATAGCTTGCTAATTAGCACTGGGAAAGGGAATGAGTCATTACCCCTGCGTGCTTTTCTCTAAATTACCATGGCTGTAATTTCCCAAAAATTCACATGCTCCCTTGTCATAATGGCAGCAACTAGAATAGCTCCCTCTTGAGTTATCTTCTGGTCATTTTGAGAGGGTAGGAATCAAATATGGACGAGATCATACCACATACAGGCTTTAAAATATAGAGTTCTTCTCATAATATCACCTCCCACGGTAGCCCAAATAAGATTTGTAGGAGCAAGGATAGGAGCGGTCTCATGATAAGGCTTTACTTCGGGTATTAATTTGGCCATGAGCTGGGGGTAATGCAAACCATATTTGCCCTGACTATAACTGAATCCAAATTTAGGAATTTTTCTGCAGTCCCCTTATATCCCTTGGAATCCTGCGTAGCTTGATAAGCCGCAAAGAACTCTTGCACGACTTCTTTATAGTACCCTCCGGGTATATCTTGAAAAGGGTGCCACTCTTGTTCAGCAAACTGATGGTGCATATTGGGTAGATCACCCCCAACTTGCCCCAAGTTGAAACTCTACTCTTCATTGAATGTCTTTTTCTTATCCTGCTTATAAAAGGCCTTCATGACTTCCACCCCAAAGCAAATCCTTGCCTTTTCAGTGGCTGAAAGCTTCCTTGGTTAGATACCTGTGTTGCCCCTGCTATAAGATATGTTCTGCACATCGAGATTGTGAGTCTAATAACAAAAGCAAAATCTTTTTGTGTTTTTGACATAATTTGAAGAAAAACACTAAAAAGAAGTTAATACACTAAAAAGGATGGAATGCAAAAGAGTAGAAAAATGAATGAGGTAATTGACAGCTCATACGGACCATGTGCAAAATGCACAAACCATTGTGCGCGTCGCACATGATGTCGCATGAGCTACCAGATCCTTCAAAAATAATCCACTGAGGTACAAATGCTAATGCGGTTTGCACGAACCAAGGTGCACTTCACACCCTGCTTCGCACCTCAAAACAGTGAGCTGGAACTAATTTTTCAGTAGGTGCGGTGTCTTATGCATTTCGCACATCAACATCCACGCACCACATGCGAAATGCACCAGAGCATTATTGGAATTTTAATACCTTATGTTCTTGTGAATTACACATGTGATTCGTGGAGCAAGATTTGCATGAAGCACTTGGCACGAAGAAGTAAAGCAACAATTATAACAAAGAGGGCAAGGGATATCATGACCACACAATCGTCCGAGTACTCAGACTTCCCCGGACTTCTATTGACACAATCAACAAGCAAAAGAAAACTCAATGATTTCCCTTAAAAAGGATGTTACCCCATCTATCATCAGGAATATCAAGACTTCAATTACTCAATTGGGCACACAATTTCAACTACAATTTCTACCTCCCTGCACAAAATCATATACCCATAAAATATTCAACAAAGAACATGGGCACACAATAGTAGCAAATTTAAGCCCCACACAACAATTTTCAACCAGAACTTATGAAAAATGATGATTTGCCCTTAAGAATGACGTCACCCAATCTATCATAGGGCCAAATCATGCATCAATCACAAGTGGGTTACTCAGAATTTACCCCAAACACAATTTTTAAGGCTAAAAACTACTACAATTAACATGCATAATCACAATTTCAAGTTCTACCAAGTTGATCCTAAGAAAAATCCATAACATAATTCAAAATTGGGGACCCAAAAATTTTGAATCTCACCCAAAAATCAATATGTCAATTCTATTAAGCATGCTTCACAACATGAGTTCCCAATCAACATAAAAATATGTACTTAACATCAAGAAACTTACCACAAGTGAAGATTAAGCAAAGAGAAGCAAAAATTGGAGCTTTTGGAGAGCAACAATGGTGACCAATATTTTGCCCAGAGAACCAACGGTGAAGATGGGTGGTGAAGCAGTGGAGAAGTTTGGGTGAGAGAAGGGGAAAATTTTGGGGAAGTTTGAGGGATTTGTGGGAGGTTTTGGGAGAAAATTTAAGAAGTTATAGGAGAAGAATGTGGAAGAAGAGGAGAAGGATGGCATAATGTAAAGGAAAAGAAAAATAAAATTAAGTAGGGTCGGTCTCCACGTCGGGTCAATCAATGGGTTAGGTCAATTAAAATTTGAAATTTACCTTGGTGCGCCATGATGTGCGGTTTGCACAAGCCCTTGTGTGGACCGTATGTCATTTTGCACCTCACCTTTTCATGCCCTGAATTTGGCCCAGGCTTCTGCTTCAGTATGCGATGGAGGTGCGATGCATACTTGGGCTAGTGCAGACTGCATAGCCCAGTGCACATCACCTCTAATTTCTATTTTTCTTCCCAGCTTTCTGGTTTGGCATGCATTGGGCCATGCAACGTGCACAATGGCTTGTGCGATCTTCATGGTCCTCTGCATGACTCCTTTTGCCCTGTTTTTCCACTTGTTCATTCATTTGCTCTTTGCATTCCTAAAACAAACCAAAAACAACAAAAGATAACCAAAATAAAGTAAAAACACTTGGGTTACCTCCCAAGAAGCACTTGATTTTACATCGCAGCTCGACAATAGTACCTCAAGCTTAGTTGTTATCGGATAGCATGCCAATCCGGTTAGCGTGGCCCCATCCCAAAAAGGGAAATTGCTCCATCAACAACTTTGAAATGTCATTATGTTGCCCATTTGGCAACAACTCAAACGTGGGCGTCTTGCCCAATTCACACTCCTCAAGGGCACCATCAAGCTTGCCCTCCAACTCTATCACCGATATTACCCTTAAGTCATCCGAAGGTCTTGTGGGTTGGCATACATTGAATGTCACCACTTCATTTCCCACTCAGAATTTAAGTTCATCGAGTTTAATATCTACAAGTGTTCTTCCCGTGGCTAGTAATGGTCGCCCTAAGATGATGGTCACCTCAACATCTACTTCACAATCCAAGATCACAAAGTCCACCGGGAGAATAAACTTATCGACCTTCACCAATACATCGAATAGGATTCCTACCGGATGCTTAATGGACCAATCAACCATGAGTAGTCTCATAGATGTAGGTTTGGTTGTACCCAATACTAACTTGTTGAAGATCACTAGAGGCATTAGATTGATTCTCTCCCCTAGATCACACAAGGCTTTACGGAACACAAAGAGCCTAATAGTATATGGTATGGTGAATGCACCCGGACCATCCCATTTCGTAGCAACATTGCTTGTCATCACAGTGCCACAGCTATGTGATATCTTAATAGTTCCCACGTCGACAACCTTTTTCTTTTTGAGAAACACTTTCATAAACTTGGCATACCTCAAAATTTGCATTAAGGCTTCAACCAAAGGAATATTTATCGAAAGCTTGTTGAACATGTCAACAAACTTATTGAATTTTTTCTCTTCCTTCTTCTTAGTTAGCCTTTGAGGGTATGGAGAAAGTCCCTTTGGTACACTTTGAGCAATAGGAGGGTCTTCCTCAACATCAATAGAAACTTGGGAAGGAGATTCATCCTCCTCCTTCTCATCATCAACATCAACACTCACTGGGGCATTGGGTGCATCAAGCTTCACCCAACCCCTGGGTTTTCAACATCTTCATCATGCATGTTCTCTTTTTGTTTATCACTTAGCTCACTGACAGCTTCAACAATAGTCTTCTTTGCTACAACAATCGACTCCACAACGCACTCCTTCACTACTCCACTTGTTCTCCCACTTTTAGTAACAATCGCCATGACATGGGCATCGTTTTTAGGATTTGCGGTGGTGTCACTAGGAAGTGTTCTCTTCATTCTCGAGTTCATTTGAGTGGATAGATGATTCATTTGGGCTTAAATATGTTTAATTGAGGTCGAATGAGAGCTTATGGTTTGATGGAGTGTTGAAACTTTGCTTTTAAGCTCATTAACCCCGGTGTCAGTATTATCTACCTTCTTTAGAACCAAGGACAATATGTCTTCAATCTTTGAGTTCCTAGGATTGCTTGTGTTGGGTTGATATAGAGAGTCCAACTTATTTGGGGGCACATATGGGTTCGAACTTTGATGATTGTATCTATGACCATCTTTATCACGGCCCCTCTAATTTCAATCTCGTTTCTTGTCCCTATTCCAACCTTAATTCTCATCCCTCGGGCGATAATACCCGGCATGAGAACTCGCTGATAAATAGCAAAGTTTACCATCCACGAAGGTCATTAGCTCTCCATCACTAGCCTTGATCTCCAGTGTACTCATAGCATTCATGGTCTTAGCACCACATGCCCCTATCATATGCTTGGCAAGAAAGTCTATTTGCGTCATCATTTTTGCCATGGTGTCATCCCTCTATTCATCCTTCCTCTGCATATCATTTGTTAAGATGGATATGGTCACTTCCAAGGTTGGAATATTCGCCTCCTTTGTGTGCCAAGCTTGCTTTGTCTTGGTCATTCTCTCAAGAAGAGACGAGGCAATAGGAAATTATAGATCCATGAAGGTGACACCCCCAAGATTGTTGGCCACGAACGTCTTCATCGAGTTCAAGGATCTAAAGAAGCTTTGTAGCAATACATGGTCTGGCAAACCATGGTTAGGACACAACTTGAGCTTTTTCTTAAATCACAACCATACCTCATGTAGAGGCTCATCGGGATGTTGGCAAAAGTTGGTAATTTCATCCCTTAGTTGTATCATTCACGATGGAGGGAAGAATCTAGTTGTAAATGCATCTACAAACTTGGCCCAAGAGGTGATTGACCCATCCGGCAATTCCTCCAACCAAGATGTGGCTTCCCCCGTTAGAGAGAAGGGGAATAGGCAAAGTCGGATGGATTCTTGAGAGATATTTTGGAGTATAAATGATTGACATATCTCCACAAAATTGCAGATGTGCCTGTTGGCATCTTCGTGGGTTGCTGCTCCAAACATTCCCTTCATTTGTATTAAATGGAGCATTGTGCTAGTAACATGAAATATTGCATTTCCCACCGTGGGGGTAGGCAGATTGCACCTACTCCTATTTGAGGCACGGGTTCATTGTCTGCATCTATGAACCCGTTGAAGCTTCCGTTGACACTCTCATTTTCATTCACTTCACTTATGGACTACCTACAGCCAATGAACAAAAATAACAAACCAAATATAAAGAATAAACACTCTACAAAGTGATTTCAATTCACAATAAAAAAGGCTAATCAATTTAATTCCCTGGCAATGGCGCCATTTTTAATAATGCTCAAACGTTCTCTCCTAGAAGGAGATATCGGTGATTGTTAGGGCAAAACAAATTTATAGTTCCCAACGGATGTCGGGATAGATCCCACAGGAAATTTAGAGCTTAGCCTAGGTGATTGTAAAACAGACTTCACAACGAGAGTGAGTAATGCAAAAAAAGGGGAGAATTGGGAATCTATCATAATTCGAATTCCAAACAAAGCAATAAGTAAAAATGGGTATAGACAATGAGAGAGGACAACTAGGGATGTGTGTCAAATGAGACTGGAGCATGGGATAGGGTGATTTTTTATTCATGCTAAATGACATAGGTAACCTTGGTTTAAGGTATGGTTATTTATCTCTCAATCAACAACCATATATTCAACAGTCTTAAATCAAGCACTATTGATTAAGCAATAAACAACCAAGCTGATGCTTAGGAAGGTCACACTATTTCTAACTTGACCCTTAAATGGGCGATTCCGTCGATTTGAGCTATTTCTAGCCCCAATCTAAATGGAAACCCAAGTTCCTACTACCAATTTCACATCCGAAGCTATGATTTCCTCTTTCAAGCAAAAACAAAACCAAGTAAGGAAAATCAATGTTTGCAACCACCAATTTTAGTATTAAAATGTGGTGAAATCACTAGACCCATGTCAATAAAGCAATTATAAACAAGAATTAGCAACACCCACACCCATTTATCAAGTACCCATCATCAATACACCCCTAGATAAGTGTCACAACCCGATTTCTCGGTCATGATGGCACCTACAACCCCAGTAGGCAAACCAATCCTCATAGCCCAGAACGGTTAGTAATGGGCTACGTTCTAACAATTTAAGTGGAAGAACAGTCAAAATAAGCGGAAGCAAGGGAACAAGATGAAGAAAATAGATAAGAGAAATATATACATACACATATGGAATCTAAACCAAATCCAAAACTTGGTATCATAGTACAGAGTCGGAATAACATATAAGGAGTACGAACCATCCAAAATAATATATACACACATGTCTTCGAGTAGTAATAGAGTACATAAGCAAAAGATAAACTAAAAGCTAAGCTCCGGTCGCCAAGAGCTCACCATCAGTCTGGATAGTCCAAAATCTCCAAGCACGAGTATCCCACGAGCTAGCGGCGATGGCTCACACTAGGATCTGCACCAGAAGATGCAGAATGTAGTATGAACACCAAATGCGAGGCATAAGGTACCCAGTAGGTATCATAGGCCGACTAGGAACATATAAGATAAAAGCGTAGTAACAGACAGAATAGAAACAAGTAGTCATAGAATTCTACAAAAAATACACACAGGAACTAGACCAGAGGGAAGCCCACGGAAATAACATACAAGGCTAGCAAGTAGAATATACACAAAACAGGCACAGGTGAAAGTAAGAAATGACGCATCTGGGATCCTTGCAATAACAGTATATACATAATAAGTTTTAGAAGTGGACGGTATACCAGTAACCTCAAGTACAAGGGAAGGAAGAGAAGATTAAAGGTAGTCATACTCGGAAACAGGAATTAATACCCAAACTAATCATACCAATCTCAAATCCAGAAAGTAATAATTTATCAGTATACAATCCTATAAGTATAACCGTAATAGGGGATAATACCGCGATAAAGAAGCAAGAGTCTACCTACAGTCCCCCGGTCGCCCATACAACTGGGGAACGCAATCAAGTGAAAGCAAACCCTCTGAAATCCCATACTACCGGAGCGTACAATCAACAAACAGCAAACAAGGGTGATACCTTACACAGATGAATGATATGATGCCATGCTAAGTCAAGAGTGATAATAGTACCGTATGTTACCCGCTTTCAGCGTCCTATAAGGCCCAGAAGACAGGATCCATGGAAGGTCACACTCATATACCCCTACTACGCCCTATACCCCCCCTCTGACACCCACAGCTTACAGCCTTCGATCCAGAATGGAAGGTCCATGGAGGCCCCTGACCAACATACTAGATGCCCCGCAATCTCAAAAAATCCCCAAGTAAAGTTGCCTGGAGAGTATCCAGGTCTAAATCAGTGATTCAAATAGTCCTAGCACATGGCCTCGCCTAGTCTAGTATCACCCCAGATGTTGTAGTAAAACAAGTCTAGCGCTCAACCCCATCAAGTCTAGTATAAGTGGAACTAGTGATAAAACATCCTTTAAATCTCCCTTACCCCAAGAAGACCGATTAAAACGATGCTAAATCTCTTTTTAAGGCATTCCCATCAAAAATGGGGCCCATAGGCCATGCAAGGTTTAGAAATCCAGTAATAGTCGGCTTGAAGCCAAAACCGTAGTAAAAACATGAAGAAATTCCCTCTATCTATATGCATGATGAATGGCATACACAATCACAATAGTGGCCCCCAGCCCACAAATAACCTATCGACCCTGCACATGCTCCAATCACTCTACATCACAGATAGCCAGCATAATATAATGATAACGCCCGAGACTCACGGGCACCCCCGAATAACCCACCATCTATATTCCAGTGTCAAAACAAGGCCATACAGGACCGTAAGGGTGATAATATAAACTACGAAGAATACTACACACAACAGAGGAAAGAAATGAGGAAAACCATGGAAAGCGGTCAAGGTCTGTGGTACCAACTTAATAACTCAACCCAAGGATGCCAGCTAGTATAGTTTTATCTGATATATGCTAAGTCTAGGGAGTTTAGACCGTAACCTACCTGTCATCCGACGACAAGCTGCTGGGACAAAAATATCCAAGCCCCAATCGCTCTGAGAAATCCCGAATGATAATCAAACTATCAAAAGCATAAATAACATATCAGGACGAGTCTAACGATACTCATATTGCTCTAATAATAGTCGGGCCAAAATTTGGGTCACTGACGGGCCCGGGGTCCCTGCAACCCGAAACTGAAAATTAAAAGAGTACGATGTCCACAATGGTGCAAAGAATACATGCTCTAAAAATGAGCAATTTTGGCCAAGGAGAAGGCCCCAAACAGCCCGCTCAAGAGAGGGCTTAAAGGAGGAATTTTAGGGAGGAAAATCATAAATTGGGCAAGGATTACTTACCAAAATGAGTGAATTTACGCCAAGACGGTGAGTTCCTCGAACCCACGAACATGCAACACAAGAAGGCAGCCACTACAAGGAATTTCCAAGCTTTTGGGAATGAGCAACAATGGAGGATTTTTAGAAGGACGAGAGAAAAGCAAGTTGGGGAAGAAGACTTACCAATATCGAGGGAGCACGGATTTTGCCTCAATGAAATGAATTCCCAAGGCTAGGGACTGATTTGAACACTTTGGTAGAGAATATATGAGTTTTAGAGTGAGAAAAATTGAGATAAAAGGCTGGAAAAATGAAAACTCAGAAATATATAGCTGTTGGAAAATGGCCAGTGTCAATGGTGCAATCGCGCTGGCCAGCCGAAACGCGCTTGAGCGCGATCGCGTTAGGCCAGCACCGATGGCGCTGAAGGCATGGCCTGCAATACTTTTCTGCAACTTTTTAAAACTCCACGGGGCTTTCTAGGCACAATCGTAAACCAATATTAAAAAACCAATAATGCTAATAGAGTGGAAACGACATTCCAGACTCAATGGAATCGATGAAACTTCCATACGAGGTTGTTTCTGAGAAATGTTGACCTAAGTCAACACTAACTAATAAGAACTCAGAACCTCAAAATGAGCTCGGCTCACCCATAACCCAAACCAACCACCTACCTAACCCAAACTCAACATTCCAGAGTTGATGGAATCATCGGATTTTAAACCTGACGCTCCGATCATCGAAAGTTGACCAAAGTTACACTTTCAACTCCAAATGGCGTGAAAACAGAGAAAATGGCACAACACCCACACCAGAAGTTCTCAGGCCTCAACTAAAGGTCCAAGTAGACCAAACTCAACGCTCCAGAGCTAACGAAACTGTCAGAATTCAATTCTGAGCACGTTAGCTAAGAATGTTGACTAAAGTAAATGATATTCTAAGTTAAGACTCTACGATAGGCAAACAGCCGAAACAACCAAACGAACGACCAGGGCACCAAACTATCGGTCCCATCAAGTCATAAATGACTTGGGGTCGCTACAGGAAAGCTCTAACAATATAATAAATGCATAAACGCGAAGATGACTGGAAGGGTAATCACAATATCTACTACTAAAAAGACTTTTGTCCTCGTGAGTCAAGAAGGAAAGAGTACCTGAAGGCTCAAGCAACTGCGGGTACTGAGCACGCAACACACTCTCGGTTTCCCAAGTAGCCTTATCGATCGGACGATGTCTCCACTGAACTTTCACAATTGAAATCTCCCTAGATCTCAATCTCCTGATATCTCTGGCCAGAATAGTTATCTGCTCCTCAACAAAAGATAAACTCTCATCCAACTTAACTGAATCCCAATGCAACACATGAGACTCATCTGGAACATACCGGTGCAATATCGAGACATGGAAAACTGGGAGAATAGCTGATGTGCCGCCATTTTACGGCACTTTCGACTCTTTTAAACTAAGAACAATCGTACGTTTTCAAGCAACCATTGTCGTTTTTGATGTTTTTATGTTGTATTTTCAGGAAATGGAGACAAACATGGAAACGGAAGGAAATACGCGAAAAAGAGCATTCTGGATAAGAGTGACGGCCTGAGTGACGGCCCGTCACACATGTGATAGTCCGTCACAGTGACTGTCAAGATGGGCAGTGCCACTGTCTAGTGGTGACGGCCCAGGCGACGGTTCGTCAAGCCAGTGACGGTCCGTCAGCCTGGCCGTCACACCTGGGCAGTCGGTTACGCGGAATCCGAGCATTTTTGGGATTTATTTCCTAGACTCCTATAAATACCCTATGTTAGGTTTATTTTATTTACCAAGCTTTTTACATACATTACCCAATAATTTTAGGAGTTTAAAAGTCGAGTTTTGAGAGAGGAAAACACGCAATACACGTTTTCTTCCTCCTCAATCTTGTTCTTGATTTGTTCTTGGGATCTTGTTTTCTTGTTCTTGGAATAATTAAAGATTGTTCTCACTACATTGTAAGGATCTCTTTTCTTTATTATGAATATGACTTTCTTTTATTCTTCTACAAGCATGAGTAACTAAACCTCCCACAACTAGGGTTGTGGGAGCCATGGCTAAAGTAGCGATATAGATTCCGGGTAGCGACGGGTTCAATATATATGTTCTCACGTTGTTAATCATTCATTATTTAACGTTTTCTAGTGGTTGCAAACATTAGAACATGCCTAGGTTTAAATTTGCTTGAGTAGAGAGATTAAAACTGGGAAACTTGATTAACGACGAGGATTCGAGACTACCAACTCTCGTCTTATGATTAATGCTGTAACTAGATTAATCTACTTGATGTTTAGGATTGAAATCTAAAAGCACACCTTTCAAGTTCGAGAGAATTGAAAAGTAAATTTGTCTATTTGGTTGAGAAACGTTTAGACGATACAATTAATTCAATCACATCGTGACACGCATATAGAAGGAACCCAGTTAAGCCTAGAATCGACATTGTTACTAATGCCATGGTAAACACTTCCCTAGTTCATTCTCCTATTGATTAATTCTCATACATTATTATTTGCTTTTGTTCATACAAAAAAACCCCCTTTATTTACCGGAAACTATTGACCATTAGTCACGTACTTCACTAAAGGCTTAATCTTAACCATATTCTCTGTGGGATTCGACCCCAACCTTTGTTGGGTTCTATATTTGACTACGACCGCTTACGCTTCGTTAATTTGAGGTGTAGTTTGGGCGTTATCAAAAAGTGGCGCCGTTGCCGGGGAATACAGTTGTTAATTAAGTCTGGTGTGTTTATTTGACTCTTAGTCATACTTTCCTGCTTTTACATTTTTTTGTTGTTTTTGTTTTTGATAGGGTACAGAGTTGTGCATGCCAAGTACCCGGCGCTCGGGTGAATCAACATTACCTTACGACCCCGAGCTCGCTAGAACGTTAAGGCGGAATATGGCCACACAACAAGAGGCAGCAAGGCTCGCTGCAGAACTGCAGGCCCAACAAAATTTGAATGCTGGAGGTCTGCAGCACGATCTTGAGTTGCATGATGAGGATAACGATTTGGATGGAGTTGGCGCTACGGGCGCCATTGTTGTTCCACCGCTACCGCCCGGAGCCAAGTTCAACATCACTAGCACGATGATTCAGCTGTTGAACTTGAGAGGAGTATTCCGTGGAGTAGCTGGTGACGATCCAAACCGTCACTTAACGAACTTCGTGGGTATCTATAAGTCGTTTGAACTGCCGAGCGTGAGTCAGACAGCGATCAGGCTCAGGTTGTTTTCGTTGTCTCTGTCTGATGAGGCAGCATTATGGTTGACAGAACTGACCCCCGACTCTATCGCAACTTGGGGAGAGTTGAAAGGAGCTTTCCTAGAAAGGTTCTTTCCTCCCTCTAGGATGATACAATTGAGGGACGAGATTAGCAATTTCAGGCAGCAACCTCACGAAGCATTGCACGAGACCTGGCTGCGATTCAAGAAGAAGCTAACACAATGCCCGAACCATCAGTTGAAAGATGAGTTTTTGATGCAGACATTCTACAGGGCACTCAATTCGGCTACCAAGCCGACGTTGGACAACGCAGCAGGTGGAGCGTTTATAGGTCGCACTTTTGCCGATGCCACAGCTATTTTGGACAGGCTCACCAAAACCAACAGGGCCTGGCATACACGTGATTCAGAAGTACCAGCTAGTACTTATGCAGTTGGTGTATCAGCGGAACAGCGTAGAAAAGATGAAGAACGGGACCAAGACATGGCCCATCAAAAAAGGCAAATGGACCTCTTGACCAAGCACTTGATGTCAGGAAGTATTGAGAAGGTGAAAGCCGTGGGTTCGCAAGGTAGAGCAGCAGGGGTTGAATCTGATGAGGAGGCCAACTATTTGGGGGGTTTCCAGGCCAACGGCCAGGGAAACCAAGGTCAGAACTATCAGAGAGACAACCACTATGAGAAAGGCGGCTACAAAGATCGCGACCAAGGAAACTGGAGGAACAACACCGAGAGAGGTGGGTTGTATATACCACCTGGTAATCGGGACAAGGCTAACAACGAGGCAGAGACTTCGAAGCTAGAGAGCATGATGGCGAAGATGCTGCTTAAGGTGGAATCGACTGACTCTGGGGTAAAGGAGATGAGGAATGAATTATCTACATTAAGTCAGTTAGTGGATTCACATTCCACCACGATCAGGCAATTGGAGCAGCAAGTGGGGCAGATTTCAGCATCCCTAAATCCAAGAAGGACGAGTACCTTGCCGAGCAACACCGTCCAAAATCCAAAGAAGGATGCGAGTTGTATGGCGATCACTACCAGAAGCGGTAGAACGTTACCGGAATCACATTCGGTAATTCAGACTCAAGGTGATGTTGCGGATGATGAAGAGGCGATAGAGGAGGAAACTCCAAAGCCCACAGATAAAAGCAAGGAAGCCGACAAACTTCCAACTATGATTCCTCGACCACCACCTCCTTTCCCACAGCGTTTGAAGAAGAAAGCTGACGATGGTAAGTTCCTGAACTTCATGACCATGCTGAAGCAGATTTCAATAAACATACCATTGGTGGAAGCACTGGAACAAATGCCCGGTTATGCCAAGTTCATGAAGGACTTGATTACAAAGAAGAGGATCGGTAAGTTTTTTGAACAGGAAGAGCAACCGTCCACCACTTGCGGAGCGCTATTTCTTCAGAGGTCGTTTAGGTCGAAAAGGAAGGAAGGTTCCAGGTGCTTTTCACTGTCGCCCTGTACTATCGGAAGGCTCAACTTCGGGAAGAGCATTATGTGAGTCTTGGTGCTAGTAGGCAGACTTGGATGCCGCTAGCAGTTTACAAAACGATGGCGTTTGGAGAGCCTCCTAAATCGACATTCCATGGAGAGTGATGATGGCTGATCCGTCGGCTTAAAGCGACCGTTTGGGAATCTTCATGCTGATGTGCTTGCGTCAAGGATTTGCGTAGAGCTTATTATTCGCCGGCCGACTTTGTGATCTTGGATTGCGAAGTAAGATTTTGAAGTTCCCATAATTCTTGCGGACGACCTTTGTTAGCCACGGCTAGAGGCGTTGGTTGACATTGGAAAGAAACGAACTGCGACCTTAGTCTAAACAATGAAGTGCGTTCAAGTTCGATGTGTTCCAAATTGATGAAGCAACCAAGTGACATGAGGGTGGTCGCAGTCATTAATGTTATTGAGGAAATCCCTGCGGATGTGTATCTTGAGGAAAAGGGTTGTGTTGAAACCCAAGCTGTTATGAGAGTAAGGTCGCGATTGCAAGAGGACGAGCAGGTGAAGGAAAGTGGTGAAAATAAATCAAGAAAATGAAAACACCGCAAGAGAACCTGCAAAGAAAGAGCGAAGAAGTTGGCGCGACTAGCTGCGGAGCCGATGAATGAAGAAGCTGAAACGCAACATGAGGTTGTCGCGTGCACACACTCCATCGAGTTTTCCTGTTTTGGAGACCCTGGCGGTCTCCAACATCATTCCAGAATCTGAGTCACATCGACTTCACAGGTATTCCTTTCTCTCACAGTTTTTTAGCTTTCATATGGATGCATTGGGGACAAATGGCATGAGTCTTAGTGAGGGTTGTGGGGAAACCTGTGAGTCACCACCGAGGGGTTTTTGGTGCCGTGTTGGTCTTTTCCCTCCGGTGTGCTTATCGTAGTAGAATCGACAGTATTTAGGTTGTATTTTTAAATTTTTGTTTTTTTTTTGTTTTTTTTTAGTGTCTATAGTGATGAGCATGGCGTTTTTCTTGACTAAAGGAGCCCCTTCAAAAATTTTCTGGTTTTGTACTTATGTTGAAACGATTGACTGTCTAGATCCTTGTATGTCATTGTGTGATTATGATTAGAATAAGTATGCTTAATCCGAGCAGTTATTTGATAGTCAGTAGCGGTATAGTTTCTTGGTGCCAAGAGTGTGTGAGATTATTGTTATAAATTCTTACTCTGTGCATGCATCTAGAACTTGCCCGGTCTATTTTGTTAAGTTCGAAGTTTGGTTGCTTAGGAAAGGATCGCAGGCCCTTTTTGCGTGCAGTCCACTTAACCTAAAAGACCGTCCAAATATAAAAAATCCCTTTGAACCCTGTTTGAGCCATAATTAACCTTGTTCTTTCAATAACCTGTAACCGTTCCTATTTAACTTTGAATCCCTATTTTGGCCCTGGTCCTTCCTTGGACATCGTGCACCTCAACGCAGGCAATCAGCCTAAGTTGAGGGTGGCTACTATAGAGGTAAACCCTGTTTTAGCCCTGGTCCTTCCTTGGACATCGTGCACCTCAACGCAGGCAATCAGCCTAAGTTGAGGGTGGCTACTACAGAGGTGAATGATGAGAAAAAGAGGATGGAGAAGATTGGTTGTGAATAGAATAAAAATTCGGGTGTGTGCCTAAGAAAAGAAAAATAAAAAGAAGTGAAAAAGATCAAAAAAGTAACAAAAAGAATTGTCAAAATAAAGAGGCCGCACCTGTAGCTAGAGAGAAGGAAATAAAAAGGTGAATAAGGATGGACAAAAAGTTATGCGGTAATAAGACGTCGGTAGTTCCAAGGAGGGCTTAGTCACTAACCCCTAAATGTATCCTACCTGCACCTGAAGCCTCATTACAAGCCTAAACAAGTTCTGTAGTGATCCTGAGCGGCTTTCTGAAGAACCGAAATAGAATAGTAAGGGCAAGCCTATGGTATCGCATGTGCATTGTTTGAAATCGTTTGTGAGCGTGAGCGCTTACCTAGTCCCAAATCTTGTGTGTGGGATTTCTTTGTGGTGAGGGCACCAAGATTTCTGTATTGCCTATTGATTGTTAGGATAGCTGCGCATGTGTATGCATAATATTCTATCATATCGGAATGACATGTTTGGATCCTTGCAAGTTAGTGTTTCAGACATTTGTGTGCTACGAGGGAGCTTGATTTAATGAACTAATGAATGACCATGAGTTGCTAAAGACACGAGTTTGTTTGCCTAGTTGAGTCGTCGTATTATTGTTTTTGTGTCATGTTGCTTGAGGACAAGCGAACGTCTTAAGTTGAGGGTGTTGATGTGCCGCCATTTTACGGCACTTTCGAATCCTTTAAACTAAGAACAATCGTACGTTTTCAAGCAACCATTGTTGTTTTTGATGTTTTTATGTTGTATTTTAAGGAAATGGAGACAAACATGGAAACGGAAGGAAATACGCGAAAAAGAGCATTCTGGATAAGAGTGACGGCCTGAGTGACGGCCCGTCACACATGTGACGGTCCGTCACAGTGACCGTCAAGATGGGCAGTGCCACTGTCTAGTGGTGACGGCCCAGGCGACGGTCCGTCAAGCCAGTGACGGTCCGTCAGCCTGGCCGTCACACCTGGGCAGTCGGTTACGCGGAATCCGAGCATTTTTGGGATTTGTTTCCTAGAATCCTATAAATACCCTATGTTAGGTTTATTTTATTTATGCATTAGTGAAGCTTTTTACATACATTACCCAATAATTTTAGGAGTTAAAAGTCGAGATTTGAGAGAGGAAAACACGCAATACACGTTTTCTTCCTCCTCAATCTTGTTCTTGATTTGTTCTTGGGATCTTGTTTTCTTGTTCTTGGAATGATTAAAGATTGTTCTCACTACATTGTAAGGATCTCTTTTCTTTATTATGAATATGACTTTCTTTTATTCTTCTACAAGCATGAGTAACTAAACCTCCCACAACTAGGGTTGTGGGAGCCATGGCTAAAGTAGCGATATAGATTCCGGGTAGCGACGGGTTCAATATACATGTTGTCACGTTGTTAATCATACATTATTTAACGTTTTCTAGTGGTTGCAAACATTAGAACATGCCTAGGTTAATTTGCTTGAGTAAAGAGATTAAAACCGAGAAACTTGATTAACGACGAGGATTCGAGACTACTAACTCTCGTCTTATGATTAATGCTGTAGCTAGATTAATCTACTTGATGTTTAGGATTGAAATCTAAAAGCACACCTTTTCAAGTTTGAGAGAATTGAAAAGTAAATTTGTCTATTTGGTTGAGAAACGTTTAGACGATACAATTAATTCAATCACATCGTGACACGCATATAGAAGGAACCCAGTTAAGCCTAGAATCGACATTGTTACTAATGCCATGGTAAACACTTCCCTAGTTCATTCTCCTATTGATTAATTCTCATACATTATTATTTGCTTTTGTTCATACAAAAACCCCCCCTTTATTTACCGAAAACTATTGACCATTAGTCACGTACTTCACTAAAGGCTTAATCTTCACCATATTCTCTGTGGGATTCGACCCCAACCTTTGTTGGGTTCTATATTTGACTACGACCGCTTACGCTTCGTTAATTTGAGGTGTAGTTTGGGCGTTATCAATAGCTGAAATCATCGGAGGCAAATCCAACATGTAGGCAACACTACCAACCCTCTGTAGAATCTCAAATGGCCCAATGAACCTGGGGCTAAGCTTGCCCCGTCGACCAAATCTCATCACGCCCTTCACGAGTGATACTTGAAGGAATACCAAGTCACCAACACTGAACTCCAAGGCACGAAATCTATGATCAGCGTAGCTCTTCTGCCTACTCTGGGCTGCTCTAAGTCTATCCTGAATCAAACAGACTCGGTCCAAGGAATCTCTAAGCAAGTTTGTACTCTGCGGTCTAGACTCTAACCCATCAAACCAACCAATCAGTGATCTGCAATGCCTACTATACAAGGCCTCGAAATATGCTATGTTGATGCTCGAATGAAAGCTATTATTATAAGCAAACTCGGCCAAATGCATAAACTGATCCCATAAACCTCAAAAGTCAAGTACACAAGCTCGAAGCATGTCCTCCAGGACCTGAATAGACTTTTTGTACTGGCCATCTATTTGAGGGTGGAAAGCAGTACTAAGCTGAACCTATGTACCCAAATCTCGCTGAATAGCCCTCCAGAACTGAGATGTGAACTGAGTGTCACGGTCTGAAATGATAGAATCTAGGACCCCATGCAACCTAATAACCTCACGAATGTAAATCTGAGATAACCTCTCAGCACCATAGGAAGTTTGAACTGGCAAAAAGTGACCCGACTTAGTCAGCCGATCCACAATCACCGAAATGGAATCAAAACCCCGAGAAGTACAAGGAAAACAAATAACAAAGTCCATAGTAATACCTTCCCACTTCTACTCAAGAATAGGAAGTCGCTGCATCAAACCACCCGATCTCATGTGCTCGAACTTCACCCGCTGATAGTTCAAGCACCGAGATACGAACTCTGCTATGTCCCACTTTATACCACTCAACCAGTAAAGCTGTCTCAAAACTCTATACATCTTCGCCATGCCAGGATGAATGGAGTATCTAGAACAATGCGCCTCATGAAGTATCAACTGAATCAAATCTCCAACCCTCGGGACATAAAGTCGAACACCAAGCCTCAGAATACCATAAGAACCCAAGGTATCCCGGCCGACCTCACCCTGAACTACTTGATCACAAAGGTCACACAAACTTTGATCCTCGAACTATCAGCTCTGAATCTAATCAACTAGAGTAGAACAAATCTCAATACTGGCGAGAACTCTTCTAGGATCCGGGTCAAGCCTAACTAAACGGTTAGCCAAGGACTTGATGTCCAAGGTCAGTGGTCGCTCAGAAGCTAAAAGTGAAGCTAGGCTGCCCATACTCACCACCTTCCGACTCAAGGCATCCGCTACCACGTTTGCCTTGCCCAGATGGTATAGAATAGTGAAATCATAATCCTTCAGTAGCTGAATCCATCTCCTCTGCCTCAAGTTCAGCTCCCGCTAACTCATAATGTACTGAAAACTGTGGTGATCGGTGAATATCTCATAATGAACTCCATATAAGTAGTGCCTCCAAATCTTGAGCGCGAAAACTACCACTGCCAACTCTAAGTAATGAGTGGGGTAGTTGCACTCGTGAACCTTCAGCTGCCTCAACGCCTATGCTATCACTCGACCCTGCTGCATCAACACACAACCAAGACCAACCCCTGAGGCATCAAAATACATGGCAAAACTCTAACCCTTGACCGGCAAAGTCAAAACTGGAGTTGAAGTCAATAAGTCTTTAAGCCTCTGGAAGCTATCCTCGCACTGATCCGACCACTGGAATGGAATATCCTTCCTAGTCAGCATAGTCAAGGGTGCTGCTATAGAAGAAAATACCTGAATGAAACTCCTGTAGTAACCTGCTAACTTAACAAAGATGCAAACCTCGGTAACGGTAGTAGGTCTAGGCCACTCATGAACTGCCAAAATATTACTCGGATCAACTCTAATCCCATCCTTAGATGCCACGTGTCCTAGGAATGCAACTGACTCAAGCCAAAACTCACACTTTGAGAACTTGGCATAAAGCCTATGATCTCTCAAAGTCTGAAGTACAATTCTCAAGTGCAGCTCATGCTCGTCCCTACTCCGGGAGTATACCAGAATGTCATTTATAAAAACTAGCATAAACATATCTAAGTATGGGCTAAGCACCCTATGCATCAAGTCCATGAAAGCTGTGGGGGAATTAGTCAACCCAAAAAACATCACCAGGAACTCATAATGGCCATAATGTGTCCTGAATATTGTCTTAGGGATGTCCTCCACCCTAATCCTTAACTGGTGGTAGCCGGACCTCAAATCAATCTTCGAAAACACGACTGAACCCTGAAGCTAATCAAAAAAGTCATCAATCCTCGGCATGGGGTACCTATTCTTCACTATCACCTTATTCAGCTATCGATAATAAATACACATCCGCATCGACCCATCCTTCTTCTTCACGAAGAGAACAGGAGAAGTACAAGGCAACAAACTCGGTCTAATAAACCCCTTAGCTAACAAGTCCTGGAGCTGCTCCTTAAGCTCCCTCAACTCAACAGGTGCCATACGGTAAGGAGGAATAGAAATGGTTCTGGTGCCCGGCTCTAACTCAATGGCAAAATTGACATCTCTCTCAGGTGAAAATCCTGGCAGGTCAGTAGGAAACACATATAGGAAGTCTCTAACCACAGGAATAGACTCAGGAGATTAAGGGTCAGCACTAGCATCTCGGACATATGCTAGATAAGTTAAACACCCATGGGAAATCAACTTTCTAGCTCGAATACAATAGATGATCCCAGATGGTGCACGGCTGATAAAACCCTGCCACACAACTGGGGATACACTGGGCACGGTGATGGTAATGGTCTTGGCATAACAATCCAAAACTACATTGTGAGGGGATAATCGGTCCATGCCCAATATCACATCTAAATCTAACATATCAAGAATTATCAAGTCACCACAAGTCTCCAAATCACCAATAGATATCATGCAAGATCTCACAATCTAATCCACTACTAAATAATCTCCTAATGGGGTCGAAATAGAAACAGGCACAGATAATGGCTCACCAGCCAGCCCCAAACAAGGCAGAAAGTAGGCAGATATGAACATATAGATCCAGGATCAAATAGAGCCATAGCAGGCTGATGGCACATAGAAATTATACCTGTAATCACAGCATCCGAGGCCTCTGCTTCGAGTTCAGATCCTGCTGACTCATAATGTACTAAAGACTATGGTGATTGATGAATATCTCACAATGAACTCCATATAAGTAGTGCCTCCAGAACTTGAGCGTGAAGACTACCGCCGCCAACTCTAAATCATGAGTTGGGTAGTTGCGCTCTTGAACCTTCAGTTGCCTCGATGCATATGTTATCACTCAACCCTGTTGCATCAACACACAACAAAGACAAACCCCAGAGGCATCATAATACACAGCAAAACTCTGACCCTCGACCGGCAAAGTCAAAACTGGAGCTAAAGTCAATAAGGCTTTAAGCCTCTGGAAGCTATCCTTGTGCTGATCCAACCACTGGAATGGAATATCCTTCCTAGTCAGCATAGTCAAGGGTGCTGCTATGGAAGAAAATCCCTGAACAAACCTCATGTAGTAACTTGCTAGCCCAACAAAGCTGTGAACCTCGGTAACAGTAGTGGGTCTAGGCCAATCACGAACTGTCAAAATCTTACCCGGATCAACTCTAATCCCATCCTTAGACACCACGTGTCCTAGGAATGCAACTGACTCATGCCAAAACTCGCACTTTGAGAAATTGGCATAAAGCCGATGATCTCTCAAAGTCTGAAGTACCATCCTCAAGTGTTGCTCATGGTCGTCCCTACTCTGAGAGTATACCAGAATGTCATCTATAAAGACTACCATGAACGTATCCAAGTACGAGCTAAGTACCATATGAATCAAGTCCATGAAAGTTGAGGGGGCATTAGTCAACCCAAAAGACATCACCAGGAACTCATAATGGCTATAACGTGTCCTGAATGATATCTTAGGGATGTCCTCTACCCTAATCCTCAACTGGTGGTAGCCGAACCTTAAATCAATCATCGAAAACATGGCTGAACCCTGAAGCTGATCAAACAAGTCATCAATCCTCGGCATCGGGTACCTATTCTTCACTATCACCTTATTCAGCTGTCGATAATAAATACACATCCGCATTGACCCATCTTTCTTCTTCACGAAGAGAATAGGAGCACCTCAATATGACACACTCAGTCTAATAAACCCCTTAGCTAACAAGTCCTGGAGCTTTTCCTTAAGCTCCCTCAACTCAGCAAGAGTTATACGATAAGGAGGAATAGAAATGGGCCTGGTACCCAGCTCTAACTCAATGGAAAACTCGACATCTCTCTCAGGTGGAAGGTCTGGGAGGTTGGTTAGAAACACATCTAGGAAGTCTCTAACCACAGGAACAGACTCAAGAGACGAAGGATCAGCACTAGTATCTCGGACATATGCTAGATAAGCTAAACACCCACGGGAAATCAACTTCCTAGCTTAAAGACAAGAGATGATCCCAGATGGTGCATGGCTGACAGAACCCTGCCACACAACCGGGGATACATCAGGCACAACAATGGTAATGGTCTTGGCATAACAATCCAAAAATGCACGGTGAGGGGATAATTAGTCCATGCCCAGTATCACATCAAAATCTAGCGTATCAAGAATCATCAAGTCACCCCAAGTCTCTAAATCACCAATAGATATCATGCAAGATCTCACAATCTGATCCACTACTAAAGAATCTCCTACTGGGGTCAAAACAGAAACAGGCACAGATAACGGCTCACTGGGCAACCCAAAACAAGGCAGAAAGTAGGCAGATATATATGAACATGTATATACAAGATCAAATAAAGCCATAGCAGGTTGATGGCACACAGAAATTGTACCTGTAATCACAGCATCCGAGGCCTCTGCCTCCGGCCTCCCAGGGACCACATAAAATTGACGACGACCTACACCTGCCCAACTGCTATCCCTACCACCTTCTCTTTCACGAGGAGCACTACCTCTACCCTGACCACTACCTCCCCAAGCCGGTGGCTGAACTAAGCGAATAGACTGAGTCGACGGAGTGGCTGGCTGAACTGTACCCCACTGGGGGAAATTTCTAGAAAAATGGCCACTAACTCTACACTTATACCAAGTTGTACCCTACTGGGGGAAATCTCTAGCAAAATGACCATTGACTCCACACTCATAGCATGGCCCTGATGGCCCACCCTATTAAGACGAACCTGCTAAACCTATGCAGCCACCTCAGCCTGATGCCCCAGAAGTAGTACCTCTCGTAGACTGACCGTTGTAGCCCTGATGGCTGCTCTGACCCTGCTCAAACTGAGTACTACCGGAGGTCTGAAGTAAAGCTTGAGCCGGTCGACTTGACTGACCCTAGTGGTGCTATGGCTGATAACCCTAGCCCTACTAGCCTGAACCTCTACCACCATGTCTAGAACCACTGTAGCCACCCTTGTGTCAAGGCCTCTTATCTCTGGCCCCGGTGTCATGACGACACAAATCCTCTATAGTATGGGCATAGTCCACAATAGCCTGGAATGATTGACCACTAGAAACCAATATCTCTTCAGGCTCTCTAAACTCTCTCTGTAGCCCCCAAACAAATCTACGGACCATGTCTGCCTTCGTAGGCATAATCATGGCCCCAAATGGAGCAAGCTGATGGAAACGAGTCTTGTACTCTGAGACGGTCATAGTATCCTGAGCAAGTCTAGTCAATTCCTTCCTCTGATGCTTTCTGTTGCTCTATGGCAAGAACTTGACTATAAAACCCTCATAGAACTCAAACCAAGTCAAGGGAGGTGATGTAGAAGGTCTACAAGCAACCTATGACCTCCATCATAACTTCTTTGGGCCCTCCAGCTGATATGTAGTGTAGCCAACGCCGTGGATCTCCAAATGCCCCATATGATGCAACATCTCCTCACAGGTAGTAATGAAGTCGTGTGGGTCCTGACCCAGCGTAATAACAAATCTCGGTAGTGCCAACCTCAAAAATCTACCCAAGGCCTTTTGCTCCTCATATGTCATAGCTGGGCGAGGAGCAAGAGGTTGTGCGACTGATGGAATCAGAACAACATTGGCATGGGGAGCCACAGTAGCAGGCTGCACTCTTGAACTCTAGACACCCAAGGATGCCCCCTAAGCGGATGTCTATGCTACCTTAGGAGGTCTCTCCCCTATCATACCCAATACCTGAAGTAGTAAACCCCGAACATCTGAAGACTAGGCTGGGGCTGACACAGAAGCTGGCGCAAGAACTAGTATTGGAGTTGGTGGTACCTGTGTTGTCCCTGGGTCCATATGTTGATGCTCAGGGATGAACTCGGGCTCATAATCATACTCGGTCCCTACCTTAACTCTAGCAGTTCTAGTAGGCGTTGTTGCTCTAGGGTGACCTCGACCCCTACCTCTACCCTTGAGACCACCCCAGCCCCTAGCTTGAGTCGGGGGTGCAGGGGAAGGAGGCTCTCCTCTGCTAGAAGCCAAATACCTAGTATGAACCATCTGCAAAAGATTGAACCAAAATAAGTGAGATTTCCATAAACCTTCAAGGGTACTATGCACGAGATAGAAACAAGAAAAGTCCAATTTTCCTAAGATGTCACTATAGCCTCCCAAAGATTGAGTATGGACTCTGCCCTGATCTACAGGACTTTACTAGACATTGGCTCCTATACCGATGACACCGGTGAACCTAGAGCTCTAATACCATGCTATCATGACCCAATTTCTCGGTCATGATGGCACCTACAACCCCCTAATAGGCGAACTAATCCCCGTAGCCCAGAATAGTTAGTAATAGGCTATATTCTAACAATTTAAGCAGAATAACAGTTAAAATAAGTGGAAGCAAGGGAACAAGATGAAGAAAATAGATAACAGGAATATATACACATACACATACGGAAGCTAAACCAAACCCAAAATCTGGTATCATAGTACAGAGCCCGAACTATATATAAGGAGTACGAAGCATCCAAAATAATATATACACACATGTCTCTAAGTAGTAATAGAGTACATAAGCAAAAAATAAACTAAAATCTAAGCTCCGGTCGCCAAGAGCTCACCTTCAGTCTGGATAGTCAAAAATTTCCAAGCACGAGTCTCCCACGAGCTAGCGGCGATGGCTCACACTAGGATCTGCACCAGAATATGCAGAGTGTAGTATGAGCACCAAATGCGAGGCATAAGGTACCCAGTAGGTATCATAGGCCGATTGGTCACATATAAGATAAAAGCGTAGTAACAGACAGAATAGAAACAAGTAGTCACAGAATTCTACGAAAAAGTCACACAAGAACTAGCCCAGAGGGAAGCCAATGGAAACAACATACAAGGCTAGCAAGTAGAATATACACATAACAAGCACAGGTGAAAGTAAGAAATGACGCACCTGGGATCCTTGCAATAACAGTATTGTAATGACCCTTCTGGTCATTTACGCATTTTTGCCTTTCTTATACTGTTAGAGCTTTTCTATAGCGGCCCCAAGTCACTTATGGCTTGTTGGGACCGGTAGTTCGGTGCCCTGGCCGTTCATTTTGTCGCTATGACCGTTTCCTTATTTTAGAGCTAAGTCTTAAGAGTTGAGATTATCGAAACCATGCGATAGTGATTTGCGATCGTATGACCTTAACCTTCGTCCCCTATTAAGACTTGCAAGCCTAAATTTGACAATTTTATTAACACCGCGCGTATTTGAAAATATTTGATTTAAATTAGAGTTTGGTAAAAAGTTTTATCTTTCTAAAAATGTTCTAAATATTTATGAAAAAAAATACTTTTGTTATAATATATTTGTGTATGTATTTATTTTATAAGAGTTTTATAAATTACTAATATTTTAACAGACATAGCAAACTTAGTTATGTTAAAAATTATTATTATAATATAGTAGGTTTTATTTGAAATAATTTTCTATTAATTATGAATTCAAAAGTTATATTTATTGTACCACGAACCTATATAATATCCGAATACTTACATAAGGGGATAAAATTAATCATGGGGTGTCACCTCCACTTCCATGTGGAAGTGGAGGGAGGGGGCATCAAATCTTTTATCAAATAAGTGGCTTATTAACTACTTGACATTTGTCAAAGTAATAGGTTTATATCTAAAGAAAATCTTTTCGTTATTTAATATATTAGTTACTGATGTGCATATATATCCATGGATTCTACAAATAATTTTACATTTATTTGAAAGTTGTCTTTAAAACACAAGTGCATGTATTTACCTTTCCTTCATTTTCTCTTTAGCAAATTCAAGATTGCTACTTTACTTCTATACGTACGGGTATATATATATATACGTGAAAGGGAGGTTGTGTAGGAAAATATTTTTTTGATGTAATAGTTGGCTCCAAAAGAAAATTAATTATCTACGTCAAGTTATTCAAGCCTAAACTCGAGTTTGATTTTATTTCGGAGCTTCTCGGAGTGGGTCAGGCTTGGACATCATCGTCCTAGCAGTTTGTCATCGGATGACAGGTAGGTTATGATTTAACTCTTCAGACTTCGCATATATAGGACAAAATTGTATTAATGGGCATCCTTGGACTGGGTTTATCAACTTGGTACCACAGACCTAGACCGCTTCTTCATATTCGATTCATTTCTTTCCTCCGATGTTTGTAGTATTTGTTATAAATGATATTATCACCCTTGTGGTCCTGTGTGGCCTTGTATTGACTCTGGAACATAAATAGTGGGTTATTGGGAATGTCTGTGAGTCCTGGACATCGTTATTATTGTTATAGAGCTGGCTATTTGTGTTGTAGAATGATTGGAGCCTGTGTAGGGCCAATAGGTTGATTGTGAGCCATTGGGCTATTATTTGTGCTTGATCATACCAATTATCATGCATAAAAAGGGGATTTTCCTCATGATTTTACTACAATTTTGGCTTCGGGCCTGTCTTATTCAATTTTCTAAATCTTGCATGGCCTCGGGGGTCCATTTTTGGTAAAAATGATTATAAAGTGGTTCAGTGCTATTTTAATGGATCTTCTTGGGATAAGAAAAGTTAAAAGAAAGATTTATCATAGTTTTCCTACTTATACTAGACTCGGTTGGGCCAAGGTGCTCGACTTGCTTTGTTATTAATGGTAAATAATATTAGACTCGGTAAAGTTAAGCACTGGATTTAATTTACTACTTTTTTAGACCTGGATATGTCGGGCACCCTTGAAAGGGGTTTTTGAGACTTATTTCATCGATTTAGACCGGATAGTTCTGGGCCTGCATTTTCGAGATTCAGCCACTGCTTTGGATCGGGACTCACTCCGGATGATGATATTGAGATTGAGATTTAGTATGTGGTCAAGGACCTCCATGGACCTTGCTGATACAGACCAGGGGCTACATGCTGAGGGTGCTGGAGGAGGGGTATACGGTGGAGTTAAGGTATACGGGTCGTGTCCTTCCATGGAACCTACTTACTGGCCCCTGAGGCATCGGAGGAGGTACATATAGGGTTACTATTCCACCTAGTTTTCATCATGCATCATACCATTTGTTTGTGTGAGGTTCCACCCTTGTTTGTCGTTTGTTGAGTGTACGCTCCGGTAGTATGGGATGCCAGAGGGTTTGTCTTCACTTGATTGTGTTCCTCGGGTGTATGGGCGCCTGTTGGGACTGTAGGTAGACTTATTATTGCCTTATTGAGTCTTATGGTTTCTTATGTTGATTTCTTATTATATCTTGGTATTGAGACTAGTATTTTATAGCTGGGCTTGGTTATTATTCCTGTGTTCGAGCATGCTTTTGTCACTTTGCTTTCCTCCTTCTTTCTTTTACATGAGGTTACTGGTATACCGCCCATTTTCTAAGAAACTTTTATATATATTGTTATAGCAAGGATCCCAGGTGCGTTACTATTTTCTTTCACCTGTGCCTGCGATATGTATTCTAGTAGCTAGCCATGTCTGTAGTTTTCTGCTTGTACTCCTTCTGTGCTAGCTTTCGTGTACTTATTCATTGTTCTCTGTAACTATTTGCGTCTACTCTGCTTATTACTGCTCTTTTATCTTATATGTGCCCAGTCGGCCTATGATACCTACTGGGTACTCATTGCATAGCAATTAGTGCTCATACTATACTTCTGCATCTTTCTGGTGCAGATATTAGTTGAGCTTTCATGGTTGATTGCATTGGAGACTCGTGCAGCTTTTGTATATTCGAGACTAGGGTGAGCGCCTGACGACTGGGGCTTGACCACATCTCATCTTTTGTAATGTTCCTCTTTGCATATTTGGAGACAGTTGTACCTATCTTTTGTTACTTCTAGAACTCGTATTCTATTAGAAGTCTTTGTACTGTCAATACCAAGTCTTGGGGTTGGTGTAGTTTCATTTTGTATATATTTAGGTTATTGCTTTCATTTTTTTCTATCTTTATTTTCTGCTTCTGCTTATCTTTGCTTATTGTGCATTTTGGTTAGTAGTAGCCCATTACTAACCGTTCCGAGCTATGGGAATTGGTTCACCTACTAGAGGGTCATTGGTGCTATTATAACCTAAGAAATTGAGTCATGATAGTTGGTATCAGAGCTCTAGGTTCACTGGTGTCATGGTACAGAAGCAAGTGTCTAAGTAGAGTCTCGCAGATCGATATGATGACATCCTTATCCTATCTGCGGGAGGCTACAGGGCATTGTTAGGAAAAGTTTCATCTTTTTGGCTCTTTATTATACGTTCCTGACTCTATTGACTTCTTAACTTCGATAGTTTCATTCCTTCTCATATGCCTAAGATAAGTTTGCCAGTAGGTGATGTCGAGGCCTCTGTTCCTGTTGCTTCAGTGCTTCAGTCAGCACCAGGATTTCAGAGTGGGAGTTTACCGCATCAGATAGGGGGTGTAGAACTAGCCCACCCTCCAGTAGAGTTTCATGCTACCCCAGTTCTTCAGGACACCGTGGCTAGGACTCTGAGTCCTTCAGGGGGCATTTCAGTACCAGTTCTATGAGCGGTGCTTCAGTTAGGGTTGAGCTTCCAGTTCTTCAGCAGAGTGGTATGTTGGTATTAGAGTATGAGGTAAGATTTCATGGAATAGTTAGGCGTACTACTAGGTATGTACATTCAGAGTTTGATAGAGTTCAGAGCTTTGTTGGGGGTTTGATTTCACCGCTCTGTTTGGCGACTGAGCATTTGGTTACAGTTAGGATGACCTTTCTTTAGGCAGTGGATCATGCTTGGGATATCGAGGGGTTATTTCGTGAGGCTTATAGAGGTAGTGCTAAGAAACATCATTGCCAGGATAGTTCCTGAAGTTCTCAGACTCAAGATAGGGCGTTCACCACCAGAGATAGGTTTCATTGCTTCTTATATACCCGGCCAGTTTTAGTTACTACACAGGTTTCAGAGGGTGGTGGTACAAGGCATGTTGAGCAGAGTGGATGTGGTATGGTCCAGATTCTTAGAGGTTTGTATTCAGGTTGTGTAGGTTGTGGTGGCCGGTCAGGTTCAGTGAGATCTTCATGCCCGTATGTGTTCAGTGGAATTTGTTTTCAGTGCGGTGGGCATGGGCACTTTTTTGGGGATTGCCCCACGATCCCACCTCCCAGTCAGCAGGTTCAGTAGATGTTATCTCCCAGGGATCCAGTACCACCGACTAGAGGTAGAGTGCAGGGTAGTAGGGGTGGTCCCTAGATGGTTAGAGGTGGCTTTCAACCAGGTAGTTCAGGTATCCATCCAGAGTCGACAGGCCCCATCCGTTGGGGAAAGGCTTCCTTAGGTTGCTATGATTGTGGAGTGGTTGGTCACTATTTCAGAGATTGTCCCCGATGTGGGATGGTTGAGCCTTTAGCTTTGACTACTCAATCCTGAGTTAGATCCCATCAGTCTGATGCCTTTCCTGGTGGGCCAGAGGTAGAGTTTCCTGATATAATTGCTCCTGATTAGGCTTTTGTTACCTTCGGCTAGTGATAGTACTGCTCGTGTTGCGATTCTATCCCTTCTACCATTTAATTGCTTATATGCCTACCTGTTATTCATTTAGTTGTGTGACTACTTGAGTTGTAGTGTTTATGCATTATTTCTTGGTAGCTTATTCTTTAGTAGTGGATGGCAGTGAGTTATCCTTGATAGGTGTTTACCTGTAACTGTAGCTCATTGGTAGTTCTTGTTTCCCTTTTCTGGTCGGTTTTGTTTCTGGCTCCCTTCTGGTTCTAGACTTATATTGAGCCTTCATTGTCAAATGGTCCTAGATGATTGTTGCCTAGACTATTATCTAGTATTTTTTATGAGTCCTTGTGTTGGTTTGGTATTACCTATGGTTGTGCCAGAGTTTGGGCTCTTATCTTGAGTTGAGAGGTGTCGATTATGCTAGCGTGCAATTGTGTTGGTTTGGTTTTCTCGGGTGTTTAGAGTCGACCCTTTTTATTTTTTTGGTTTAGGAGGTTTTCAGGTATGTGGTTTGTTCCCATAGTCTTCCTTAGTTTCTTGTCCAGTTGGGTTGTTTTATTGTTTCTCCAGTTCCAGTTGGAATAAAGTTCGATCGTAGATCTCTGGTTGAGCTTTTGATTATGGCATTGTGATTGAGTTTTGACTTTGGAATTATGGCTAAGTGTTGCCAGTAAGAGTTTTAGGAACTAAGGGAACAGCTTAAGTGTCTTCTGAGAAAGAATTTATGGAATTTAGTGTATTCTTGGAAAGGGTTTCATGTGGGTTGCAAAGGAGGGTGATGACTCCTTATGTGTACGTATGTGTTCTAGTGGCTGACTGAGGTGGCGATCGAGAATTTGCTTTGGCTTGTATATTGGTGGCTTGCATCGACCGAGTTCAGGTTGTGGTGTCATTTCCGTTGATAGATTCGAGGTCAAAATTCCTTCTAGCCTGAGATTGAGGTAGTGGTCATTCCTATTACTACCTTTGGGAGCTTGTTGCATCGACCTTGGCTTCCTTGTTATCTTCTTTGAAGGAGACCAAGTTCCAGTAGCATCTACGGATTGAGAAAATTGTGTAGTCGTGGCCTAGTGGCTCCAGCTCTATTAGTGTTCTTCGATAGGTGGATGAGTCTATTTGTGGGTTTGACAAGAGCATTGATTGGTAAATCATTGATGAGTTTTAGGATCGTGGCTTAACCGACTACTTGGGGTGGTTCATGGAAGTTTCCCTTTTGTTTCAGCATCCTTGTGTCGGAAGGCATTGGGTGCGGGCAACTCGGCTCATTTACTTTGGATTCGGAGTGGCTGTTGGCGTTGGACACCTAGTCCTTGGCTAACCTTTGTATTAGGCTGGACATTTCAGATTTCAGTGGTGTTCTAGATAGTACGAGGTTCCTTCTACCATAGTTGGTCAGATGTAGTGGCGTAAGTTTGAGAATTAGTGGTGGTGTGTTGTACGTGATTAGGTTGTGTAGACTAAGACTAGAGAGGCTATTTTAGGGTTCTAACGGTACTTCGAGACTGATGGTCACCTTTATTTGCCGAGAGATTTGGAAGCTTGCTTAGTTGATTCTTCAAGGGTTATCTTTTATGTGAGGTCGAGTCTTGGTTAGACTCGGCTAGTATGGACTAGAAGTTTGGTATGTTGTATGATTGAGAGTTGGTGGTTTTGTGTGCTGAGGCAGTAGAGCGGTTAATTCGAGCTAAAGAGGTGAGTTGATGGTTTATGCACAATTTCTATGGCTAGATGGCAACCTTGAACTCCAGGCGCTTTTTACTTTGCCTTCGGGGTGTTTTGACTTGATATTCATGGCATGGTGGATTTCTTCCTGAGATGAGATTAGTAAGGCAATTTCAAATCAGAATGGTGTTCGAGTATTTGAAGTAGCAATAGTATTCTTAGAGTTTGGAGCTTAGCTGATGATTACGGACTTCGTGGTAGGCTTACCACACTCCTTTCAGGATCTTGGTTTCGGTTTGGGTCTGTTGGACAGATTTCCTAGTGCCTTCGTATTCAATTGATTCAGATTTGGTTCGGTTTAGTGAGGTTGGTTTCGTTCTACAGTTTGGAAGTTCTCCGTTAACGCCGGGTGTTCATGCATACTTTCTTAACCATGGTGTGAAAACTTTATTCGAGTGCAGATGGGTTGTTTAGTTGGGTTTATTTATCGAGTTTGATGTTAGCAAAGGTATTCGTCCATTGGTTGGTGGTCAGTTAGGGTAAAACTACTATAATTTTCGAGTATGTGCTTTGGGTTAGTGTTTTGGATGTCAAAGGATAGTAGGCTATAGCTTGGCTTGGAAAGAGTTTGAGTAAAAAGGATGACTTTGTTCGTGGTGGAGTATAAGCGGGAACTATGGACCTCCTGCGTGTCAGTTGATATTTTGAGAGTGGCTCGAGTGTTCGACTTATATGAAGTTTCATGATTATGGTGCAAAAGGATTCAGTTCAGAATAAAAGGGTTTTGCGGATCAGCGGGCTCATGAGTTAGAGTTTTGGGTTGATGGCTTCCTTGGTGAACTTGGTTGTGGTTTTGAGTATTCGAGTTTTTTGTTTTGATCGCCTTGCTTCTGTGGTTTTGGTGTTGTGTCGGCGCTTACCGATTGAGATTCTCGAGGTTCAGTTTGGGTTGGATGGCCTTTGGACTTTTTGAGCTTAAGGTTGGATTCTAGCTTGGCTAGTATGGAGTTTAGGCTTGGTTGCTTTTCGTGGTTTCATTCTGTTAGGTGTCGTCCGGTCGAGAAGGCTACTCGGGTTGTCCGAGAGAGTAGTGCAGGCTTCGTATTCGATGTTCTTAAATCTCTAGTTATTCCTTCTTTCCTAACTTTAGGGGACAAAAGTCTTTTTAGTAGTGGATTATGTAATGACTCTTCCGGTCATTTACGTATTTTTGCCTTTCTTATACTGTTAGAGCTTTCCTATAGCGGCCCCAAATCACTTATGGCTTGTTGGGACCTGTAGTTCGGTGCCCTGGCCGTTCGTTTTGTCGTTATGACCGTTTTCTTATTTTAGAACTAAGTCTTAAGAGTTGAGATTATCGAAATCGTGCGATAGTGATTTGCGATCGTATGACCTTAACCTTCGTCCCCTATTAAGGCTTGCGAGCCTAAATTTGAGAATTTTATTAACATCGCGCGTATTTGAAAATATTTGATTTAAATTAGAGTTTGGTAAAAAGTTTTATCTTTCTAAAAATGTTCTAAATATTTATGAAAAAAATACTTTTGTTATAATATATTTGTGTATGTATTTATTTTATAAGAGTTTTATAAATTACTATATTTTAATGAAGATAGTAAACTTAGTTATGTTAAAAATTATTATTATAATATAGTAGATTTTATTTGAAATATTTTCTTATTAATTCTGATATATTCAAAAGTTATATTTATTTTATCACGAACCTATACAATACCTGAGTACTTACATAAGGGGATAAAATTAATCATGGGGTGTCACCTTCACTTCCACGTGGAAGTGCAGGGAGGGGGCATCAAATCATTTATCAAATAAGTGGCTTATTAACTACTTGACATTTGTCAAAGTAATAGGTTCATATCTAAAGCGAATCTTTCAATTATTTAATATATTAGTTACTGATGTGCATATATATCCATGGATTCTACAAATAATTTACATTTATTTGAAAGTTGTCCTTAAAACACAAGTGCATGTAGTTACCTTTCCTTCATTTTCTCTTTAGCAAATTGAAGATTGCTACTTTACTTCTATATGTACGGGTATATATATATACGTGAAAGGGAGGTTCTGTAGGAAAATATTTTTTTGATGTAATAGTTGGCTCCAAAAGAAAATCGATTATCTACGTCAAGTTATTCAAGCCTAAACTCGAGTTTGATTTCATTTCAAAGCTTCTCGGAGTGGGTCGGGCTTGGACATCATCGTCCTAACAGCTTATCGTCAGACAATAGGTAGGTTACGGTTTAACTCTTTAGACTTTGCATATAGAGGATAAAATTGTATTAATGGGGTAACACCTTGGAAATCGATTCAACTTTTAAACTTAGAAACTTGCAGAATTTTCGAACTTCCAGGGATCACGGTTCAAGTCCACGAGCCGTGGGAACTTCGAAGAGTCGTGGAAGGGACTCGTGATTCCAGTCCTGCAGACCACCCTCAGGTCTGAGAACTACGAGTTAGTTTCATGGTTCGTGGAAGTTTCCACGGGTCGTGGAACCAACCCGTGGAAGTCAGACAGAGAGTGGGCCTTTCCTCAGAAACCACGACTGGGTTTCACGACTCGTAGAAGTTTCTGTGGGTCATCCTGTTAATCCGTGAAAAATGATCTGCAGCCTAAAATCTTAGCCCAGGAACCATGACTCCAGTCCATGAGCTGTGATTAGTTCTACGATCTGTGGAAGGGACCCCGTGGAACCTGAAGCCGAGTTTTAAATCGTCTTTTTCTTAATTAAGTCCCAAGGCTATTCCAGGCATTACCCACCCTTTTAACTCCTAAGTGAGGTCATTTTGGCCATTTTTAGCATGATTTCCAAACCTATTAGCCTAAGTCCCTTCTCATTACCTCATTCATCTCCCAAAAAGAAAAAGAACTTTCTCAAGCTCAAGGTATCAAGCTTCAAGTTCAAGTCTCATAGTCTTTTCAATTTCAAGTGGGTTAGCTTCAATCAAAGTATGTGGATATTCAACAATGGGTTTCTTTCACCCTTGTGTCTAAAACCCCTAATTTCTATTTTGATTTCATGAACTTTCAAATTAAGGTTCTTACCCAATTCTTATGAGTTTTGCTATAAATTGCCTTCTCATGATTTTATTATGAAACTCTATTAAATTGCATGGGTTTTTACATATGAACTCCTATTTCATGAATTGAAGGCTAATTATGGTAAGTCATACATACATGGATTGATTTAATTAAATTGGGTATTTGATAGAATGTATTCTCATGAATTTTCAAGCAAGCGCATGCCTAGTTCCTATGTTCTATGAAAATATGTTATTATGAAAATTGAACTAGAGTCATGCAAGTTTTCAAGTCATGGACTATTATGCAAGACAAGGCACCCGATGTACCATCAATGCTCATGAATCATTTTCTAAAACCAAGGTTCGTGAGTTGTATAAAGATCCAGGTTATGAACATATTTATGAACAATCTTTGACACCTCGATATGACACATGCATGTGAGTTCATGTTATATGTTTTGGGAGTAGTATTTAGCATCGAGCGATGAGGGTTCTAGATAACCCAAATCCAAGACTACGTTGCCACCGTAGGTTGCCCTCCGTGGCTTATGAAAGGATCCTTATGACATGGTTCTACCTTGGATGGTTAGGACAACCTTTTTCAGTGTGGGTTCATGACACTGGACTCCATGTAGCTCATTATGATTTATGTCGGTTAAGATAAACTCCCACGTGATTATTTTTGAATCTTAACTTTACTTCATGTTTTATGTCCTATATCTTGATAATTTCTTATACTATCTCTTTTTATGAACGAGCTCATCTTAAGCATGTTTTTAAGTATGTTTTACCATGATCATGCATATCTTACATACTCGATATATTCTATAGTACTGATGCATATATTTGCACTGCATCCTCTTGATGATGTAGATTCAGGTTTCCTCCCTCATGCACGTGGCTAGAGACTACAGGACGTATCCTATCAATGTTGGTGAGTCCTTATTGTTCGAGGGCTAGTTATGACTCTAGCTAGTTTTGATTATCTACTTTTGTACTTTGAGTTATCTAGGGTCTTATCCTAGCAACTCCTTATGTCATGTGTAGAGGCTTTTCAAACATAGACAGTATTCGGGTCTTCTTCGAATCGTGTTCCTCTTGATTTTACTTTATGGATTGAGTTATCTAATTCTTATCATGCTTTCACTATGTTTAATTGATATACCTGAGTTATGCTATGACCAAGGGTTATCTTGGGGCACTTGTGATCCCAAGTCCCATGTTACATCTAGGGGGTAACCTCGGGTCATGACAAATTTGGTATCAAAGCCTCAAGTTTAAGAGTCCTAGGATGTCTGAAAGTCGCATCGAGTAGAATATTTTTCATGTGTGTAAAGCGCGCCACACTTATGAGAGGGAAGCTATGAGATATCTTTAAAAAGTTCACTTCCTTCATGATCATGTCATGCAAAAGAGTTTGACTCTAATGTCCCTCTAATCCCTTCCTTGTATGTTACAGATTATGCCTCGATGTGCTATGCCTCACCGAGCTGCTCGGAATGCTGCTCCTCCAATTCCTGCCCCCAATGTCACGAATTAGGAATTCAGGAATGCCATCCATATACTAGCCCAGACCTTGGCCACTCAGGCTAACAAGCCAGCTTCTATCCCTATCCATCCTCAAGGTGGGGTAGTGGCCCGAGTTCATGATTTTATCCGTATGAACCCGCCAGAATTTTGGAGTTCAAAGGTTGGGGAAGATTCGCTTAAATTTTTAGACGAGGTGAAGAAAATATTTGATGTTATGCAAGTGGATAGGGTTGATAGCGTTGAGTTAGCATCCTATCAACTCAAGGATTTAGCTCATATCTGGTTCACACAATAGAAGGAAGCTAGGGCTAGGGATGAGGTCCCTATGACTTGGGAGTTTTTCAAAAGGGCTTTCCTCGACAGGTTCTTTCCGAGAAATTTAAAGCAAGCGAAGGACGAGGAGTTTGTGAACTTGAGACAGGGATCTATAATAGTCCAACAGTACAGTTTAAGGTTCACTCAGCTCTTCAGATACGCTCCTGCTATGGTGGCTGACCCACAGGATCAGATGAGCAAGTATATCTATGGAGTCTCAGACTTGGTGAAAAAGGAGTGTAGATCTGCTATGTTGTTGAGTGACATGAGTATCTCCAGACTTATGACTCATGCTCATCATATCAAGGGGGACAAGTTTAGGGACATGGCTAGAGAGAACAAGAGAGTTAGGTTTGAGGGTTCAGGTTTTGGCCATCAGAGGTCTGGTGGTGGACATCGCTCCTCATTTCATAAGAAGTCATAAGGACCCGTTCATTCTTCTGCTAGTGCTCTTACTCAGACCCCGAGGCTTTATCGTGATCAGACTAGTAGAGGATTTGGTTCCTATTCGGAGTCCCAAGGGAGTGTTGCTAAGGGATCTTCCCATCTTTTTTGCAGCAAGTGTGAGAAGAATCACCTGGGAGAGTGTTATTTGGGCACAAGTGCATGCTTTGGATGTGGACAGGGTGGACACATGATTAGAGATTTCCCTTCAGCTAAGAAGGGGCATGAAGGTGGTAGGACTCAGTCTACCCCATCAACTTCAGGAGGTCAACTAGCCCAGCAGGGCACTGCTTCTAGTTTTGGTAGTCAGCGCCAAAACCGTCTTTATGCCATGTCCTCTCGTTAGGACTAGGAGGATTCCCCAGATGTTATTATTGGTATGTTGAAAGTCTTCTCTTTCGATGTGTATGCGTTGTTGGACCCCGGTGCCTCCTTATCTTTTGTGACCCCTTATATAGCATGCAAGTTCAAAATTTATCCTGAATTGCTTTTAGAACCCTTTTGTGTTTCTACTCCTGTTGGTGAGTCACTCCTAGCCAAAAGAATCTACCAAAATTTCCCTATCTCAATCATTCAAAGAGTCACTTTAGCGGATTTAGTAGAGCTGGAGATGACTGATTTTGATGTTATTCTTAGTATTGATTGGTTGTATGCTTATTATGCTTCGGTTGATTGTCGTACTCGGGTTGTTAGTTTCAATTTTTCAAATGAACCCGTCTTACAATGGAAAGGTAGTCCCCAATCCTTGAAAGGTCATTTCATATAGTATTTTAAGTCTATAAAGATGATTTCTAAAGGTTATGTTTATCATATAGTTTGGGTTATGGACACGAATTCTGTAACCCCATCCATTCAGTCTATCCCTGTTATGAATGAGTTCCCAAAAGTGTTTTCTGAAGATTTGCCCAGAGTCCCTCCTGAGTGGGAGATCGACTTTGGGAAAGATCTTCTTCTAGATATGAATCCTATCTCTATCCCTCCCTATAGAATGGCTCCCGCGGAACTTAAAGAGTTAAAGGATCTTCTTAATAAGGGTTTCATCAGGCCTAGAATTTTCCCATGGGGTGCCCCAGTCTTATTCATGCGAAAGAAAGATGGTTCAATCAGGATGTGTATTGACTACCGTCAGTTGAACCAGGTCATAATCAAGAATAAGTATCCCATCCCTAGGATTGATGACTTGTTCGATCAGCTTCAGGGTGCTAGTTTCTTCTCCAAGATCGACCTTAGATCTGGTTATCATCAGCTTCATGTTCGAAGTGTGATATTCTGAAGACAGCCTTCAGGACTCGGTATGGTCATTATGAATTTATTGTCATATCTTTTTGGTCTAATGAATGCTCTTGCAGCCTTTATGGATTTGATGAACCGTGTGTTCAAATAGTATTTGGATATATTTGTGATTGTTTTCATTGATGATAACCTTATCTACTTCTCGGAGTGAGGAGGAGTATGCAGACCATTTGAGGGTTGTGTAGCAAACCCTCAAGGATTGGCAGTTGTTTGCTAAGTTCAGCAAGTGTGTGTTTTGGATGCAGTCTGTTGCTTTTTTGGGTCATATTATGACTAGAGATGGTATTCGGGTTGACTCTCAAAAGATTGAGGCAGTAAAGAACTGACCTATACCCACTTCTCCATCTGCTATTAGGAGCTTTTTGGGTTTGGCTGGTTACTACAGGAGGTTTCTGGAAGGTTTTTCTTCCATTGCTGCCCCTTTGACTTGATTGACTCAGAAAAAGGTAAAATTTCAGTGGTCTGATCTATGTGAGAAGAACTTTCAGGAATTGAAGACTAGGTTGACCATATCTCTAGTGTTGTCTCTACCCGAGGGCCTAGATGACTTCATTATGTATTGTGATGCTTCTACAATTGGTTTGGGTTGTGTATTGATGCAGCGTGGTAAAGTGATTGCTTATGCCTCTAGACAGCTTAAGGTTCATGAGAAGAACTACCCTACTCATGATCTTGAGCTAGCAGGCATGGTTTTCTCTTTGAAGATTTGGAGACATTACTTGTATGGGGTACACGTGGATGTATTCACTGATCATAAGAGTCTTCAGTATGTGTTCACTCAAAAGGAATTGAATCTGTGACAAAGAAGATGGCTTGAGCTTCTTAAGGATTATGACATGAGTTTGCTTTACCACCCGGGTAAAGCCAATGTTGTGGCGGATGCACTTAGTAGATTGTCCATGGGTATTGTATCTTCAGTTGAGTACGGAAGGAAGGAATTGGTTAAGGAGGTTCATAGGCTTGCTCGGTTGGGAGTTCACCTTATGGACTCGACAGAAGGTGGTGTTATTGTTCAGAATGGTTCCGAATCATCTTTGGTAGCTGAAGTAAAGGCAAGGCAAGAAGGCAAGACAGTGATCCTATTTTGCTTCAGCTAAAGGGTGCAGTCCTTCAACAAAGAGTTAAAGTTTTCTCCCAATGGGGAGATGGTGTGCTTCATTATCAGGGTCGATTGTGTGTGCCAGATGTAGATGGGTTGAGATAGCAGATTCTAACTGAGGCTCATAGTTCCAGATATTCTATTCACCCTAGTACCACCAAGATGTACCGTGATCTATTGGAAGTCTATTGGTGGAATGGTATAAAGAGGGACATAGCCAGTTTTGTAACTCAGTGCCCCAATTGTTAGCAAGTGAAGGTAGAGCATCAGCGACTGGGTGGCATGACTCAGGATATTGACCTTCCTACTTGGAAGTGGGAAGCGATCAATATGCACTTCATTACAGGTTTGCCTCGTACTCGAAGGCAATATAATTTGATTTTGGTGATTGTCGACTGGATGACTAAGTCATCCCACTTCTTGGCTATTAAGACTATGGATTCAGTGGTTGACTATGCCAGACTCTACATCTGGGAGATAGTACGACTGTATAGTGTCTCATTGTCCATCATTTTAGATAGGGGTACACAGTTCACTTCTCAGTTTTGGAGATCATTTCAGAGAGGTCTTGGTACTCAGGTGAAGCTTAGCACAGCGTTTCACCACAGATGGATGGCCAGGCAGAGCGTACTATTTAGACCTTGGAGTATATGTTGAGGGCTTGCATGATTGACATCAAGGGTAATTGGGATAATCATTTACCTTTTATCAAGTTTGCTGACAACAATAGTTTTCACTCTAGCATCTAGATGGCTCCTTATGATGCCCTTTATGGCCGGAGGTTTAGGTCTCATATTGGTTGATTTGAGGTAGGTGAGGCAGCTTTGATTGGTCCGGATTTGGTTCATGAGATTATAGAGAAGGTTCAGCTTATTAGGAAGAGGTTGAAGACCACTCAGAGTCGACAAAAATCATATGCGGATGTGAAGAGAAGAGAGTTAGAATTTGAAGTTGATGATTTGGTTTTCCTAAAGGTGTCACCCATGAAGGGTGTGATGAGATTTGGCAAGAAAGGAAATCTTAGTCCCTAGTTTTTAGGTCCTTATTGGATTCTGAGGAGAGTTAGTAGCATTGCTTATGAGTTTGATTTGCCAACAGAATTAGAAGCGGTTCATCCTGTTTTCCATGTTTCCTTATTGAAGAAGTGTGTTGGTGATCCGACCTTGATTGTTCCTTTGGAGGATGTAGGTGTGAAGGATAGTCTAACCTATGAGGAGGTTCTCGTAGAAATCCTTGATTGTCAGATTTGGAGGTTAAGAAACAAAGATGTCGCTTCGATAAAAGTCCTTTGGAGGAAACAGCTAGTTGAGGGAGCTACTCGGGAAGTAGAATCAGCCATGAAAGCCAAGTACCTTCATCTCTTCCCTTCCAATTCCGTTTCAGCTTGAGGCAATAGTTTCCTCCTTAGTATGTTCATCCGATCCTACCCCATCAGTTCCTCTCATGATCCTAGTATGTATTCATGTTTTCGAAGTTGATTCAGTCATGTTTTAAGTTGAGAATTTTGGTTTTATGTTTATTCTTCAGTTACGTATTTTGTTGTTGTTTGGTTGGGCTGTTTTCTCTCCAGTTTTCCTTGCGTACTCTTCATTCGAGGATAAATGATCCTAAGGAGGAGATATTGTAACACCTCGAAAATTGATTCAGCTTTTAAACTTAGAAACTTGCAGAATTTTTGAACTTTCAGGGATTACGGTTCAAGTCAACGAGCCGTGGGAAGTTCCACGAGTTGTGGAAGGGACTCTTGATTCCAATCCTGCAGACCACTCTCAGGTTTGAGAACCACGAGTCAGTATCATGGTTCGTGGAAGTTTCCACGGGTCGTGGAACCAACCCGTGGAAGTCAGACAAGAAGTGGGCCTTTCCTCAGAAACCATGACTGGGTTTCACGACTCGTAGAAGTTTCTGTGGGTCGTCCTGTTTATCTGTGAAAATGATCCACAGCCTAAAATCTTGGACCAGGAACCCCGACTCCAGTTCACGAGCCGTGATAGTTTTACGGTCTATGGAAGGGACCTATGGAACCTGAAGCCGTGTTTTAAATCAGGTTTTTCTTAATTAAGTCCCATGGTATTCCAGCCATTACCCACCCATTTAATTCCTAAGTGAGGTCATTTTGGCCATTTTTAGCATGATTTATAAACCTTTTAGCCTAAGTCCCTTCTCATTACCTCATTCATCTCCCAAAAAGGAAAAGAACTCTCTCAAGCTCAAGGTCTCAAGCTCCAAGTTCAAGTCTCCTAGTCCTTTCAATTTCAAGTGGGTTAGCTTCAATCAAAGTATATGAGTATTCAATAATGGGTTCCTTTCACCCTTGTGTCCAAAACCCCTAATTTCTATTTTGATTTCATGAACTTTCAAATTAGGGTTCTTACCCAATTCTTATGGGTTTTGCTATAAATATCCTTCTCATGATTTTATTATGAAACTCTATTAAATTGCATGATTTTGCATGGATTTTTACATATGAACTCCTATTTCATGAATTGAAGGCTAATTATGGTAAATCCTACATGCATGGATTGATTTAATTAAATTGGGTATTTGATAGCATGTATTCTCATGAATTTTCAAGCAAGTGTATGCCTAGTTCTTATGTTCTATGAAAATATGTTATTATGAAAATTGAACTAGATTCATGCAAGTTTTCAAGTCATGGACTATTATGCAAGACAAGGCACCCGATGTACCATCAATGCTCATGAATCATTTTCTAAAACCAAGGTTCGTGAGTAGTATGAATATTCGGGTTATGAACATGCTTATGAACAAGCTTTAACACCTAGATATGTCACATGTATGTGAGCTCATGTTATATGTTTTAGGAGTAGTATTTAGCACCGAGCGATGAGGGTTCTAGATAACCCAAGTCCAAAATTATGCTTCCACCGTAGGTTGCCCTCCGTGGCTTATGAAAGGATCCTTATGACATGGTTCTAACCTTGGCCGGTTAGGACAACTTTTTTTAGTGTAGGTGCATGACACTGGACTCCATGTAGCTCAACATGGTTTATGTAGATTAAGAGAAACTCCCACATGATTATTTTCAAGTTATGAAGTTATATGATATTATACTTTGAATCTTAACTTTACTTCATGTTTTATGTCCTATATCTTGATAATTTATTATACTATCTCTTTTTATGAACGAGCTCATATTAAGCATGTTTTAAGTGTGTTTTACCATGATCATGCATTTCTCACATACTCGGTACATTCTATAGTACTGACGCATATTTTTCACTGCATCCTCTTGATGATGCAGATTCAGGTTCCCTCCTCAGGCACGTGGCTAGTGACCGCAGGTCGTATCCTATCAGTGTTGGTGAGTCCTCATTGTTCGAGGGCTAGTTATGACTCTTGCTAGTTTTGGTTATCTACTTTTGTACTTTTAGTTAGCTAGGGTCTTGTCCTAGAAACTCCTTATGTCATTTGTAGAGGCTTTCAGGACATATACAAAATTCGGGTCTTCTTTGAATCATGTTCCTCTTGATTTAATCTTATGGATTGAGTTATCTAATTTTTATCATGCTTTCGCTATGTTTAATTGATATACCTGAGTTATTCTATGACCAAGGGTTAGCTTGGGACACTTGTGGTCCCGTGTTACGTCTAGGGGGTAACCTCAGGGCATGACAAATGGGCATCCTTTGATTGGGTTTATTAGCTTGGTACCACAGACCTTGACTGCTTCTTCATATCCGATTCATTTCTTTCCTATGATGTTTGTAGTATTTATTATAGATGATATTATCACCCTTGTGGTCCTATGTGGCCTTGTATTAACTCTAAAACATAAATGGTGGGTTATTGGGAACGATTGGAGCTTGTGCAGGGCGGATAGGTTGATTGTGAGCCGTTGGGCTATTGTTTGTGCTTGATCATACAATTTATCATGCATATAAAAGGGTATTTTCCTCATGATTTTAATATGATTTTGCCTTCATGCCTGTCTTGTTTGATTTTTTAAATCTTACATGGCCTCGGGGGTCTTATTTTGGTAAAAATGATTATAAATTGGTTCGGTGCTATTTTAATGGATCTTCTTGGGGTAAGAAAAGTTAAAAGAAAGATTCATCACATTTTTCCTACTTATACTACTCTCGGTTGGGCCAAGGTGATAGACTTGCTTTGTTATTAATGGGAAATGATATTAGACTCAGCCGAGCACTGGATTTAATTTACTACTGTTTTAGACCCGGATATGATGGGCACCCTTGAAGGGGGTTTTTGAGACTTATTTCATCGATTTAGACAGGGAATAGGTTCTGGGCATGCATTTTCAAGATTCGGTCACTGCTTTGGATCTTGATTCACTCTGGACGATGATATTGAGATTGAGATTTAGTATGTGGTCGAGGACCTCCATGGACCTTGCCGATCTGGACTAGGGGCTACTTGTTGAGGGTGCCGGAGGAGGGTTATATGGTGGAGTTGAGGTATACGGGTCGTGTCCTTCCATGGAACCTACCTACTGGGATCTGAGGCACCGGAGGAGGTACATACAGGGTTACTATTCCACCCAGTTTTCATCATGCGTCATACCATTCATTTGTGTGAAGTTCCACCCTTATTTGTTGTTTATTGAGTGTACGCTCTGATAGTATGGGATGCCGGAGGGTTTGTCTTCACTTGATTGTGTTCCTCGTGTGTATGGGCGCCTTCTGGGACTGTAGGTAGACTTATTATTGCCTTATCGAGTCTTTTGGTTCCTTATGTTGATTTCTTATTATATCTTGGTATTGAGACTAGTATTTTGTAGCTGGGCTTGGTTATTATTCCTATGTTCGAGCATGCTTTTGTCACTTTGCTTTCCTCCTTGTTTTTTTTACTTGAGATTACTGGTATACCACCCATTTTCTAAGAAACTTCTATATATATTGTTATAGAAAGGATCCCAAGTGCATTACTTTTTTCTTTAACATGTGCCTGCGATATGTATTCTAGTAGCTAGCCATGTCTGTTGTTTTCTGCTTGTACTCCTTCTGTGCTAGCTTCCGTGTACTTATTCATGGTTCTCTGTGACTATTTGTTTCTACTCTGCTTATTACTTCTCTTTTATCTTATATGTACCCAGTCGGCTTATGATACCTACTGGGTACCCGTTGCTTAGCAATTGGTGCTCATACTATACTTATGCATCTTTCTGGTGCAGATATTAGTTGAGATTTTGTGGTTGATCGCATTGGAGACTCGTGCAGCTTTTGGATATTTGAGACTAGGGTGAGCGCCTGACGACTGGGGCTTGACCACATCTCATCTTTTGTACTGTTACTCTTTGCATTTTCGGAGACAGTTGTACCTATCTTTTGTTACTTCTAGCACTCGTATTCTATTAAAAGCTTTTGTACTGTCGATACCAAGTATTGGAGTTGGTGTAGTTTCTTTTTGTATATATTCAGGTTATTGCTTTTTTTTGTTTTATCTGTATTTTCTGCTTTCGCTTATCTGTGCTTATTGTGCGTATTGGTTAGGTAGTTGCCCATTACAAACCATTCTGGGCTACGGGAATTAGTTTGCCTACTGGGGGGTCGTAGGTGTCATCATGACCTGAGAAATCGGGTCGTGACAAGTATATACATAATAAGTTTTAGAAGTGGACTGTATATCGGTAACCTCAAGTACAAGAGAAGGAAGAGAAGAGTAAAGATAGTCATGCTCGGAAACTGGAATCAATAACCAAACTAATCATACCAATCTCAAATCCAGAATGTAACAATTTAGCAGTATACAATCCTATAAGTATAACCGTAATAGGGGATAACACTGCGACAAAGTAGAAACAGTCTACCTACAGTCCTCCAGCTGCCCATAGAATCGAGGAACACAATCAAGTGAAAGCAAACCCTCCGATATCCCATACTACCGGAGCGTACAATCAATAAACAGCAAACAAGGGTGATACCTCACACAGATGAATGATATGATTCTATGCTAAGTCAAGAGTGATAGTAGTACCATATGTTACCCGTTTTTGGCATCCTATAAGGCCCAGAAGACAGGATACATGGAAGGTCACACCCGTATACCCCTACTATACCGTATACCCCTCCCCCTCCAGAACCCACAACTCGCAGTCTCTGGTCTGGAATGGCAAGGTCCATAAAGGCCCCCGACCAACATACTAGATGCCCTATAATCTCAACAAATCCCCAAGTAAAGCTGCCCGGAGAGTATCCAGGTCTAAATTAGTAAGTCAAATAGTCCTAGCACACAGCCCCGCCTAGTCTAGCATCACCCCAGATGTTGTAGTAAAATAAGTCTAGAGCTCGACCCGGTCGAGTCTAGTATAAGTGGAACTAGTGATAAAACATTCTCTAATTCTCCCTTACCCCAAGAAGACCCATTAAAACATTGCTGAAACTCTTTTTAAAGCATTCCCACCAAAAATGGGCCCCACAGGATATGCAAGGTTTAGAAATCTAGCAATAGTCAGCCTGAATCCAAAACCGTAGTAAAAACATGAAGAAATTCCCTCTATCTATATGCATGATGAATGGCATACACAATCACAATGGTGGACCCCGGCCCACAAATAACCTATCGGCCCTGCACAGGCTCCAATCGCTCTACAGCACAGATAGCAAGTATAATATCACGATAACAATGCACGGGACTCACGGACACCCCTGAAGAACCCACCATCTATGGTCCAGAGTCAAAACAAGGCCACACAGGACCATAAGGGTGATAATATCAACTACGAAGAATACTACACACAACGGAGGAAAGAAAGGAGGCAAAACATGAAAAGTGGTCAATGTTTATGGTATCAACCTAATAACCCAACCCAAAGATGCCAGCTAGTATAATTTTATCCAATATATGCTAAGTCTAGGGAGTTTAGACCATAACCTACCTGTCGTCCGATGATAAGCTGCTGGGATAACAATATCTAATCCTGAATCACTCTGAGAAATCCCGAATGATAATCAAACTATCAAAAACATAAATAACACATCAGGATGAGTCTAACGATACCCATATTGCTATAATAATAGCCGAGCTGAAATTTGGGTCACCAACAGGCCCGCGAGCCCTACAACTCAAAACCAAAAACAAAAAGAAGCACGATGTCCATAATGGTGCCAAGAAAACATGCTCCAAAAATGAGCAATTTTAGCCAACTAGAAGGCCCCAAACAGCCCACTCAAGAGAGGGCTTAAAGGAGGAATTTTAGGAACAAAAATCAGAAATTGGGAAAGGATTACTTACCAAAATGAGAGAATTTACGCCAAGACGGTGAGTTCCTCGAACCCACGAACATGCAACATAAAAAGGCAGCCACTACAAGGAATTTCCAAGCTTTTGGGAATGAGCAACAATGGAGGATTTTTAGAAGGACAAGAGAAAAGCAAGTTGGGGATACAGACTTACCAATATCGAGGGAGCACGGATTTCTCCTCAATGAAATGAATTCCCAAGGCTAGGGACTGATTTGAACACTTTGGTAGAGAATATATGAGTTTTAGAGAGAGAAAAGTTGAGATAAAAGGATGGAAAAATGAAAACTCAGAAATATATAGCTGCTGGAAAATGGCCAGCACCAATGACACTATCACAGCACAATCGTCTGGCCAGCCAAAACGTGCTTGAGCATGATCGCGCTAGGCCAGCACTGATGGCGCTGAAGGCCTGGCCTATAATATTTTTTTGCAACATTTTAAAACTCCACGGGGCTTTCTGGGCACAATCAAAAATCGATATTCAAAAACCAATAATGGTAATAGAGTGGAAATGATGTTCCAGACTCAATGGAATCTATGAAACCTCCATACGAGGTCATTTCAGAGAAATGTTGACCCAAGTCAACACTAACTAATAAGAACTCAAAGGCTCGAAATAAGCCCGGCTCACCCAAAACCTGAACCAACCACCTACCTAACCCAAACTCAACATTCCAAAGCTGATGAAATCATTGGATTTTGAACCTGATGCTCCGATCATCGAAAGCTGACCAAAGTTACACTTTCAACTCCAAATGGCCTGAAAATAGAGAAAATTGCACAACACCTACACCAAAGTTCTCAGGCCTCAACTAAAGGTCCATCTAGACCAAACTGAATGCTCTGGAGCTAACAAAATTGTCATAATTCAATTCTGAGTATGTTAGCTAGGAATATTAACTAAAGTCAACGATATTCTAAGTTAAGGCTCTACAATAGGCAAACAGCCAAAACAACCAAATGAATGACTAGGGAACCAAACTATTGATCCCATCAAGCCATAAATAACTTGGGGTCACTATAGGAAAGCTCTAACAGTTCAATAAATGTGTAAACTCAAAGATGACCAAAAGGGTCATCACAATAGCTGGTTTAGCTACTCATGCTTAAGGTAAGAGATATACCAAATAGGTAATTCAAATTCCCTTCCATTCAAGCTAAATTTCTCAATATCCATCTCAATTTGTACACAAATGGTGGTTCTAAGAATTGGGAAGAAGGAATTGGAAGAAACCCTCTTCTTGTTCTTAGAAGGGAAAACATATTCACAAAGCTAAGAATTGTTCAAAACTACTCAAAACTATTAGAACTATTTACAAATGTGCCTAAAATGGGTTTATAAACATTCCCAAAATATCATATAAATTTGGATAAAAATGCCCTTTGGGTGGTGTGTGGCGCGATGTGTGGATCGCACATCATCATGTGTGTGTCGCACACCCTCCTTCAGTGGTCCATTGACTCAGGCAAATTGGGAGCTTCATGAAAAGTGGGGTGCGGTTTGCACCAGATATTATGCGCATTGTACAGTGACCGCACCCCTTAGCAGACTCTTCAATTAACTTTCATCTCCATGTGGTAGAAGGTGCATTCCACACCAAGTCAAGTGCATGTCGCACGGGCGCCGCATCTCTTATCAGAATCTTTGTCTTGTTTGATCACTTCACACTTCACTTCTTTTTGGCTCTTTTGGGTCTATTTCCTTGTTTTCTATCTTTGATCACAAGTATCTGCATAGACATCAATTAAGGCCATAAGAACCTCTAAATCTTTTTAAAACATAGCAATAATTCATGAGTAAAGGCTCAGTAAGTTGGTAGATTACTGATTTATCAGCCTCCACAAAAAGAAAGATACCTTAAATAGCACTCCCTTCATCTAAATTTGTTTAAACATATGTTGAGGGTGGTCTCTGTTTCTTACACTCTCCCAAGCAGATCTAACAGAGAATTTTCCTAATTTTTCCAACATCCACTAAGGTTTGTCCCATTCTCCTGGCACCTCCTTACAGTTAACATTATGCAAAATGTGATTGCATACTTCTTCAATGAAATATTGGTGCAGTAGCTCCACATTCCAAATTCCATTTGCAAAAAGTTGTCTGACTTCCTCCAACTGTAAGTATGTATCAAAATTCACAGGAAATATATAGTAAAGGGAACCTAGTTGAGTGCAATTGTCATACCAAACACAAGCATGCCCACACTTAGGTTCCCACCATATTTCTTGATCAAACTTATCTCTAGCTTCAAGCATATATTTCCAAGTCAATGAACCCTCTTTCCACTCCACCATTTGGGGTCCCAATTTCTTACGATATTTGTTCCACATAAAATTAGTCCACAAAGATTTTTGTATTCTAAATATCCACCACAGCTTAGCAAATAGTGCCTTAGACATATCAAATAAAGATCTAAAATCCAAACCTCCTTCTTATTTAGGTAGGCAGATATCAGACCAAGTAACCCAATGTTTATTCCCACCAACTTCCTTGAAATTCCATAAGAATCTTGCAAAGACTCTTTGTAAATTATATAAAAAATATTTAGGGGGGTTAGTAGCAAACAAGATATAGATGGGGATGCTATTTAACACACTGTTAATAAGGACAGCCTTCCCACCAAAAGATAAAATCTTCCCCTTCCAAGCTTGTAGTCTATTTTACACTTTTTTCATCAATTCAATAAAATGCACTTTCTTCTTCTTTGCATGTCCTATAGGGCATACTAGGTAAATGAGAGGGAAGTTACCTCTTGAGAAACCAGTACATTCCTCCACTATTCTGATATGGGCTTGAGCATCCCTCTAATATACAAGGAAGGCACTTTTATCCTTGTTTATCAACTGACCTGATTGTGCTTCATATTTTCAAGAACTTCCATCACTAATTTCAAAGAATTCTTATCAGCAAAGATAAAAATGATAGTATCATCAGTATAGGCTAAGTGGTTAATGTTATCACTCCATTTAGGCATGCCAAAACCTTTAAAATTAGGGTTATCATACAAAGAGTTCAAGGATCTAGAAAATACCTCAGTAGAAAGGATAAATAAAGCTGGAGAAAGAGGGTCTCCCTGCTATACACCCCTTGTAGAGTGAAAGAAACCATGGGCCTACCTATTAAGAAGGACTGAGTACCAGTTGTTAGCCACCAATCACTAGATTTTATCAACCACATTTGAATCAAAGCCCATCTTTTCAAGAATTTTTATTAGAAATTTCCAATTCACCCTGTCATAGGCCTTTGCCATATCCAGTTTTATCATCACATTTGCAGGCTTTCCTCTCATTCTGATCTCTAAAATAATTTCTTATGCCAGTAGCACATTCTCAGTAATATTCTTGACTTTTACAAGCCCTGACTGATTCTTGGAAATAAGAGAGGGAAGTGATAACTCTAATCTATCATGTAATACTCTTGAAAACACCTTATTCAGAAAGTTACTTAGACTAATAGGCCTCATGTCGGAAAAGGATTGTATAATATCCTTTTTTGGTAATAGGACCAAATTAGTGTGAGTGATAGATTTGGGAAGAGTACACCCTTCAAAGAAAGCTATAATAACTTTATATACATCCTCTCCAACTATGCTCCAACAATGCTACAAGAAGTATCTGGTAAATCCATCAAGATCACTAGCACTGTCCCCTTTTAGCTCAAAGAATACCTTTTGGACCTCCTCCATAGTAAGGATGGCATTAATTCCTGCATTATTATCTTCTGTGATGACATTTGGAATATGCTGCAGTAAACTCATCTCCACATCACCAATATTGTTTGAAAATTGGTCTTGAAAGAAAGAAATAGCTTTATCACCCACCTCACTACCTTCTGCACATTGATTATTTTCCTTTCTGATCTTGGTTATTGCTAATCTTTTCCTTCTGCCATTCACTAGATTGTGAAAGAATCTAGTGTTCTTTTCCCCTTTTGAAAACCATTGTATGCATGCTTTTTATCTCCAAAATTCTTCTTCTAAGTGAATGTATTACTTCAGTTCATCCTGAGTTCTTTACAATACTATTATGTTAGCTGCTGAAAGAGCTTCTTCAAATAACTCTTCCTTCAGTCTAACAATTTCTTCTTTAATAACCAATTGCTTGAAAATATCACCAAATCTTTCTTTGCTCCAACTGGTTAAGGCATTTTGGTCCTTTTCATCTTTTGTTTTAGACTGATGAACAAGTCAGAATCATTAGACACCCAGTTTTCTCTTACCACCTCTTGAAAATCTTCTTTACTAGTCCAAAAATTCAAGAATTTGAAAGGTTTTCTAATTATTTCAGTCTGGTCACCATAAGTTAACAGCAAAGGGGCATGGTCTGACCCAGTTCTTGCCAAGTGTTTCACTTCAACTATATTGTTCATCCCCGATAACAATTGAATAACTAGTAGCCTGTCTAATCTCTTGAAAATGCATTTATTATCAGTCCTACCATTCCACCATGTGAAAAGACTTCCTTTAAAATTTACATCAAAGATCTCATAAGAGTTTACACAAAATGCAAAGTCTTCATATTCCTATGGATATACAGGTAAACCTCTAATCTTTTTCCTCACTCAAAAAAATATTAAAATCACCACCAACTAGCCAAGGTACATTCATATTCATGTTGAGGTTGTAGATGTCATCCCATAATCTGAGTCTCTCCTGAGCATCACACTTAGCATACACCATAGTAATAATTATTGTTTGCCTAGTTTCTTAAAACTTTAGCTGCAAAGATAATTGTTGTTCAGTATCAGAAATAACTCCCACGTGAATATGATCTTAAATAAAAACCTAGATTTTCCCATTTTAGTTGTAGATTGCATACTGCATCCCAAGCCTTCTCTTATATTTGTGAATCTGTCTTGCCTTTTGGAATGGTTCCATTAAAGCAATAATGGCAAATTTATGATATCTACGCAACATCTGCATTATATGGAATGAATTTTGGGTCCTCAAAGACCTCACATTCCAAAACAGAGTTTATTCTTTATTGACTGCTTGACTTGACTGGCCTCTTAGGATTGACCCTAGTAGGTTTACTTTCTGCCTTATACTTGCCGTTGTTAGCCTTGTGGGATGTTTGAGGAGATAGTCCTACTTCAGTTGTCACTCAGATCTCATTTTTGTTGTGTTGTTATTCTTCTTTATCTTCCACTACCTCTTCCAGATGGCTTCTTCTTTATCTTCCACTACCTCTTCCAGATGGCTTGTTCCTTATTGAGCCACTCATGGATCCCATTAATGTGAAACAAGTGCATGTAAAGTCCTGATTGGAGTTGCTTTCTTGCAGGTTGACACAGCTACTGAGGTAACAATGGCATCTTTATCAGGAGGTTTCTCCAACAAGAGAGGGATGGAGGGTAGAGTTGGATATCTTCCCATTGAGTCTCTATCAAATTCCACTGTATTTGAGCTATCAATCTGAAGAGGTGCTGCAAGCCTACTGCATATTGCCAGCTCCTTCCTGTTCATGGGAGTCTTTTGTTCAAGTTGTTGATCTGCAGATGTGCTTGTACAATTTCCCCTTGTTTGTGTTATTAGCTCTTATGTGTTCATCATTTATTTCTTGTTCCTGCTTGCTGCTATTTAGCCTTTCCTCTTCAATATTTTTGTGTTTATTTTCCTTATGATCTCTTGGTGGAGTATATGTGTCTTCCCTGATTACTAGGTCTGTGAATGTGTTGTGTTTTAATTACTGTCTTTGTGTTCCTTGGTAGGCTCTTTGTTGTGTATGCTTAGATCTCCTTGCATCTTCTCCCCCTTCTGTCCATTGGTCTCATCTAGGCTAGTTTCCTTTTCCTCTGATCCATCTAGTTGTTCTGAGGTTATGTCTCTTCCTTCCCCAGTTAATTATGGTCCTCTGTTGTCACCAGTATTACTGTTATGGTTCCAAAATTAAGGTCATTCTCATCCACCCTGCTTGCATGTTCATTGTGCTCTTCTTCTTCATCATCTTCTTCTCTATCTTCTATCAAAGCCTCAAAAGTGTTATCAGTTTTAATTCCCTCTTTTGAGGGAGGGAAAGTTGTGTCACTTTGGAATTTGTATGGTTCAGTCTCCAGCCTGAACCTTCTATTTGTAGGATTCCACTTTGTTCTCCCCTCCCCTACTTTCCCTCTTGTCGACAGGGTTCTTTATTTTCCCTTCTCATCAGTATTGTCCACCTTTGTAGCAGCATCTGTTTCTTTTCTCAGCTCTGGATGGAGGGATCTACATTTTTCTTCATTATGACCTTGGAGCTTGCAACACTTGCAGTATTTGGGTAGAAAGTCATACTAAATCTTGATTGTCTCAATCCTTGGCTCATTCCCCTTTTCATTAACCACTTCTAGTTCTACAAACTCTGATAGGTTGCCAGCTAAGTCCACTTGGACTTTCACCCTTGCACAACTAGGCCTTATTTTGTTAATTGTATCCATATCAAGATGAATTGGTTTACCCACTGTTGTTGCAAGTGAAAATATGGATTCCTTAACATAAAACGTGGGTAGTAAATACGGGAAAGAGATCCAAGCCATCACTTGTGTAGTTTCTTCCTCTAGCCTGAACTTCGTATCATATATAAGGGGGCTCATTTGGTATGTTGATCCATCCCTGGATGCAATGTAATATGCGTTCTTTGTCATCAGATTTACAAAGTCCTTCATCAGTCTTAATTGAATTAAGACATGTCTATTGTGTAGTAAACCAATCTTATAATCCCCATTAATTTTACATTATTTAGGGATCTGTACTCTAAACTCTTCCAAGTCAGGCCATCCATAGGAGAATTTTCCCATAATTGCATCTTGTAGGTTTTCCATTATGTTCATCTTTTACACTTCATCTTCTGTCCATGTTATCTGTGGTACTCCATTGCGGTAGGTCAATTTCTTGATAGGGATTAGTCCATGTTGACTACCCATATCATATTGCGGTGGGTTCAAAGTTCTTGGTTTCACCAGCTCTACAAATTTCATTTTTCCTTCTTGCTTGCTATCATCTTGTACATGGTTATTATCCGTAGGCAAATGGTTAGGAACAGTAGGCAAATCTTTGGTATGGCATTGTGGGGACTGGGGTTTGGTATGATTGGTAGGTAAACTTTTAATATCATTTTGGGGTTCTGGGACGATAAAGGCTAGGAAAGTTAGTTTCTGAGGTTAAACTGTTAGAGAAAAAACAGATAATGATAAAGAAAGAAAAGAACTAAGGAACTATGGTTTAAGTGCTGATGTTTATTGAAATATTGGCTGCCATATATATACAAGAATTCATAACTAAAAAGCTAAAGAAAAGGAGTAAAATAAGCTAATCATTATCTCTAACTATAGCCTAAAAAGTAGCAATAGAAAAGATCTGATTCTGCCTCAACATTGTGGCCTTATTTTTCTGAAATAAAATCCTACTTTTAAGCTGCATTTGAATTACAGCAAAAAACTGCAACTAATCTCTCGCTTTTAAGGCACTAGTTTCAACACTCCTCCTTGACTCAAGAGAAGCAACACCAAGTCTTTCTCCGAGAAACTCAAATCTTGCTCTAGATAGAGCCTTGGTTAAGATATCAGCATTCTGGAAATCAGTTTTGCAGTGCACTAAGTCCACATCTCCATTCTTTTGCACCTCCCTCAAGAAATAAAGCTTGATCTTGAAATAATTTGTCTTTCCATGTGAAACAGGATTATTTGCAATTGAAATTGCAGCTTGTTTATCAACAAGGATTACAGTGCTCTTCTTTTCCTCCATGTACAAATCTATCAGTAGCTTCCAAATCCAAAGGGCTTGATTCACAGCTGACGTAGTTGTAATGTACTCTGCTTCAGCAGTAGATTGAGCGACAATATCTTGCTTCTTTGAACACCAAGAGAATATTCCAGAACCAAAACTAAAATAGTAACCTGAGGTGCTTCTCATATCATCTGAGCTACCAATCCAATCACTATCAGAAAATCCATGAAACTAAAAATCTGATGTCTTTTTGAACATTATGACAAAATTAATAGTACCTTTAACATATCTAATCACACGTTTAGCTGCTTGAAAATGAATTTCTCTTTCACAATGCATATATCTTGAAAGTAAACTCACAGCATAAACAATATCCGACCTTGTTGCAGTCAAGTACATTAGGAAACTTATCAGGCTCCTATAAAGTCCTTCATCAACCTTTTCGGCTCCATCTTCCTTGCAAAACTTCTCCTTTTGATTCATAGGAGTTGTTGTAGACTTGCAATCTTCCATTTTGAACTTTTTGAGGATTTCTTTAGCATATTTCTGCTAGCATATGAAAATTTCATGGCATTTTTGCTGAACTTCCATTCCAAGGAAGTAGAACATTGCACCAAGGTCTGTCATCTCAAAACATCCATCATTTCAGTCTTGAACAAATTGATCAAGTCCAAATTGCTACATATAACTAGCAAGTCATCTACATACAAAGAGACAATGGTTAAATCATAATCTTCTTTTCTAATATAGAGCGTAGACTCGCTGAGACTTTTTTGAAAGCCTAAGCTAAGAATATGAGCATCAATTCTGTTATACCAATCTCTACGAGCTTGTTTGAAACCATACATTGCCTTCTTTAGTAGATACACCTTGTCTTCTTTGCCTTTGATAGAAAAACCTTCAGGTTGTTCTACAAAGATTTCTTCTTCAAGGTAGCCATTTAGGAAGGCTAATTTCATATCAAGCTGGAGGATCTTTCATCCTTGTTGAGCTGCTAAGGCTAACAATATTCTTATCGTATCCAAATGGGCGACAGGAGAAAAAGTTTCTGAAAAATCTACTCCAAACATTTGTGCATACCCTTTTACAACCAGCCTGGCCTTGTACTTGTTTATAGAACCATCATGATTGAGCTTAGTTCTATAAACCCACTTGACTCTAATAGCCTTCTTGTGTGATGGCCTGTCAACCAACTCCCATGTGTTGTTCTTTTTTATCATTTTGAGCTCCTCATGCATTGTGAATCTCCATTCCTTATCTTTAGCAGCTTCTATGAACCTTACAGGTTCTAAAATTGAAACACTACACCTTTGATATATATCAGAAAGTGTTCTTGTGCCTCTAACATGTATATCATCAACATCTCCATCTAGAAATTCTGGATTTTTTGTTTTTCATCATCTTTCCAGCTCCAGGTGTCATTCTCTATGAACTTTACATCCCTGCTAACAATGAGTTTATCATTTTGTGGTTGATAGATCATGTAAGCTTTTAAGAGACTGTTGTATCCTATAAAAATTTCAGGTTCAGCCTTCTTAGTCAGCTTATCTCTTTTCACCTGAGGTACATAAGAAAAGCAAAGACAACCAAATATTTTCAGATTGGTTAGTAAAGGTTTGTAACCAAACCAAGCCTCAAATGGTGTCTTCTTCTAAGGCCTTAGTTGGCAATATGTTTAGCAGAAATACTGATGTACTTGCAGCTTCAGCCCAAAATTTCTTTGGCGGCCCTTTCTCATGGAGCAAACACCTTGTCATCTCCATTAGTATCCTATTTTTCCTTTCTACTACACTATTTTGTGGAGGAGTATAAGGTGTCGTTAGCTGATGGTCAATTCCTACTTCATTACAAAACTTGTTGAACTTTTCTGAAGTATACTCAGTTCCATTATTTGTTCCTATCACCTGAATTCTGCAATCACTCTAATTTTCCACAAAAGCCTTAAATTTCCAGAATACATCAGCGACCTCAGATTTACAATTTAAAAAATAAATCCAACAATATTTGGTACAATCATCAATAAAGGCAATATAGTACTTACTACCCTTTAAAGATGGTATTTTTTGAGGTCCGCCTACGTCTGTATGAACAAGTTGCGGATTATTCTTGGCCCTCCATGATGAATTCTGAAAAAGGAAGCCTTGTTTGCTTCTCGTATTGACAAGCTTCACAAGCAGGCAGATTTTTCTCAAGGCTTGGGAGACCTTCTGCTAGTTGATTTTCTTTCAGGAAGAGTATGGCATCATGATGAAAATGTTCGAGTCTTTTGTGCCATAACTCTGAGTTATTTTCTAACTAGACAACTGTTTCTTGCTCCTCCTCCAACAAGTTCAAGGCAAAACTTTTTTCCCTCATTTTGACCTTGAACATCTCTTTATTATTAGCATCCTTGATGACACATGCTTTTTTTCAAATAATACTTTGAAACCATTTTCAAGTAGTTGCCCAACACTTAAGAGGTTTTGATCAAGAACAGGAACAAAAAGAACATCAGTTATAAGTTTCAAACCTGTAAGGCTTTCAATTGCAACTGTTTCTCTGCCTTTCGCATCAAGATATTCTCCATTTCCAATTTTGAATTTGCAATTAAAAAATCTATCTAGATTTTTAAAGAGCTCTTCATCTGAGGTCATATGATTTGTGCATCCGCTATCAATTAACCAACTTTCAAAATCACTTTTGCTAGCAAAACAAGTTGCTACAAATAATTGCTCTTCTTTATATTAATTTACAACATCCTTGGCTTCTTATGGTTGCGATTGTGACTTGCATACCCTCTCCATATGGCCTATTTGACCACATTTGTTGCACTTCACATCTGGTCTCTGCCAACATTTCTGTTGAGAGTGATTTTTCTTCTTGCAATGAGAGAAGGGTGGATGACTTCTTCCCTGATTGTTGTAATTATTGTCTGGCCTTGGCTTCTTGTTCTTTTTCCTTCCCTTGTATGACTCGTTGTTCTGTGATTTAGCTTGAAAAGCACCTTTAACAGAACCTTTTTTCCTCATTATTCTACTTTGCTCTAATACCTGTAAAGCTTTAACAAGTTCTACCAAGGTAACGCTTGACAGATTCTTAGAATTCTCTAATGAAGATATTACGGCTTCATATTTCTCAGGAAGTGTAACAAGAATTTTTTGAACAATTCTTTCATCAGTCAAATCCTTACCAAACAATCTCACCTTGTTGGCCAAGTCAAATAGCTGATCTGCATAATCTTTTATAGTTTTTGATTCTTTCATTCTCTTCATTTCAAATTCCCGAATCAGATTCCTCACTTGCATATTCTACATTCTTTCATTTCCTGGGTATTCCTTTTTTAGATACTCCCAAATTTCTGCAACAGACTTTATTTGCATAATTTTGGTAAGAATTGAAGGGGATACTGTAGAGAAAAGGCAAGCTTTGGCTTTGGCTTTCCTTGTCTTTTTCTTCTTGTGATTTTTCATCTGATTCACTGTTGGATTATCTCCAAGAGGAGTTACTTCGTAGTCCTCTTCTACTGCTTCCAATAGATCTAGTGCTTCAAGATGAACCATCATTCTAATTGCCCAAGCTTGATAATTCTCACCATTGAAGACTGGTGGAGTTAAGAAGCTTGTTTCATAATTTACTTTCTCTAAAGTATTTAAGACAATAGTTCAATGAATAGTTGTATATGGTTCACTCTCTTCTCAAAGGTCCCTCAAGATGGCAATGCTCTGATACCAATTTGTTGGAGAAAAAAATAGATAAAGACAGAAAAGAACAGAGGAACTATGGTTTAAGTGCTGATGTTTATTGAAATATTGACTTCCATATATATACAAGAATTCATAACTGAAGAGATAAAGAAAAGGAGTAAAATAAGCTAATCATTATCTCTAACTATAGCCTAAAAAGTAGCAACAGAAAAGATCTGATTCTGCCGCAACATTGTGGTCTTATTTTTCTAAAGTAAATCCAACTTTTAAGCTACATTGAATTACAGTAGAAAACTGCAACTAATCTCCAGCTTTTGAGGCACTAGTTTCAACATAAACAAAGAAGCTGGCCAGTCACCACGAAGAATGACCAGCGGCCGTGATGGCCATAGACAGTGGTGAGACGGTAGTGTAGGCTATGGTTTAGGGTTTAGCATGAGAGAGAAGAGAGTCATTTTGAATCGTGGTCTAAAACCCTCGTAAATATCAAGACGTAGAAAAATGTTTTTTTTCTTTTAATATATTAAGCCGTAAAAAAATATTTTCTTTTCTTTTAATATATTAACGCATAGAAAAATATTTTTCTCTGAAAATAATGGTTCTTGTTATTTTTAATATATTTTTCAAATGGGTTTTGGGTTGGGTTGGGTTGGATATTTTTTAAATTTTATTTATTAGATTTAAAATAAAAAAAAGTGGGGTTCATCGAAAAAGTTACTGTATTTTGGACATGTGATTTTTGTATTAGTTTACCCAAAGTTAAGTTATTTTTATGTAAGAAAAGATAGTTAAGTTATTTTTGTAAAAAAAAGTGATAGCTAAGTTACCATTTGTAAAATTTACCCAAGAAAGTAACCCTGCACACAGAAAAATCCAGCAGTGTGTAGCACTATATGATAATAACCATAACATATATATATATATATATATATATATATATATATATATATATATATATATATATTAATGTTATGCAGGATGGAATGATGCAATGAGATGTGTGGCCAATGCAGAAAAGTAAAACCAAAATTATCCCTCGGGTCGCCCGAAATCATCTCTCGGCTCATCAACAAAAAAATAAATGGAAAAAAGATCCGAAAATGTCCCTCAAACCGAGTATAAAGATGGTACAATCTTTCCAAAAACCAAATCAGTGATAAAGGTGGTACCATCTCTCTCTTAAAACTGAAAGTCAGTGTAATTCCTCAAATCTGACATTTTCCATGCGAATGATGTGTGAATATGCAAATGCAGGCGCAACTATATATATAATGAGGGACGGTCATAATAATGTTTATAAGTCATTTTCTGATGTAATTGAAGTCAAAAAGGGAAGATTTCATGAGACTCTGCTTGATAAATGGGTCAATTATTCAGGACGTTCTGTCATTGTTGTGGGTCCTTCACTTTTATTACATCAATGTGGATTGCCTCGTGAAATAGCAATGTAACTTTTTTGGACATTTGTAATTCGTGGTCTAATTTGACAACATCTTGCTTCGAACATAGGAGTTGCTAAGAGTAAAATTCAAGAAAAAGAGCCGTAAATTCAAGAAAAAGAGCCGATTGTATAGGAAATCCTTCAAGAAGTTATGAAGGGACATCATGTATTGCTGAATAGAGCACCCACTCTGCATAGATTAGGCATACAGGCATTCCAGCCCATTTTAGTAGAGGAGTGCGCTATTTGTTTAGATCCATTAGTTTGCAAGGGATTCAATGCCTATTTTGATGGATATCAAATGGTTGTTCATGTACCTTTATCCTTGGAGGCTCAAGTAGAGGCCCGTTTACTTATGTTTTCTAATATGAATCTTTTGTCTCCAGCTATTGGGGATCCCATTTCCGTACCAACGCAAGATATACTTATCGGACTCTATGTATTAACAAGCAAAAATCATCGAGGTATGTATATATATATATATATATATATATATATATATATATGTATATATATATATATATATATCCTCCATATATATGAAATAGGGTGGAATAAGTCCATATCGTAGGCATAATCCGCTGAAAAACCTGGTACCATACAATCCTGGGCCATAGGCCCCACAAGTCTCAATAGACAGGGAAAAATACGGAAGTTAACAAGGCATAACATAAGCTAAAAGCTTTAATCCTTTGATACCACAAAACCCAACCCCAAACCTAAACTAAGGATTTCGGTCTAATCCTAATAACAAATAAGCATCCTGAAACTAAGGCTCAAGCAAGAATACTACTTCTAAGTCCCACAAACAAGCCATAAATTCAGAATTTGATATAAACTTAACTCTACCTAGCAATTCCCCTAACCAGCATGCAATTTATACTCTATATCCTCTACCTGGGCTAAATCTAAAGAAAGAAAAACCCTAACCTACCTCACAGCTGAACAGTAGTTATGAACCATTACACGGAAGTTTTCCCCTTCTGTAAAGTCTCAGACTGCAGCCACTCTATCAAATATATAATCTACACATTAATACCAGACTAGCGATACCCATATTAATATGTCATGACCTAAGTCTACACTCTAGACGTAACATGGTGCTAAGAGCCACAAGTGACCCCAAGCTAACTTATGGCATGGCATAACACTAATCATTCGGAATAGATAAAACTGAGCGGAAGCTAAACTGAATTAAATATAAAATGTAAAACAATATTTCAAAAATAAAACTAAGTCTAAAAATTGATATCAAACTGAAACAAGCTAAAATATCTGACTTTATGTCTAAAAAGTCTTTACTACTGATTAGCTCCTAGAACAAGTCCCCAGCTAACTAAAACAAAATACTAAAATTAAGCTAAACTCCAAGTCCTCAAATGAGGAGGAATCACCAAGCTGGATGGATATGTTGTCGAACTAGTAGCCACGAGTCTAGGGGCGAGCTGCTGCATCTACATCATGAAGGATGCAGCACAAGGAAAAATATATGATCAGTACTTTGAATATACTGAGCATACTGAAAATACTGATGTATTGTACTGAATGCAAACTGAGTGCAAAGAACTGAGCAGTAGTACAATGACCCAATAATGATATACATATATACTGATATGCAAGGATACTCTAAAAAGTTATAATACAATGTAAGTGAAATTGAACTGGGGGTCATGTACAAATATACCGAGTTTTAGTCTATGGGAGAACCTATTAACCGACATAAATCACATGAGCTAATGTGGAGTGCAATGTATACACCCAATCAGGAGGACCCAATATACCTTGCCACGGTATAAAGGCATGACTGATGTGATCACTAATTGATATCCAACTGGAGGCTAAATGAACCTACAGTAGCATATAGTTCTAAGACTTTGGGTGAAACTGAGACTCTAGTCTAACTCGCTGCGAAGTACTACTCCCAAACTGATTATACTGACAGCTCATTTAAAACTGGTGTTCTGAAAATAAAGCATGAACTAGTTTGATTACTATTTGTACTGATATTCTGAAATACTAACTAGTCATGCTAAATTTACTGAGTTCTAGGATCATGTGTTCATAACATGCCAAGATGTTCTGAAATAGACCAAAATCTATCAAATCATGCATAATGGTTCTTCAAATATAACAATTGATTTAGGATTTCTGAAATCATGCAACAAGAACATAGCAATATAATAACTTGTACAGACTAAAAATCTCTTAGTTGTAGAGAATGGGTTTGAACCCTAAATCATGGAATCATGGAAATTATAATTGAAAGTTTGAGAACTTTGGGGCATGAGGGTGAAATAAGGCCCTCATTAAAATTCCACATACCTGTTTGAAAAAGTCTTGGACTGAAGCTTAGAGGATTTGATCTAGAGGATGAACTCTAGGCCTGAGGTCTGAGAGAACACTTTGTTTTCTTTTTTTGAGTTGGATCGAGGGAACGAGGGGGAATGAGTTGCTTCAATTTATAAACCCCTCTCTCAGAGAATTAAAACAACTTAGTTTAGGGGTGAAGGTAGTAGGTAAAGACTAAAATACCCATTTTGGATGTTTCTGAGAAGTTGCTGAATTTTTTGATGCAGGGTTCATGGATTGAAACCAAGATTCGTGAACCTCAATCCATGGCTTGTGGATTGGGTTTGTAGTTTCTAACAATTTTTCCATGGATGGTGTTCCATGGCTTGTGGACTGTTCCATGGGTCGTGGACTGTTCCACGGGTCGTGGACCTTGCACATGGTTCTCAGGCAAACTTGCAAGGTTGCAGGATTTGCTAAGACTGAGTTTCACGGATGGTTTCCATAGCTCTGGACTGTTCCACGGGTCATGGAACTTAGAAAAAAATTTAATCTGGATTGTTATAATATTTCCCTCTTGGGATCATTTGTCCTCGAATGAAGACTAAATAAGCTAAGATGGTAGGGAAAGAGTTGAAATACCATAAACTGAGTTCTAAAAGTTGAAGTACTGATTTTGTAACTAATTTTTGACTAAAATATAAACTGAGCTGAATTCATGAGACATGTATGCATACTGAGAGCATAAGAACAACTGATGGGACATGAAAATGATGAGAATACTAAAGAGGAAATTGTTACCTTAAGTTGATACTAACTAGAAGGGAAGAGGTGAGGGTACTTGGTCATCATATCTTCTTTTGCTTCCCAAGTACCTCGACTAACTGGTTCCTCCAAAGGGCCTTCATCAAAGCAACTTCCTTATTCCTTAACTTACAAACTTGATGGTCAAGAATCTCAATTGGGACCTCTTCGTAAGAGAGACTATCCTTCACGTCCATACTCTCTAATGGAACAACTGAGGCCAGATCACCAATGCACTTCTTTAACAAGGACACATGAAAGACTGGGTGCATCGATGCTAACTCTGCGAGCTACTCTAATTCGTAGGCCACATTACCAATGCGCCTTATAATCTTTTAAGGACACATATATCGGGGACTAAGCTTTCCCTTATTTCCAAATATCGTCACTCCTTTCATGGGTGAAACTTTCAAAAAGACCCAATCATTAACTGCGAACTCAAGTTCTCTTTTCCTCACATCTGCATACGATCTGATAATTATGAGTTGTTTTCAGCCTCTCTCTAATCAGATAAACTTTCTCCATAGCCTCATGAACTAAATTAGGCCCTATAAAAGTAGCTTTACCAACCTCAAACCATCCAATAGAATATCTATATCTCCTACCATAAAAGGCCTCAAACGGAGCCATTTGAATACTGGAGTAAAAATTGTTATTGTAGGCAAACTCAATGAGAGGTAAGTGATCAACCCAATTACTTTAAAGTCAATCACGAAAGATCTCAACATATCCTCTAAGGTCTGAATAGTCCACTCTACCTGACCATTTGTCTGTGTGTGGAAAGCACTGAGATTAACTTAGGTAGCGAGACCCTTTTGAAAAGATTTCCAGAACTGCAATGTGAACTGAGTTACCCTACCTAATATGACAGACAAAGGAACTCCATGCAATCTGACCAACTCCCAAATGTAAAGTCTAGCATAATCCTTGGTTGAATCTGTAGTATTAACTAGCAAGAAATGTGTTGACTTAGTCATTTGGTCTACAACAACCCATATGAATCATGTTGTCAGTGTGTATGAGGTAATCATGTGATTAAGTATGTATTTATCTATTCCCACTTCCAAGTAGGAATGATGATATCTTGAGTCATACCTCCTGGTCTCTGGGAAATTCAGACACTTAGCTACAACCTCCGCGATATCCCTCTTCATGTTATTCCATCAATAGACTTCTCGTAGATCACAGTACATCTTGGTGGCACCTGGGTGAATAAAATACCAAGAACTGTGATCTGTCAGCAGCCACTATCTTAAATTATTAACATCGAGAACATACAAGCGGCCCTAATAGAGAAGCACACCACTTTCCCCTTAGGATAAAACCTTCACTTTTTGATTGTGGACTGCTTCCTTAAACTTAAGAAGAATAGGATAAATATCCTATTTTTCCTTCACCTCCATCACTAGCAAAGATTTTGCACCATTTTATACTATAACTCCATTGTCGGCTGAATCAATAAGACAAACTCCCAATTAAGCAAGTATATGAACATCACGAACCAAGTCCTTCTTTTCATCCTCCACATAAGCAACACTACTCATAGATAGTCTCCTAAGAGCATTGGCCACTACATTAGCTTTAGCTGGATGGTACAAAACACCATATCATAATCCTTCAACAACTCAAGCCATCTTCTCTAGCGAAGATTCAGATCCTTCTGAATGAACACATACTGAAGTATTTTGTGGCCAGCAAATACATCCACATGAACTCCATAAAGGTAGTGCCTCCAAATCTTCAAGGCAAAAACTATTGCTACCAACTCAAGATCATGAGTTGGGTAATTCTTCTCATGAACTTTGAGCTACTTAGAAGCATAAGCTATGACCTTACCATGCTTCACTAATACACACCCAAGGCCAACTTTGGAGGCATCACAATATATCATAAACCCATCTATACCCTCTGGTAGGGTCAAAACTGGGGCAAAAGTGAGTCGAGTCTTCAACTCCTGAAAACTCTTCTCGCAAGCATCGTACCACTAAAACTTGACTTCCTTCTTAGTTAATATGGACATAGGAGAAGCAATGGATAAAAACCTTCAATGAACCTCCTGTAGTAACTGTCTAATCCCAAGTAACTCCTAATGTCTGGTGGAGAGATGGGTCTAGACTAGTTCCTAACTTCTTTGGTCTTTTGAGGATCAACCTGAATGCCCTTACTAGAAATGATATGACCAAGGAATGCCACTGATTTCAACCAGAATTCACACTTATTGAACTTAGCGAATAACTGGTGATCCTTTAGGGTTTTCAAAATAATCCTTTAATGGTCTGCGTGCTCACCCTCATTCTGAGAATAAACGAGGATGTTATCTATGAAGGCAATGACAAACATGTCCAAGTACTATTTCAACACCCTATTCATCAAATCCGTAAAAGCTGCAGGAGCACTCGTTAGCCCAAAAGACATAACAACAAATTCATAGTGACTATATCGAGTTCTGAAGGCTATTTTTAGAATGTCACACTCTCTGACTATGAGCTAATGATAGTCGGATCTGAGGTCTATCTTTGAGAAAAACCTAGCACCATAAAGCTAGTCAAACAAGTCATCAATCCTATGAATGGGATACTTGTCCTTGATTGTGACTTTGTTCAACTAATGGTAATCAATGCGCATTCTGAGAAAACCATCTTTCTTACACATGAAGAGAACTGGAGCACTCCATATAGAGATGATGGGTCAGATGAAACCTTTGTCTAAGAGGTCTTTCAGGTGATCTCTCAATTTTGACCAAGTTTTTCATCGATCGAGCGTATACCCTGGATGTAACATGGTGCTTAGAGCCACAAGTGACCCCAAGCTAACCCATGGCATGGTATAATACTAATCATTCAGAATAGATAAAACTGAGCAGAAGCTAAACTGAATTAAATATAAAATGTGAAATAATCTGAGTAATTTCAGAAAAAGTCTGAAAAGTGATATCGAACTAAAATAATCTAAAATATCTGACTCTATATCTCTAAAGCCTCTACTACTAACGAGATATTAGGACAAGTCCCCAGCTAACTCTAAATACTAAAACTAAACTGAAAGTACTGAAATACTAAAATAAAGCTAAATTCTAAGTCCTCGAATAAGGAGGACTCACCAAGCTGGTTGGATATGCTGCCAAACTACTAGCCACGCGTTGGGGTGAGCTGCTGAATCTACATCATGAAGGATGCAGTACAAGGAAAAATATATGGTCAGTACTTTGAATGTACTGAGCATGAGAGATATGTAAACTATAAGATAAACTGAGCATGCTGAAAATACTGATGTATTGTACTGAATACAAATTGAGTGCAAAGAACTGAATTGTAGTACAATGACCTAATAATGATATACATATCTATTGATATTCAATGATACTCTGAATATTTATAATATAATTTAAGTGAAACTGAACTGAGGTCATGTACAAATATACTGAGTTTGAGTTTTTAGGTGAGTCTATTAACCGACATAAACCACGTGATCTAACATAGAGTGCAATGTATATTTTCCATCGGGAGGACCCAATATACCTTGCCAGGATACAAAGGAATGACTGATGTGATCACTAAACTAATGCCCAACAAGGAGCTAAATGAACCTACAGTAGCACATAGTTCTAGGACTTTGGGTAAAATTAGCACCCTAGTCTAACTCGGTGCTAAGTACTACTCCCAAACTGATTATACTGACAACTCATTTTAAATTGACGTTCTAAAAATAAAGCATGAACTAGTTTGATTACTATTTGTACTGATATTCTGAAATACCAACTAGTCATGCTAAATTTACTAAGTTCTGGGATCATGTGTTCATAACATGCCAAGTTGTTCTGAAATAGACTTAAATCTGTCAAATCATGCATAATGGTTCTTCAAATATAACAACTAATTTTGGATTTCTTGAAATCATGACTAGATACTAAAAACAAGAACCATAGCAATATAATAACTTGTACAGACTGAAAATGTCATAGTTGTAAAGAATGAGTTTGAACCCTAAATCATGGAATCATGGAAATGATAATTGAAATTCTAAAAACTTTAGGGCATGAGGGTGAAAGGAGGCCCTCATTGAAATTCCACATACCTGTTTGAAGAAATCTTGGACTGAAGCTTGGAGGATTTGATCTTGAGGATGAACCCTAGGCCTGAGGTTTGAGAGAACGCTCTATTTTCTTTTTCTAAGTTGGATCGAGGGAATGAGGGGGAATAAATCACTTGAATTGATAAAAAAAACCTCTTAGAGACTTAAAATGATGTAATTTAGGGATTAAGAGAGTAGGAAAAGACAAAAATACCCTTTTTGGATGTTTCTGAAAACTTGCTGAATTTTCTGATGCAGGGTTCATGGATTGAAACCACGATTCGTGAACCTCAATCCACGGCTTGTGGATTGGGTTCGTTGTTTTTGAAAATTTTCCATGGATGGTGTTCCACGACTCGTGGACTGTTCCACGGGTCATGGACCCTGCTCATGGTTCTTAGGCCAACTTGCAAGGTTGCAGGATTGGCTAAGACTGAGTTTCACGGATGGTTTCCATGGCTCATGGACTGTTCCACGGGTCGTGGAAACTAGAAATCTTTTTATTTATCTAGGGTGTTACATGATATAATACAATTTGGGCTAGAAATTGGGTATAAAATCGACCCTCAAGGCCTGTCGACAAAAATAAAATTTATTCCGCAATTATCCCACCCATATTATAAGGAACTCATCCCCAAAATCTGGGCAAAGACGAATATCAAATAGGGACCCAAATCAGCGTGGGAACTCACTTGATCAATGGAGGAAAACAAGGATTTAGAAACCCAATTCTCGAATTAATGATGGAAACGAAGCTAAGATGAGTAAGAGAAGACAGTGAGGAAGAAATAGGACTTACATGCACCAAGAATCACCAAATATTGAAGACAATCCTTTTAAACCGAGCTCACAATCTATGAAAGTTTTGGAATAAAATGAAATAATGAAGTAGAAGGTCCTTTAAAGGACCAGTGATTGTTGCACCTGCAGAAGATTTATTGCAGGCACGATGCCGCAAGATAGAAAGCCACCATCTTCCTCAGGTTGTGCAAGAGGGGGCCTTTTTCTACAAGCGTGAGTCCACAGCGGCGGAGAAATTTCGTAGGAGAGGAACTCTGGCCGCTAGAGCGGGCAACACAGGAGCAGGAAAAGATCTACAAGAGAAATCCCTCTTGACGTGACCATCTTCCACTGGCGCAGCTGCACCTGCACCAGTTGCATCAGCAGCTTAACCAAAGGCAACTAAACTCTAAACAGACCTCCGAGATTTGTTTAGAACCCCATGGACACAAACCAAACATGCTACCCAACTGGAAACAGCATTCCAGACTCTATGGAATTGATGAAATGACCAACAGAGGTCGTCTTGATAAAATGTTGACCGAAGTCAACATTTTAACCATAAACACTAAAATTCACTCAAGCACTCGAAATGAGTCCAAAAGTCTCGGCCTCTCGGGAACAAAACCAAAGGTCATACTAGCCTAAAGTCCACCTTTCGGAGGTAACAATACTGTCAGAATTCCCATCCGAACCTTTTTTCCAAGAATATTGACCAAAGTCAAATTCTTTCAAATAAAAGCTCTAAAATAAGAAAACCCATCTAAAACCCAACTAAACACCTCGAAAATTGTTCCATCCATCTCTGCAGGTCATAAATACAGTATAGAAGCTATGAGAAGGGTTAAAATGGTTACAATGCATGGAAGTATGAAAACACAAAAAAAATGTGGAGGATCATTACACAAGAAAATAAAAAAAATTGACTAAGAACCCAATAATTAATATTAATTTAAAATTTTAAATAAAAAACTAAAATTTACAGTTGTCATGTCAACAAATAGGTATCAAAATTATATTTTTAGAAATAATGACCATGGAAGCTAATTTGAGAAAAATTGAAAGACTCTTATAAGATAAAACTAAATTGAATAACTATAATGGTCAATTACCCAAAGTTGAGTGATTATCCAAACTTCTAACTCTAAAAATTTACACAAAGAAGGAAAATGTCTTTGTTGAGTTCATGCAACAAAGATTCCACTATTGCATAACTCAAAATCAAACTAAGATTTCTGTGCAAAACTAGCTTTAAAAAAATTACTTCAAAAACACTTTTTTTGCACGAAACCTAAGAAACGCCAATTTTTAAAAAGTCTATTTGTGTTTTTATTTTCTGTGCTAGTTCTTATACTTATGCAATGATTTTCCACAATGATGTATTTTTTAGTGTAAGGGCCTCTTGCCATTTCACACAAAAGTTAATTGTGAAACTTACCTTTGGAAAAATTTCATATCCAAATGAAAATTAAAAATTAGAGACCAAAGGAAAATTCAAAATTGACCATTGAGATATCTTGTGGGTTACAGTCCAAGGGACAAAACTTTGTCGCCCAAAAGCCTCAAGATAACCTAGACGGTCAGGCCAAAGTGAATATTGCTTTGGTTGTTGGGCCTAGACGGATAGGTGGAATTCGAATTAGTATTTCTAATATGATGATGAGGAAAATCTTAATAAGAATGCTAAATCACTAGAGAGGGTGAATATAGAAGCCTACAAATTGCTGACAGTTGAACTCGAAAAGAGGTGCTCTAAAGCTTGCCTTGGTCAAAAGAGGGGAAAGTTAGGAGTAACACAAGGACAACTTCTAGATTTAACTATTAAAGTTCCTTTAGAGTTATAACTTATAGGACAAAATCACAAGGCCATTGAAATGATACTTATATTTGATCCAAAAAAACTTGAGGTGACTGAAAAAGAAGTGAGGCAACGCGAAAAATATTATTTAATTGCATGATTTTCTTTAAATGGGTTAATTTTCAAAAGGAATAGTTTAATTTTTTTCATTCAAATGGGCTGGTCTTTAATTTAGATAAAATTTCAAAAATAGCGGCACCTTGATGCCTATTTACCAAACATAGCAACAGTTTCAAAATTTGCATTGTATCTGTAATGACCCTTCCGGTCATTTATGCGGTTTCGTCTTTCTTGTACCGTTAGAGCTTGCCTATAGTGGTCCCAAGTCATTTATGGCTTGTTGAGACCAGTAGTTCGGAGTCCGGGCCGTTTGTTTGGTTTTTTTGTCCATTCCTGATTTTAGAGCTTTTAACTTTAGAAATTGTTGACTTTAGTCACTATTCTTAATGAACGTACTCAGAATCAAATTTTGACAGTTTCCTAGCTCCGGAGCATGGACTTTGGTCTAGTGGGACCATTGGTCAGGATCCAGGAGCTTATCAGCTTGAAATTCTCTCTCGGTCTGTGTTTTCAGGCTAGTTGGGCTTGTTTGGTTGACTTTGATCAATATTTGGAGAAGATGGCCTCGGATAAAAATTCCATCAGCGAGGTTAGCTTTGGAATATCGAGTTTAGGCTAGAGGAACATTGGTTTGGATCCCGAGGCTTCCAAACTTATTTTCGGCCATTGGGTTCCATTTTGGAAATAGTTGGCTAAAGGTTGATTTTGGGCGGGGGGGCCACTTTTTATTAAATCGACCTTCGATGGGATTTTTGTTGATTCTATTGGATCCGGAATGTCATTTTTAGTCGAATAGCTCAGGTCATTTGTATTCACGGGACCCCGGATGCGTTCCCGAGAACTTTAAGTATGAAAAATCTGCCCTTGACAGCTGGTTGTTGTCATGGGCCCTTTCGTTCATCGCGTTCGCGGAAGGGTGGCCGCGTTTGCGGAGGCCATTTTCCAGCCGCCCCAACTTTATTCTTCGCATTTGTGAGCCTTGGCCGTGTTCGCAAAGGGCATTTGGCCAGCTGCCCATTTTGTTCTTCGTGAAGGCGACGCCTTGGCCGCGTTCGCGAAGGCCAAGGCAGTCAACTTAAGTTGGCTTTTCCTTGTTTTCTTCTTCACTTCTTCAAACACAACAAGTCCGAACCTCCATAGCCAAACACCTAAAATCCTCAATATTCCTCCATAATTATTCCCTACTGGTTGGAGGGCATTGTTGTGATGATCCTTTCTCGATTATCGACTTCTAAGACAGGTAAGTCCTCTCTTAATTTCTCGTTTTCTCCATTAAATTTCTCTTAATTCCTTAAATGGATGGGCTATTTTGGAGTCCCATTTCATGTCTGTTTCCACTCAAATTTTGAGCATGTTTTTCCGGGATGGTAAAGAACACATATGTATTTTTCATTTTTGGTTCGGATTGTAGGGCCCACGGGCCCGTTTGTGATCCGGATTTTGACCTGGTTATGTTTATGGCATTATGGGTATCGTTAGTCTTGTATTAATGTGTAGATTATTGTAGTGATAGTACTTTTATGATTCGGAGCTTCTCGGGGCAGTTCGAGCCTGGAAGACATCGTTCTCGCAACTAGTTATCGGACGACAAGTAGGTTATGGCTTTCCCTACCTAGACTTTGCGTATATAGGCTATAACTGCATTAATTAGCATCCTTAGGTGGGTTGTTATAGGTTGGTACCTCAGACCTTGTTCGCCTTTTCTGTCCGTTTATTTGTACGTTGATTGTAGTATTCGTATCAGTATTGTATATTACTCTTGTAGTCCTGTGTGGCCTTGTATTGACTCTGGAACATAGATGGTAGGTTATTTGGGAATGTCCGCGAGTCCCGAACATATAGATATCCTTCTAGGCTGGTTATGACTGTTGTAGAGCTATTGAGCCTGTGTAGGGCCGATAGCAAATATTTGTGAGCCATTTTGGGCTACTCTATTGTTTGCGAGCATATCATACATGAAAAAGGTTTTCCCTGCATGTTTTACTACTGATTTTTCTTTGAGCCTACTATAAATGATTTTCTAAACCTTGCATGGCTCCGAGGGCCCGTTTCGGTAATATGACTTCGAAAGGGTTTTGAAACTGGCTTTTAGGAAACCTCTCGGAGTAGAGAGGAAGGATACTACGATGATTTGATTACTGGTTTTCATCCTGATACTAGGCTTGGCTGGACCGTAGCGCTAGACATTGTTTTCTACGGATTTAGACGCGGATACAAGTTGGGGACCCTGTTTAGGGACTTTGATACTTGATTTCTATTTTAGACCTGGATACGTTCCGGGCACCCTCGATGAAGGTTATTGAGACATGACTACTGCTTTAGATCCGGATATACTTTGGGCACCCTGTGAAGGGTTTTTGAGATTACTACTACTGATTTAGACACGAGTCGAAGCTTGGGCATATACTACGAGGTTACGATTATTGAGTTACACTTAAGATTGCATGGTTTTGTATGTGCTCAAGGGGTAGACCTCCATGTACCCCTGTCGTTCCTGGGCCACAGGCAACGAGCCAACACAGCGTGCCAGGAGGGGGGGTGTACGGCGTAGGAGAGGTACACGGGAAAGAGCCTTCCATAGATCCTGCCTCTATTGGGCCTTATAGGTACCAGAGGGGGTAACAAATGGGGTACTATTACATCAGATTCATCATCATCATGCATATTTCACTTGGATTCCACCCTTTTTTGTTGTGTGTTCAGTGTACGCTCAGGTTGTATGGGCGGCTGGAGGGTTTATTTTCACTTGATTGTGTTCATCGGTTGCATGGGAGGCCGTTGGGACTGTAGGTAGATTATTACTTCTGACATTTTATAGAGCTTGTCGTGGTCCTTGGTTCTTAGTGGATTGGTAAGTTTTAGCCTATTGAGGCTCCGAGTTTGGGCTTGAGTATTGAGGGGCTAGTGAGTCTTATGCTATTGAGGCACTGTTGTGCGATCTTCTGAGCAGATTTGTGGGTTTCTGGTTCTATTCCCTGTCATGATTTTGGGTAGTAGCCATCGGTTATGGTGGTTTAGTTATTTCGCTCTAGGTTTGTATTTGTGAGATTGATCCCGATTTATGTTTATCTTGATAGTTGGTGTTAAAATCATGTTTCTGTTAGTGTATGCCTTCTAGTTTGATTATGTTGGATTGCCTTCCTTCTTTCCTTTATACTTGAGGTTACCTGTATACCGCCATTTTTCTCAACTCTCTCTCTTTATTTACCTATATTGTTGTGCAAGGACTCCAGGTGTGTTCTTCTTTCCTTCACTTGTGATTCTATGTAATTATATCTTCTGTGCTATCATTGTTTACTTATAACTCTTGGTTGTCTATTTTTCGTGCTTGTTTTCATGTGCTTTATCCATTATTTTCTGTGACTGCTTTCTTGCTATCTGCTATTTACTATTTTTTATATCTTATATGCGCTCAGTCGGCCGATGATGGCTACTAGGTACTCGTTGCTTAGCAATTGGTGCTCATACTACACTTCTGCATCTTTTTGGTGTAGATATTAGTTGAGCTTTCGCCGTTGTTCGCGTTGGAAACTCGTACATCTTTTGGGAGATTCGAGACTAGGGTGAGCGCTTAACGATCGGGGCTTGACCATATCTCATCTTTTGTACTGTTACTCCTTGTACTTTCAGAGACAGATTTATATTGTATTGTGTTACTTCTAGCACTTGTATTCTATTAGAAGCTTCTATACTATCGATACCAAGTCTTGGAGTTAGTGTAGTTTCATTATGTATATATTCAAGTTTTCCTTCCGCTTTGTCTATCTTTATATTATGCTTCCGCTTATTTTTGTTTATTGTGCATATTGGTTAGGTAGTGGCCCATTGCTAACCGTTCCGAACTACAGGGATTGGTTTGCCTACTGGGGAGTTGTAAGTGCCATCATGACCTGAGAAATTGGATCATGACAATATCAGTAATACAATAATTCACTCTATATCAGAGATAGTTATAATAATTTATTTTATATTAATATATCAGTGTATCACTTATATTTATGAGATACTCTTTTATCATCACCAAAAAATCAAAAATTCAGATCTAAATCCTAAATACAAATCAAAAACACTCCAGATATAACCTAAATACAACATCAAAAATCACTAGATTCCTAAATACAACACGGAAATGTTTCAAACATAGAGATAAACACCACACCTCCACCATAAACCTCCATTTTCAGCCATGTAAATTCATCATTGACCACCGTCCTTATTTCAATACCAGAATAGAAATACACACAAGCACATTCATGAACACGGCACAATACAGGGAGATCTTTATTGTCTCTGTCGGAGGACGACGGCCTCATGTCCTCCATAGTTGTCCACAACTTCTTCTCTATTAATTTCCACATTTTTATCGATTTAGTGTTCACGATTTGGATAAAAATTGATCCAATTCGAACCAAACTAATTAAAAAAAATTAATTTTATTTTATTTAATTTGGTTTTACATTTTCTAAAATTAATAATATTTGATTTAGTTTTAATTTTGTCAAAAAAAACTAAAGAAATAATCGAACCGATAAATTATATACATATTTTTATAATTATATGTATAATATATTATTTCTATGATCATTTTAAAATATCTTATGTATGTTTTATGAAAATTTATTTATAATATAAATATAGGTGTACGCCATGTTACTTCTTTATGTTATTTATCTTATTTTTGAAATGAATTGTTATCTTTTTTATTTGAATGACCATTTCTTTTATTTTTGTATATCATTAATAATCAATTAATCGAACCAAAACTGATAACTATCAAATCACTAACTATATATTATATTTAGTTTGGTTTAGTTTTAATAATTTAAAAACTAATTATATTAATTTAATTTTGGTTTTGATCAATAAATAATCTGTGAATACCCCTAGCAATATTGTTACCAGGGAACAACGTGTGAACAAGGAAAAATAGAGAGAGATGTGTAACTACATGTTATGTCATTATGAAAAGTAAAGCATAAGTACCCGGCTAGAAAAGCTCCTAAGGTGAGAGTTTGAAAATCTCAAGCTAGAATGAGCTTAGATGAAAATATAGGGTGTTGTGCCTTAGATATAATTCGTGATTTGTGTAGTGTCATGTGATAGTATGGTATCCATATTTAGGTATTCAACTATCATAGAGTCCCGTAGAAAGTTTCGAGATGAGAATCGGAGTTATAGAACTCCGAATATGATAGTTTTCATGTCGGAGATAATTCGTGTGGTTCTTAAAATAAAGTGTGTTGTGAAATGAGAGACTGGGAGCAAGAAAATGGTGTTCTGGAAATTGTTGTTCACCGTGACAAGGGGACGCTTTATCACGTTTGTACGTCGTGATGAAGAACTGTCCATTGCAACGAGAAATTGGAGTAGTATACCTGTGCGTTTTGCAATTTTCAGAGTTATTGCTCATAATTCAACTTTGTTCTAGAGCTCTAAGAAGTGGGTTTTCCAAAAAAAAATAGGGCATTCTTCATCATTTGAGGTGAGTAATCGGTAAAGCTTCTTAGTTATTGATTATTAATCTTTCTTAGACCTTGGAGGAAAGGATTAATGGTGGAATTCTTGTATTTGAGCCCTAGAAGCATGAACTTGTGGAAGAACCCTATGGTAGGTGTAAAATCACCTAGAATTGATCATAGGATGTATATTTTTTATTCCTAGCATAAATTTGATTGTCTTTAACTTGATTAAAGTTAATGGGAACCTTGGGTTCCATAAAGATGAAACCTTTAGACATAAAAATGGTTAAAAAGATATGAACTTGATTAGAAACCTTTGAATATAATTCTATGAATGCAATGGAACTAGTTAGTGATTAATCAATCCTTGGGGAACACTAGAAACCTTATTTAAAGGGTAGAATTGATGGGTTGAATTTTCAAGGCCTAAAATAAAGAATAAATAATTGATTACTCTTATATTGTTGTTGTTTATAGATCTTGAGCATTCCAAAATATTAAAGAAGTGCAAGGCAGTGGTGAATTAGCTTGCTGGTGTTATTTGTTCACTCGAGGTAGGTTATAATTTTGAATTAGGGTTAAGACTCATTTTATTACATGCTATGTGGTGGAACTATGTAACTTGTGATTGATTTTTGGACATTGTTGAATTGTTTGTGTTTTTTCTATTATACTTGTATGAATAGGCTAGATGAACAGGAAGTGACAAGTGAGCTGAAATGGCTAAGTGTGATTGTACCTTAGACATTGTATATATTCATGAGAGATAGGTCTGAGAGACTGGTTATATAGATATTGATATTGATACAGTTGTTATGGATCGTATACCACGCCGATATGGTACATAGACACCTAGGGTCTCCTGCAGGTCATGGCTAGTAGGCAGAAATAAGACTCATAGTATGTGTTTACACTCTTTTATCTTATTTTACATTATTATACTGTCTTTCGTAGTGAACTGGTTGTGAACTGATATGGGACTAGAGGCACAGGTTATATGAGTGAAAGTTGATAGAAATAGTGAAGTGTGATATGATTGTTGAAAGTGACTATTTATTTCTCTTTTATAGTGATATGTTGGTAATTTATAAAGTTGAGATTGTTGTTATTGAATTGACTTGAAAAGACTGTCTATTGACTGATTAGATGCTAAGTGTTGAAGTTCCTTTTACTTGTTATATATTTTTGCTATATTCATGTCTTAGTTTGAGTCTACCTATGATACCTATCAGTACATAGTATTTTATACTAATACTACTCTGCACTCTTTCTTTGTTGAGTGCAGACGTGTTTCAGAGGCTAAGATGCGACCTCAGCTAGAGTAGAGGAGTTGATTGAAAATTTAAGGGTGGTCGTCCACTTTCTGATAAATATACAAGTGATCGTCCAAATCATCCTATAATCAAGGCTCCAATGGTAATTTTTATTTTAATTAAATTTTTCTAATTTTCAGCTATTTTTCTCTCAAATAATCTTTCTTCTTCTTTTTATTTTGTCATTTTCAATGCTTGAAGCTTGAATTTAATTGTCAAAGATTTTAATTGTAACTTCCACTTCAAAGTTTGAAGATTTAGAATTTGTAATTTTCTCCAATTTCAGAGTTTAGGTTGAAAATTTCTCTTTTAACTTTCTAATTTTTTGCTCTGTTAGGGTTAGTAATGACAAATGTGAACGTATGAAAGAAGCAGACTCAATTCTGAAAGGCGTAGCGTGATGCAAACATAGAATTTTACTGCATATGTAGACTTTTTGGTCGAAGGAAAATCCTGAAAGAAGATTTTGATTTTTTCCCTGCTATGGTGTATGTGTTTTCTCTTATATTGTTGATTTTCTTGAATTTAATTGATGTTAATGTATAAGTTTTTTATTTTTTTCAGCCTAAGAATTATAATTTTTTTATTTTTTTCAGCCTAAGAATTATAATTTTTTCAATGCAAAGACAGGGAAGAAGTGAATCAAAGATCAAAATTTATCCTCTCAAGATTGGTGAACAAAATCAAAGAGTTAAAAGAAGTAGGGAGGAGACAAGTTCAAATAGTTGAGCAAGTGATTGACATTGATAATTTGACAGTGGAGAGGAGGTGTAAAGGAAGGTCATTTGAATTAGTCCAAAGAAAGTGAAAATGGTGTAGGTTCAATTAAAAGTTCATTTAGTATATTCTGGTTTGTGTTGTTATTATGTTCATCATCAACATAGTCCAAATTAATGATTCAAAGATTGATTTAATTGAATTATCATAATATAGGTTAGATAATATATGTTTTGGAGCTATGTTTTGCTTGTTATATGCAATATGGCAAATTTTATATATCTATACATATAAATTAATCATTTCAATCAGAGCTTGTATAAATTGATTATTCAAACAACTAGGGAAGCAATTGAATAGACACAACACCATTTGTATTTTATAAGGTCTCACATAAGGCAAGCAAATTGAGTAAATATAGAAGCAACAAATAGCCAAGTAATTTTTGCATTTCATAAGGCCTCACATAAGGCAGAATTTACCAGTAACAACCTAAAACAAAAATAAAAGGCCTCTTAATATTAATATATAATCATTCTAAATAGAAAATGAGAAAATATTTTCATATCTACTAAATAACTTAAAACGGTGCTTAAAATAGTGCAACACTATAATTTCCATGGTTACTTGGACTGTGAAAAAGTGCTATTTTAACTTGATTACTTGAACTACTTTCTCTTGTATTTTTTCTTGTTGTTCTTTGATTTCTTGAAGTTTCCTTGTTGAGATGCTGTTTTTTTATTTTATCTTACTTGCAGTACTTGATTTGAAATTAAAATCACCCGTTGCATCAGCTAATCTTGTCACTTTTGTTGGACTAGTCGAGAAAATTTTACTGCTTGACATGCTAGGCTGCATTCAAATTATGAAAATAGTTTAGGGCTTCGAACACCTTGAATTAAGAAAATATTTCAGAACACTTTGATAACTAGCAAACACTCATATTAAGAATTTTGAAGCCATTTTCAGCTTAAAACACACTCATTTTTATGACTCTTGACCTTTTTTATGAGGTTGTGCTTTCGTTGTCCCTGTCCCCTTCCTCTTTTACCAATAGCAGGTACTGAAGATGATGCATAGAAATCAGGAGGTGCTATAAATGGGTGCAGTATAATCAACAGATTGGTATTGGATAGGAAGGAGGAGCGGTAGGTAGAGGAGGTGCACTAGGTGTTGCAAGTTTATTTCTAAGTGTCCCTCTTTTTCTTTTTGTTGTAGGCTCACCTTCTATTGGTGGTTTCTATCATAGATATAAATAGAAAGTTAGAAATGATATCAGTTTTATTATTGTTGTTTTCATAGATATAAATAAGAGAAAGTAAAAATATTACTTTTGGTCTGCCTCTTTCATTGTCTGAACCTGATGTTTTGCCCCTTTCCTTGCCTAAATTTAACGGTTCTTTCCTTGTTGATGACTCAACACCTTGAATTTATGGACACCTCTTTTATTGGTCTTTACCATTGAAGTTATTACATATTATTGTAATTTTATTTCTAGGTAAATTTTTATATTTTTTATTTTCAGCAGCTTCTTTCCTTTTAACCTTACTTGTCCTGCAAAGCATGTTTTTGATGTAACAGTGGGAGTAATAGATATAAGCGCATTTTTATATTTGTGACTGATTGAAAAATATTGGCATAAGTCCTCAACTAAGTCTCCTTGCTGTAGCAGTTGTTGATATAGTCAAGAAGGATCATACTTCTTAAAGTATATTGCAGTCATAACATGTTCACATGGTATGCCCTTTAGTTGTTATTCCCTAAAACTACAAGTCCCCTTACAAAGATCCACATTGTGTTGACATAGTTCTTCTCTCACTTCAAACTCAACAACTTCATTAAACTCAATATTACAATTCATAAATCTATTAATATTTTCCTCTACCTTCATAACCATTGGAGAGACATTACACCTTTATATATTTATAAACTCTTATAATTTAGCTATTCCTATCATCATCTTCACTCTTATCTTTTCGAGCATTGTAACTATTGTCTTGTTCCTAGCTGCCAAGATTCAGGCATTAAAACACTCATACATGTTATTATCTAAAGAATTAGATTATACTCTTAGATCATCCTTCAACGGTTTGACAAACAGATCCATGTATTTTTGTTCTCGTACTCAATTACTGTCCGGGCAAGTTGCAGCATTTGGTTACTACCGTTCTTAGCCACAGCAACTAACAACTAGCCTCTACAAACTCCTTTTAAGGAAATAACAATCTAAACCTATGCACCTCCTACAATTTACCCATGCCTTCTTCAGTGCATCAAAGTGTGTGTAAAAGCTCTAAAATACTGACCTAAAAAATGCATCAAATTCACCAAGTTTAACAGCGGTGCTTTCTAAATTGGTTCTCAACAGTTCATTTTTGTAGTCAAGAATTCTTTCAGATTCTACAATATGATTACCTATAATATCTTTCAATACTTTGACTCTTTCTCCCTTAACAGTAGTCTTTCCAACATGAATTTAAAATAAAAAAATTAGCTCTTGCAATTTAAATGCTCTTATATTTGGCTGCTCAGTTTTTCTGTCTTTAAAGACATTAGATAAGTACTTTGTATTACACAAATAATTTTTAGTTGTCTTATTGCAAGTGTGATTTGAATTGTAGATCTTTACCATGAAATCATTTGTTGTAGAGTCAAGATATGCATACAAAAATCATGAATAGTCATCCTTGTATCCTTGTATCTAACTCTAACCCTTTTTGGCTTATTCACCCACTTCTCTACTTAAACTCCCTTTTGAACTGCATATTTAGTTATTGCTCTTCTAAATTCATTCACATCTGCAAAGACCATACACAAGTGTCACACAACTTTCTTGGCATTAGGGTAATGAATAATCTTCTTTTTCGTTGCCCTACTCCTTCTTGATAATTTTACCCTTCTTGGTATATTTGCCTTACCAGATTCAATATCTTCATGTTCATCTTTATTACAACACTCATTTTCATCAATTTCAACAGCATCAGAATTTGGATGGTAAGGTTCATCACCTTCTAGCCTTCCTTTAAGACATATTTTACTTGTATCAGTTTCATCAAAATCTAGATTTGGTCTAGATTCACCTACTGATACCTCTTCGGTGTCAGCTGGCACTCTCTCCTTTCTTTTCCTCCTTTTAAAAGTCCTTTTTCCAGCCTTCAACTCCCTAACCTTCTCATGATATCACTACCATAATCCTCCTTATCATCTCCAACTAACCCACCTTCAGACTCAATATTATCCTCATTTGAGTAATCAGAATCCTTTTCCTTTATGAAATCAGATCTGCTGGACCTAGATTTGGATCATCATCATCTGCAGTAGCAGGATATGCAGTAGCACCATCTACAGTAATAGGAGTTGCAGTAGCACTAATTGTAGTAGGAGAGTTGTAGTAATGGCAGGAGTTGTGCTAAAAAAAGCTCTAGTAGTAGCAGATGTAGTGAGAATTATAGTAGAATGAGCTCTAATAGCAAATGCAGCAGTTGTAATAAAAGGGTCCTCACCATTTAAAGGCTTCTCATCTCCCCCAATGTTTTAACCTCCATTTGTTCAGGCCTTTATTAAAAGCTAAACCAGATTCTTTCATATTTCCCTGACTAATATTTTCTAATAAAATGGGAGCCACAAGTGGTTCATCAATCAAGTGCTTGAGAAATGCCTCCACTTCATCCTCATCTTCCAAAGAAGAACACATGTCTAAAATATCATATCATTCTCAAAATCTTTCAAAATGTCACAGTTAGATGGTTTAATATTAAATGTGCAAGTTGTGGTGTATCTCAATTTTTTGATGTAATATCGCAACTCTAAATGGGACATTCTATCCACATTAACATTCAAAAAATTTGTAGATTACCCACCATTGTATATTGGTTGCCCACTACTTAAATCAACATCCCACCATGGTACCATCTTAAAGTAACAAAGGTAAACCCACTCATCTCCCACCTGAACGTAATCAAAGAACAAAAGATAACTAAATTAACTTTTACACGACATTGTAATCAAAGAACAAAGGATACATATGGTAACATTACACGACATTTTACGAGAACGAAAAAATCTAATTTAATGACAATATGAACATAATATGGTATGAATTAAACAATGAAACACCATGATACTAACCGTGCACATACTATTTCACATAATTTGATTTTTCGTTTTTCGAATTAACAGTAACTCGAATAAACTCTAATCAAACACAAACTAAACTTAAATGTTAAAGAATTAACATTTACTCAGAAAATAAGGCGAATAACTAGTAAATATCATTCAGAAGCAAACTTCAATCGTCACAAATATATCCACTACGACTTCAGATCATCAAGAAGAATGGAGTGAAAGAGAAAAGAATGGAAGAAGTGAAGTTATGTTAGAATTAGGGATTAAGATCGATTTAAGGGGAAAGGTAAAGAAGTGGAGTCCACGTGATCAGAATTAAGGAGGGAAACTAAAAGAGATAATAATGGGGCCATCTCGTGTTGTTAAACATGTGTATATATCTAATTTAAGTGGACATGTCAACGTTTAAAGATTAGTTAATATATGAAATAAAAGGTTTGGGGGGTTAGATGATAAAAGGTTTAGGTTCAGGGTTAGATAATATAGGACCCCCGTGAAGTATAAGTGTGTAGATGGGAACTAACTTATAGGTTTGAGGGGCATTTGGCTATTTTCTCTACCAAAAACTAAAGGTCTTTTTTATTTTTGTCCGTTGGCAAACTTAATTAAGGACGCTAGTCAAAATATACAAAACATATAACCTAATTATATATAATATACATTTACGGTACAATATGTATATTTATATTTAATATACAAAACATATACATTTGCCAGCTATTATATTTTGGGGTGGTCCAAAAAGGTATTTATCCCAAAAATAAACCACGTGGACTCTAAGCTTTGAAGTCGCAAGTTCCACAGAAAGCAGTATAAAGTACAGTTCTCCCTGTTACAATTTGTACAACAAACTTTCAAGTAAATCAGACTAATAGATAGGAAAATCGCCCGACTAATGCTCCAATCCTCTCTAATTTCACAATGGGAAAAATGAGTTGATATCCTGCCCCTTTCTTTTGGGGTTTGGGGACCTAGTTTCTTTCTCCAAGTGAGTTTTTCACAAGGTAGGTAAAGCTGCATTACACACTACCTTTCTTAAACCCCACTTGTACAATTATACTAAATATGCTGTTCATTCACAATTATATTTTACTAAGCGTGAAATCCAGCGCTGACACTATTAATAATCAATAGATTAACTGGTAGCTCGACGACCCCTATTTCAAAGCTTTATCGTGGTTTGCAGTAACCTCTTCATAGTTTTTTCATAAACACACCGAATACCACCTTTGACAATATTTGATTTGGAGTCTCAAGTGTGGTTTGAAAAGGTCAGTGAAATGATAAACAGCTGTATCCCCAAATACAAGGCAAGATCAACAACAAAATTTTGGACTAATGAAGTTTCTTCTAGTAAACTTAAAATATCTGCTCCAAAAGATTTTTATATCGTCGGATGGCACAAAAAGAAAGCAAAATACTTTCCATATAACTATAAGGAAGAATACATACTGTAGCGACCAATACATTTGAATTACAGAAGAAATGTCTGATGAAAGGAAATTATAAATGGAATCATTGTTGGAACAATTCAAACTCCAGCAACCGAGACAAAAATGCGGGGAGGATGACATTTAATTAAAATATCTATCTACAAAGCTGCGATATACCAATTCTACAATATTAGTACAACATACTCAATACTGAAAAGAGCTCACCGGGAAAAGCAAGAACAAGAAACCACCCCAAACAAGAATATATGGATCAATCGTCTCAAAACCTAATTTTAAGATCTATAACCGGATCCAGACTGTGGTGGGCCAGGTGGCAACCTGTTAGGGGTGCGACGGCTAGCAGAACTCGAGCGTGAATTTGTATCACCATTTTCTGCAGGCTCATTGTAGCGGCGACTACTACTACCGGATCCATACCTAGAGAGACTAGAAGGGCCATTTGCAGCAGCATCAAATGCAGACCTCCAATCATCACCAGCTGACGGGCCTGATGCTGTTGGGCTACTTTCTGCAGAAGTAAACTGCAGAGCATGAATTTGAAATGTGCAAGTAAAATCTAAAACGCATCAAAAAGACAAAAATATGGTCTTCACAAATCAAAAGCTGCAGAAATAGAACAAAGCACCCTGGTATGGCATCCCTGCACGTGCACCCCACCCCCCAAGGGGGGTATTATTAACCATTAAATCAATTTACTCCAAATCACGGCTCCTAAAAGTCATTGATTGCAGTTTGAGTGTAACAGAATCCAGACTAGGGAGACGCAGCGCTAGCCAGGACACTAACTGGAAATTTTAGCTGGATGTGAAGTATTAGATAAGGACTATCAGCAATCGTGGAAAAACTTTGAGAAGCATAGTTCTGGCAAGGGTAAACGGGAAGTCTGTTGCATCTAAATAACAGATAACTAACATATTCAATTTGTAAAGATATGGCACCTAGGCCTAACTCAACCCCAAAAGCTAGCTCGTGAGGGGAGGATTACCCAAGTCCATATAAGCAAACCACCAGTCCATTCCTCAACCGATGTGGGACTTTTACCCACTCTAATACCTCCCCCCCTTCACGCCTAGGGCCCAATTGGAGCGTGGACCGGGAGCCCAAACGGGAATTGACCTGGCTCTGATACCATGTAAAGATATGGCACCTGGGCCTAACTCAATCCCAAAAGCTAGCTCGTGAGGGGAGGATTGCCCAAGTCCATATAAGCAAACCGTCATTTCATTCCCCAACCAATGTGGGACTTTTACCCACTCTAACACAATTAAACACAAAGAAAGTAATTAAGCAAATAAACTTGGTGGGACTTCAATTGTCCTCGGACAAGGAAAACAGATGAACCACCTGTAAGGGATGATGATTACCTGCTTCACCATTTGCGTAGCTGGCAGCAGCTGCTGCTCTATTGTCATGGATACTGAGTTGTCTAGTAAGCTTCGAAAGAAGAGAAGATTGTTTTTGAATGCGCTCTCTCCTGCGTTTTACATTCTGGTCCTCCTGCAGCAGCTCTTCAATTTTTGCAGTACTTTGGGCGCTAAAATCCAACAAGTCGAACAATATCAACACACTAAACCCGGAAGAATACCAACAAAAATGAAATATCCAATTTACTAAACCCAGAAGAAACTAAACAAAAACTATCTCTAAGGATGATGGTTTAACATAGTTCTTGCAGTAACTGCAGGTTTCCATGACACAAACTACTCTTTTGGCCCAAATTGGATGTCTAGATTTCATTCTATCAATTTATTGAAAAGAGAGATTTAAACTGACTCTAACAAATAACAAAAGAGAAATTAGTAGTGAAGTAAGAAATAAGTTCTATGTGACTCCTTGTGTCATGAAAGCACATATTTCAATTTCTAAGATAGTTAATTATTTTAGAAAGATGGCTGCTCAAATTGTGCAAGAAAAAAATACAGTTGCAAGTTGTCCTTTGGATAATGGCCAAAACTTTCTTTTGACAAGCATAGAATGGTCATAACCCTTAGGATAATTTGCAATAGCACCTTTCGGTCACACAAGCAAATACAACATGACACTGCAGATAAAAGATGTTGAGACAGAGAATCCGCAAGGAAAAGTTAAACTGCTTACCTGATAGAACTATACAATTTAGTAAGCATGTCTTCTTTTGCCTTCTCTACTTGGCAGAGAACAACTGCCTGGAACCAAATAAACAATGCACCATGTGAGATGGCTTTACACAAAAAGAACACTTAGAAGAACACAGGACATGCAAAATTAAGACCTACTTTTGGCACATTGGCTGCAAGGCTGTTAAGAACAGCTTCAACATAACCACGCACTTCCTGAGCCATCCATCGAAGTTCTTCTTCAGGATCCACCGGTCTTCTAGTCATTGTTTCCTAAAACATGCAGCAGAATTAAATAACTTAGAACAAGTGATCAGGGAAGTAGTTCACAGCTTAAGAAAACCATAACAGGCAACTTGAAATACAACTATCAGAAAGAGAACAAATACAAAAATGAAGATTACAAATTATTTGCTGAACAAGGGCACTTATCCGGAAAATCTGTATTTGCAGAACAGGCGAAATCAACGAATAGTTGCTTACAAGAGATCCATCGGAAAGACTTTGCCGGATAGGCGGCACAGATTCACCCTTTACTTGACCGCCTTTAGAGCTGATGACAATTCGCAATTTATTTAACCACTCTGTCTTATCTGCCACACTCTCAGCCTTCAAGACAACAGCGCTGTGTGCTGCAACCAATTATATTCTTTCTTCTGAGCATTTCAAAATTAAAAAACAAACCACAGGAAGCAAACGATTCCAGAGATGTATAGTGTACCCTTTAAAACAGTTTTATATGGAACCCGACTTGTTATCTTAAATACAAGATTGGGTGCTTTTGCAACATCGGGCCCATTTGCCTTTTTGTCCTTGGAACTTTTGGTAGGCGCCGGGGCTTCTTCTTCATCAGGAACTTCTTCAAGAATACATTCCTGTGAATCACATGACCATGTAATTGTAATTAGGGATTCGATATATTTTGCCTTTTGCAGAAGCAACACAAGTGTTAAGAGCACATAACTATATAACCCAAAACAGTTCTAGAAATGATAATACAGCTACCAGCAGTTCCTGCCAAATTATTACGTATGATGGCAAATCGTAGTGTGTCATCCCATCAAATTGCAAGTGAACCAAGACTGTAGTAAGCATACCAACTTCAATCACACTGACAATTAGGTCATGAAAGTGGAGGCAGTCTAGAAAGAGTCAACGTCAAGCAAACCTAAAAGAGAGTGCCAATTTAGGATGCTGAACATAGCACTGTGAGAAGCTTTGATGAGCTTAAATAAAAAAGAAGCAACGTATGAGGTATTTCTTTTAGACTTCAAACAAAAAAGGAAGCAATTAGAAGGTACAGAGAAGAGTTTTTAAAAAAAGTAATCTTAAGGCAAAGGGCTAAGGTAGGTTCTAAGGTCCAAGGTTTGAGGATATTCTGTTTCACCGACTGGAAAGAAAATCGACACACCGTTGAATGCGAACCATAGCTGAGGGAAAGGAATGAAGAATAATGATGGAACTCCAAATTGTTCTAGTTTATTCACTACTTTGCTCAAGTATCCATGGTTGAATACATATGCGGCCCCTAAAACTTGTCAAGATTTTCCATTTAAGCACTTAAACCAAGGGTAGTACCTATTGAAAACCTGAAGTGAAGACAAATTGTGTCAATTAGACACACATTGCTGACATGGCACAGTGTGTGTTATACACTGCTTATAAGCGCCTGAGAAGACCTTTTTAAAATTATTTTTTTCCGCTCCATTTTTTCTAATCTCCTTCCTCCTCTCCTCACCACCATAGCCACTGCTTCACCACCTCCCCCGCCACCATGTCTCCACCGCCATGCAAACCACCCAAACATATATAGTTGTCTCAAAGATTTTGAAATCTGAAAGAAAGTGGGGCCCGTTCTCGAGAGGACTCAAACTACAACTTATATTTAACTAACCAAACCACCTCCCCCCATTATTGTGAACGCAATATGTACGGCTTGCGCAAAAAATTCACTATATATTCATAATTATTGGAAGCAATTATAGATATATGACAAAAGCTGTAAATTAGTTTCATTTTGTTCTCCCAACAACTAAAGTCGACAGCTATATAGATTCAGTGTCAACTGACTCGTGCAATCCCACTAATATTAGGGATGTTTAAGGCTGGCAGCAAGCTCCTTCAATTTCTTTTTCTTTGACTAGCTAGAAAATATAATTTCTGGATCATGACAATTGTACCTCGCCATCAGCTGTTACAGTAAAATTTCAGAGTTTTAAACTTCAAATGATCTCCATATATCTCACGATTCTCACCCTTGGAGCGCATCCTCGTGGTCTTTTACTGAAACCCAGTAAACATCAAGTCCTTTTCTATGGGAAGAATCAAGACCGATATTTCCAACGTCACAATTCTTTATGGAGCCATTGGAGAAAACATTTAAAGAAGAGAAAGTAAGGAAAGGCAGCAGATACTGGGAGATGAGAAAGAGATCATCACTGGCGTAATCTCAGGCGGGGTGGGGGGTTGGGGGATCTGATTAAAAAATGTAGAAGAGGACCTTTTTAAAATTTCCACATGTCACGTATTGATTGGTTCTCTTTATCATATCTGAGAGTTAGAGATTCATGCACTTTGTAATTGTGTGAGATGATCATTTAAGTGTTCAGTAGACACGTTTTCAGTAAAACTAAGGTATTCAATAGGTACTACCCTTAGCCTAGGTGTCCAAATGAAAAATCTTGACAAGTTTTAAGGGGCTGCATACGTATTCAGCCAGTAGCCCAGTATCCATTATGACCTTTAACTCTCCATAATTTTTGCATGTATTTCTGGTCATTTTGTATGGTTCTGCCCATTCTGATGTAAAATTAATATAATTTGCATATAAGAAAAAACTGAAAGATATAATTAAGTTTAAGAAAGACATTAAATACCTCCAATGTTATGACACCACGAAAATGGCGTTCTTCTTGTTTCTTCGTGTATCCAAGCTGAAAAAGGACAACAGATTAGAGCTTCACCAAAAGGTTATGTGTAGTTCCCAAAGAAATTAACTCCTGGTTTAAATTTTCTTCAAGCGTTAAATTAATATGACTGAAACATTCAAAAAGGAAACATTCAAAGTTAATGTGTCAAAAAATGTTCCTCATTTTCAGGTTACATTCCTTATGGTAAAAAGAAGAAAAAAATCCAGCATTCACCATACATTTGACTTTGTGGGTTAAAGATGCAAATTTTATCAAGTCTTCGGGGGTCTTATCACATCATTTTTGAAGGTCGATAGATTATATCGAGCTGGTAGTAGAAGGCCAATTTATCTCTATCATGTAAAAAGCGATGAACATGTCACCTACTGACCTTTCCAGTTTTCTCATTCAAAACAAACCATCGCTTGCTCCACCCATTTGTTTTGGCACTTCTCTTCAATAAGAATCCTGGCAGTTACAAAAATATGATAAATAACAGTTTTAAACCAGAGGTAATGAGAAGACACGTCAGGATCAATTAACCACCATCTTTTCAAGATTACTAAATATTACTGCTTATAATGGCATCAAAACCATTTTGAACCTGTCAAAGAAACAAATGTTACAACAACATACCCAGTGTATTCCCACACATTGGGGTCTAGGGAGGGTAGAGTGTACACAGTCTGTACCACTACCTCAGAAGTGAGGTAGAGAGGTTGTTTTCGGAAGATCCTCGGCTCAAGACAAAATAGAATCTAGAAAAAGATGTAATAGAGGTACAAAAGACAATAAAGAGTAACACAACAGCAGATAGTAATCGACCAATACTACCACAAAATAATACGATAAGCGATCTACCCGAAACCACATATATCAACAAGAATCCAGGAACAAGAAACTACAAGCGTAGCACTACAACTACTAATAAGGACAACACTCCTACCTACTAGGAGGGACGCACTCGGACCTCCTACTCTTCTACCCTAATACACGCTCGCCACACCACCTTATTTAAGGTTAAAGGTCGTGTCCTCGGTAAGTTTCAACCGCGCCATATCATGTCTAATCATCTCTCCCAATATTTCTTCGGTCTACCTCTACCCATCTTGAATCCATCCATAGTCAACCTCTCACATCCGCACTAGGGCATCCGTGCATCTCCTCATCACATACCCGAACCATCTCAACCTCACTTTTCGCATCTTGTCTTCCACCGAAACCACTCCCACCTTATCTCGAATAGCCTCATTTCTAATACTATCTCTCCTAATAAACCCACACATCCATCACAGCATCCTCGTCTCCGCCACCTTCATCCTCTGGATGTAAGAATTCTTGACCGGCCAACACTCCGCTCCATACAACATAGTTGGTCTGACACCGCTCTGTAAAACTTGCTCTTAAGTTTCGGAGGCACCTTCTTATCACACAAGACTCCGGAAGCGAGCCTCTATTTCGTCCACCCTGCACCAATACGGTGAGTGACATCCTCGTCAATTTCTCCATTTCCCTAGATAATAGATCCAAGATATTTGAAACTATCTCTCTTTTGAATGGCCCGAGTGTCAAACCTCACCTCCACGCCCGCCTCCTGCATCACCTCGTAGAACTCGCACTCCAAATATTCAGTCTTGTTCCTGCTCAACCTAAACCCGTTAGACTCCTGGGTCTGTGTCCACACCTCTAACTTAGCATTAACTCATTTGCAAGTCTCGTCAATCAAAACGATATCATCCGCAAATAACATATACCATGGCACCGCACCTTGAATTTGCCGCGTCAATACGTCCATTACCAAGGCAAAGAAAACGGGCTAAGGATCGATCCCTGGTGCAACCCCATCAAAACGAGAAAGTGCTTTGAGTCTCCTCCCACGGTTATTACTCGAGTCTTGGCTCCATCGTACATGTCCTTAATAGACCTAGTGTACGCCACTGGTATACTTCTAGCCTCCAAGCACCTCCAAAGAAACAAATGTTACACATTCAAAAAATCAAACAGGAGAACAAAGAGTTGGTCCACCTTTGACCTTGGAAACTAGTCAAACAACAACTTCAGGACGAACAGAATGTGCACAAGCATTAACCTTCAATTGCTGAATATACTTGTCAGCTCCCCACATGCTGACATGGAGAAGTCACATCAAAAGAAATTTCGACAAACTACAACAAATTATCCTTAGCCTTTTCCCCAAGTTATGCAATTCATACTAATGATAACTATACCTGAAAGGGAACACAAAATTTTCCTAAAACAAGAGATATACAGAAAGAGATGGATGGATACCTGCTGTTATCTCTCCCTCAGGCCCTGCAGTCTTCAAAGCTGAGCCTTCTGATGCATCCTTGTCCTGCTGGCTGGGTTTCTCTTTCATAGATTTCAAGTTTCCTCCACCTTGCTGGCTTCCAGTTTGAGGACTAGTTGCCTAAGTTAACAATTAAAGACAGTACAGAGAAGATAACTAATAAGCTAAAGCGAATAATTACAGAACATAGAAAAGCATACAGAGAACACAAACTAAAATAAAAAGATAAATAGGTAAGTTCCTATGGAGATAATAGTCTCAAGCAGATATTTCGAGAAAAAGGAATCATGATTACCCTATTCAATATTGATTGCTCTGCTTCATGTGGCTTCTTAGAACCCCGATTTTTTAGCTCATCCTCACGTCTCTGTCTGTCCATTCTGGAAAAGAGCCAGTCGAACATGGACATTGTGAGAGTGGTTAACTTTGTTAAACATGAGTATGTTTTTACCGCCTATAGTTATCACTAGCAAATACCACCAAAACCAGCAATTCATGAAAAGAAAAGATACTTATAGGAAAGAGTACTGGAAGCAACCATCTTTATTTCTCCAATGTTATCTCTATACTGGCTAAGTAAAAGAACCAAAGAAAAGCAAAGCAACTGGTCCCTACAAAGAAACGCAGTGACATGAAAAGATTGACCTCAAATAATCCGTAAAGATGCAAACAAACAAATCAAAGAATGATTAACTGTACCTCCTCTTCAGTTTTTCTGCACACATTTAGCGCATGCATTATAATTTGTGCAACAGGATTTGGCCATATAAGGACCGGTTGTTTAATTGGTGGCCATATAAAAGCCGTTCGTAGCTACAAAGAACTTACACCAACATGTTTTGCACATCTTGAGATTGGTGCGACTCATTGATCTAACATATACAGAGAGCAAAAGGGAGTAAAAGCAAAAAGATGATTTTTTTTGCCAGAAGAAAAAGATATAGTGCTGCTTGTGATTGAAGGATGTTCACATTTGGCTATTTATACAAATGAAGGATATGCGTCCTAATGTCTCTTCTTTACATTTGTCATCACAGATCAGTACATACACTTTATCTCAGCCGTGAGATTCAAAGCTTTGATTTGCATGAAACAATAACCTCTAAAAAAGAGAGCAAGTGAAGTGTAGTGTCAATCACATCAAATAACTGAGCACCAAAAAGGTAATGAAACTGAACAAAAGCAAGAATAGAAATAACGTGTGTCCCACCATTAAAACCAAAACATTCAAATTTCAAGATATTTCAGCATTCCAACTCTATTACCTATACTAAGTAATATACTGTAACAAACCAAAAGTGCATTATTAGCATAAAATATTTTAATTTTCCTGGTTATCGCAATTAATTTTCCTGATATTACAACATCGTATGTCAACAGTGCAGTCTCATACCAAGAAGCTTAAGATTACAGGGATCAAGATGATAAAAAATCAAAAGAAATTACTTGTAGATGTGCTATAGAAGTATTTGATAGGGATAACTTCTAAGAAGCGAATGGACAATCATCAAACATACCTCCTCTGCACCAAGCGGATAAAGTGTTGAGGGGGGACAAAAGCTCGCTCCATGTCGACAAGGGCAACTACCATTTTCTTGGCATCCATTTTAAATCCATCCAATGCATCAGAAGCAATTGCTACAACCTAGTATACCGAGAAAATATTTCCATGAAAAGTAAAAAACTTTTGTGTGTATGTGTCCATATTAACTAAAAAGGTGAATCTGAGCTGCTAGGCATCATTACCTCTCTCTTGAAAGGAGGATATCGTCCAAGTCCAGGTGTGGCATTTGCAGCAGAGGAGACAATATCAACAAGTACACGATGCACCTATTTAAAGATATACATATAGAGGTAAGGATTAGAACAGAACTGCAGAGCTTGAAAAAGTAGAAGCACCTCCTGATAGCCAAGAAAAATCCAATATAACAACCTAGTGGTTACTCTTGCTTCTTCAATTTTCGTTTTTCCTTTTTCCTTTTAAGATAGCTAATAGAGAAAGTTATTAGAAATGGCACTCAAGGAGTGCAACCATTTAGAAAAGCCAAATAGCTTTTTGACGAAGTAACAATTTCATTGATTTGGAAAAACGCTTACATATACAAGCAGTATACCAAAAGGTAGAGAACACACAGAGACTTTCAGTTCTCTATGAAAGACACTCAAAACATCTATACAAACAGGGACCTCGTGGTGCACCAAGATCAAGAGGCTATTCCTCAGATATACAATGTGTTCTTTTTACCCCTTCAAAGTCTCCCCTATATTTGGTACAAGCAGTGTTTAGGGAAGCGTGAAGCGAAAAAAAGCGACAAGGTCCTGCTTCATGCTTGAAGCGAAGCGTGAAGCGAAGCGCTCGCTTCATTGATGTGAAGTGCAATTTAAAAGGAAAAAGACCAAAATAAATAGAGACAATATATAAGCAAAAGATCATATTAAAAACTAATAAAAGGTTCCCCTTTAGTTGTCTTGTAACAAAAAAGACATACAATTGTTGTTCTATTGGTCTCACTAGCTTTTTTCCCCTTATTTTCATTCCGGGTCAGCCATTTTTAATCGCAGTTAAGATTTAAGAAAAATAATCAACATTATAATTTTATCACTAATAAGAAAAAAATCAACATGTTTAATCATTGTTAAGAAACAAAAAATCAGCAACATTTTAGTCACTGTTAAGAAACAAAACAATTCAACAACATATATTTTAATCACTGTTAAGAAAAAATAAATTCAGCAACATATATTTTAATCATCATTAAGAAAGGAAAATCAGCAACATATAACTTAAACAATGTTAAGAAAAAAAATTAAGCAACATATAACTTGAAAAAACAAAGGTAAACAGGACAGAGGAAAACATAGTAAAAAAGAAAGTAAAACCCTAGGTAGAGCAGCGCCACTGCATCAGGAAGAAGAAGAAAGAAAAGAGAAAAAGTACCTAAAGGAAGAGTAAGTTGAAACCCTAGCTATTCTAATTTCTGAAGGACCATGTAAGTCACGACTCTTTTTATTCTTTAAAATTGATCACTTATTAATTAAAAAAATAAAAGCGCTCGCTTTTCTCGCTTCGCCGCTTCTGGTCGCTTCGCGCTTCAAGCCCAGAAGCGACCGCTTCTTTTCACATGCCTCGCTTCAGCTAGTGAAGCGCTAAACCCTCGCTTCGCTTCACCGCTTTAAGCGCTGAAGCGCTCGCTTTCCAGAACACTGGGTACAAGAAGCCACAATTTGATAGATATACATTGAAATCTATAATCTACTTAATATAACATAGAATATAATCTAGATAGAAACTAATATATAATATAGATGAAAATTTTTAACATGATGGTTCACGGTTCTCGGTTGCCGTTGTTTTTCGATGTTCTAGAGACATAAGTGACCAAAGTTATCATCCATAATGCACAAATACCAAATACATGGTAGCATCTTGTTACACCAACACTGAACGTCCAGTGTTAGTAGTTGATCCCTAGTCTGACACCATCAAGCTGTGTCCCAATTCTTTTTTAATAATATTAATAATCTAACATTGTGTCAAAAATATCCAACATTTGCATCTGTGACACTGCATAGACAATACTCTAATTGAAAAAAACAGCATCATGTATGTACCCGTTACATCCCATTTCCAATATTTTAGAAGCATAATATAGTTTTGAAAGGGCCAATCGCAAGTAGTTTGAGATTTTTTAGGTTGTAAAAACCATATGGTGTTTTTTCACTTCAATAATTTTGGAAGCACAGCATAGTTTTTTTTCTAATGATGGGTATTTCATTAAACGGCATCAAGAAGATGCACAGCTTGGAAGCACAACATAGTTCTAAAGGGTAAACATCGTATATTTCATCTAATAACAATAAATTACACAATTAACATCCCAAGCTCACAAGTAAATCGTAAAACAAAGGGCCAACTCCAAAAAAAAAAAAAGGAAGAAGTTTCCACCAATTCAAGGTAAATATATGCTTTGAGAATCTGCCATACCGCATAATGACTCTTTTATGTTGTGCAATCATGCTACCTTTTTGTAATTTTTGTTGCACTTTTTGGCGATTGTGTGTTTATGACTAATGATAAATGAGATAATTTATATGAAGTTTCAGCATGTCGAAATTTACAGTATACATCACATACACACACACACACACACACACACATATATAAATAATCACGTCCTAATGGTGTCATCTTCTGCTAACTTCTGAAAAATTCATGTCTTTGTACACATCCCTAAACAGTACATGCCACAAGTGTTAGTGCTACATAGATTACTAAATTTAAGGGATTAACTACAACAAACTGGGAAAGACCAAGACCAAATGCACGTGATTATGCTAAAGAGAACGAGATAAACTACATGGAGGCTTGTAAAACAGGTCTTAAGTCTCATATTTTGAGTTGAAACAGTCTCAAATTGATGCCAAAATTTTGTATTTTAAACATCTGAACAAGCTCAATTATGAAAGTGATATGAATCCACTCGAGGTTAATGTATTGAAACACTATGCCAATGTATTGAAGCAAATTCACATAGATTAACAGAAAGATATGATGCACATGAAGAACAATGAGCAAAAAGAAACAACTAACCAAAACCAAGAGCTGAAACAATCAGAAGGGCAAATGACCCAATTTACCTCATCAACACAAAGACGTGAAGGTTCTTTTGCCTGCTCCAAAACACCTTTTATCAAAGACCTCAACCCTTTCTCAGGAGAAATCAGGTAGGGTTGATAACCATCAGCTTCTAACACAATCTGGCAGCAAGCAAAAAACAATTATGAAACAAACATGCAGTCGGTAATACAGGAGAAACTGCACATTATTGAAAAACTATTGGTGGAAAACAAATACCCGCTTGACATTATTTATGTCAAAATGTCTATCTAAGGGGAGCTGCTTTATCCTATTCGGGAAGTTCCCCTCGAAACTTGCAACCACTTTCCATCCATCACCCTGAAAGAAATGAAAGATCTCTAAAATCTGAATGCATGGTGAAGAATTTAACCCTAACTACATATCAGATGTGCTTTAATAATATGCCAAATTTTCCATTTCTTTGAGTTTTGGTTAGTCAAAAAGACACCTTACAGTGAATTCGTGTTGTGTAAGAGTAACATCGGACAAGATAATACATTAAACAAAGTCCATATATGAAACATAATGCTCACATAGAAAACATAGGATGAGCTACAGAGTAGGAAGCAGATTGATTTAGGTATTTAAGAATTAAAAAAATAACTGAGCAAAAGGACGAACAGGAAAACATACTCAAACCATACATGTAAAGAATTATAACTAGAGCATGAACATCGATAACATTTCTAAGGAAGCTTTCCTCTATCCGAACGGTAAATCTATATAGATAATCTCACATTCCTCAAAGCGCTTATATATTTTTAAACTGCAGGCATTAGGTACACAATCTTTTTTTTGGATAATGGGTGACTTTTATCTAGAGCATGGTTCTAACTCGTGACGTGCGTCTAACCCACACATCATGTGTTGTAAACAATCTTTATAAGCAAGAACATAAACCATGTACTTTCCCTAAGTCTCTTAGCAGGAACTTTCATAAATAAAAGCTACTCCCTCTGTTTTATTTTGTGTCTTAGTTTGACCGGGCACAGAGCTCAAGAAAATGGAGTAGACTTTTGAAACTTGTGGTCTTAAAGTAAAGATGTGTATAGCACTCAAGGGTGTCGCCTAGTGGTCAATGAACTGAGTTGCGAACCATAAGGTCTCAAAAGTTCAAATTTCAGCCGAGGCAAAAACACTAGGTGATTTCTTCTCATTTGTTCAAGCTTTGGCGGAAAGAGTTACCCGGAACCTGTGTTGGTGGGAGGTAGCAAGTAGCCCGTGGAATGGGTTGGGGTGCGCATAAGCTGGCCCAGACACCACAATTATCAAAAAAAGAAAAAGCTAGAGATGTGTATAACGTACCAAAATGCCTTTTGAATCTTGTAGTCTTAAACATGGCATGTGGGATGTCGAAGTTAAAGAGTTACTAAATATAGAAAGTGGCATTTTTTAGAAACAGACTAAAATGGAAAGTAAGACACATAAATTGAGACAAAAGGAGTAATTGGAAAACAACGAGAATCTACAACCCAGAAATAGTATCAAAATAGTGGGAATTTGCCATTGCAAAGAGTGAATATGAAAATAAAGAGTTCTATTATACTTCACCCACCTCGCCACCAGTGATATGCTGCAGAAACTTATCCTCAAATTCACGACAAAGCTCAAGTGCTAAGGCTTTGGTACCTTCAGCACTATGAACCATTTGCTCCCCAAGCCTAACCAACTCATCTTGTACAACTTGAGACTTCCCCTGAAGCCTGTAATAGAAAAATCCCAAGAATGAATAGCTAGATGGCACACGAATCAATCAATCAAGGAAAAGGAAAGGGTCAATAGATGACATAAGTAAAGCCTAACAATCAAAAAACAACACTTTTCCATACTCAAGAGAGAAAGCTTCTCGAGAAAGTTTGATTAATAAGGACATTCTATGGATGGAGGAATCGGAAGAAATCCAATAACTTTGATAAATATTTTTAAAATTCTTGTAAATTAATAATAGTCTTAGATTAGGTAAGAAAGAACATCGCATCACCAATGATATCAATTATTAGTAGGAAGGCTGGCAAGTACAAAGAACTGGATTCTCTATTTAATTTCACGATGTAAACTATCCAAATCTTGCTTAAAAGAACGTAGGTTCAAGTCTGAACAATCGGAATTCCATGCTACTATCACATCCTCCTATCTCCTCATCTCCTGATTGCTCAAAAATTAAGTGGCTCACTTAACTTTTCAAACACTTCTCCACTAGCGCAATTAGTTTTTCACAGTTTTAGAAATAACAATATAAGTACGATTTGCAGGAACCTGGAAATGATAAGATACTTTTAGCTCCAAATTAGATAACCCTACTCTAAAACAGAATTGGTACGATTCGAAATTACGGTGTATCTAAAACAAATAGACTAACACCAATTTTCCACAATCAATTGCTTCTGCTGACCAATAAAAACTGTGAAATGGATTGTTAGATTTTCGTACAAACTATCAATAGAAGCATTCATGCAGGTGAGATTACCCGGAAAGCAGATTTGGAAGTCTGACTTTCATTCTATTGCGTATCTGGTGAGCAAGGGTCTCGACCAAAGCTAACCTACCAAGCTTACTTTGAGGAGCTCCAGTCAATATTGATTTTAAACTTTCACTCTCAGCTCGCCATGCAGTCTCCAATGAGTTTTCAGATCCAACACTTCCAGACTGGGCAGAAGCTATGGAAACAGACTGACCAATCAAGGCAACCCAGGGGATATCAGCTGTACTTCGTGGTCCTTGATTTGACAAAAGGGCTTGAACAGCCGCGAGCACTTTCGGCTCTGAAGCTGTTTGATCTATCTTGCTAATAACACCGACAGTTCTAGTACCTAATGCAACAGAAATAAATCAAACATGTGAAGAGTTTCACATATAAAACAGACAGTGCAAGGATAATGGATGAGCAGCTACAAATAGACCATATCCATTTAGTCTCATATTTCTGGAAGATACAAATCAATCTGGGATAGATAGACCTACATTCACTATCATACTCCTTCGCAATTCTGATAGCTTTACATGAAGCAACTTCAGGTGCCTGAGCTGCAGAAATTACGACTAGCAATATGGCATCGTTGTGCTCCATATATTGAGTCTGTTCAGAAAGGTATCTCAGTAAATATGAAGTCTAAGCTATCTGACAAATTTGACCATGATATTCGTATAGATACTCACCAATGAATCATCAAGATTTGCCTTGTCAACACCAGGCAAATCAACCAGCTTCAATGGTGGAGCTGTATGAAGTAAAAGAAAAAGTAAATCAAAGGTAAGCCAGGAACCCAGCCAAGCAAAGAAATGGAGAAGAAAAAGTCACATGAAACACTAGCAAACGACAGTTGATCAAATTTATCAAACATCTCCTGGCAGGAAGTTAAGAAAAGACTAGAGACAACTAACACAATTTACAAAGAAGAGGAATGATAATCGGCTACAGGTGTATCCTCTGTGAAGAAGGTTACGAGGATGCAAGTAACTTGTTCATACACTGCAAGTTTTGCAGCTCAGCTTGGTGCATGTTTTGAATTTATTGAAGTAAAATGGTGCATGCCAGAAACTTCGAAAGAACTACTGCTGAGTCGGAAAACGGCAGTGCTCCAAATAGCTACCATGACACTATGAAACACTGTACCAGGAATTCTTTGGTATATGGATACTTTGAAGGCAAAAAAGAGAATATTTGTAATTTAAAATATAAATGTACATCACTTTTAACTTTTTGATGTAAGAATGAAATGTACAGAAAATTGAGAGGATGATCGTTCAGTTCAGTTCATTTCATGTGCAGTAAATGAACTGAGCTTACTTTTGTATAACTGCACATTCTGGGCAGCCCCTGGGTGCTACGGATAATAAAATTCTTTACTACGTACCAAAAGAAAAGGACTAGCAGGGGAGACAATGTTGGCAGAGATTGAATACACAATAATATAATCGTATAATGTATATAGAGGGACTTGCAAGCAGTGTCACTAGTGACATTTAGACATTTAAATATTTAATATTAATCAGAAGGAAAGACAACATTCCGACTGTTCCTTTTCTGATAATTAATAAATTCCAACTTATTTTATTGGGACCAACACCCACACCCACCCTTGAGTATGATCGAAAGATCCTTTCAAGATAACTTCCTTGCAAACAATTTTTAATTTACATCGTTCTCTCTAAAACCTTCAATCATTTATTGCACCTATGAATCGACACATTTGGAGGTTGTCTCAAAATCAGGGTAAGTATCAATTATCATTAGCATGTTCTAAATGCTTTTTTGATAAATTAACATGTTTTTGTGCTTCAAGATTATTCTCTTGTTTGTCTTAATCTTCCACCAATGGGAAAGAAGAGTTGAAATTTCCATTAATCCCAAATACAAGAAAGAAGACTCAGATAAATAAATAAAAAAGGTGACTTGTAGAGCATACAAAATCATAATGTAATTATATCATTTGCAGATAAAAACAGTCTTGTATGCTCACCTGTGCTTGTTCGTAGCTTCAAATATATTTCATCACGACTCTTGCTTGAAATTTTGCTTAATCTATCCTGTAAAGAATGTCGAAGAGCACCTGCACAGATGAAACAGCGAAATGTAAATCCTTTTAAAGACATAAGAACTGGTAGATTTTCATTCACTTGCTTCAGGGGTCAGCTCCTCGCTCTTGTAAAAACTACCATTCCTCATAAACCCAATAGCTCATTAAGAAGCTTACTTGCAGATACTGGCTGTGATTTACTGTCGATCTGCAAAATGATCGATTTACTGCTCAATGAACTATCTCGTTTTAGATCAATGCATATGGGGGCACGAGTAGCACCGCCTTCACCTGTTGGCTGTGAATATAAGGATCATATTAGGCATCAAAAGGACTTCGATTCTGAAACTTGGGACTGAGAGTTAACAAGGGAAAATGAGATGTAGAAAATAACACTTAAATTCCACGGAGAGAAAACCATACCAAAGCAGGATGGCCAATTAGACTGTTAAGAACAGCTGATTTACCTGCACCCTGTAAAAAGTTTTACACAGCTTAAATGCGTATCAATATCCTCAGAGCAATTGAGGGGAGCAATTTGTGTATTGACATCTCATGCACAATTGTTCATGATAATATAAGAATATCAAGCAGCTATACAGACAGTAATATCCCTATCACAAACAAGGGCAATCCTTACCTCGTGCGCTAGCTTTCGCGTTAGGTCCGAGATCAATTTTCTTTATAAGTTTGATCATTCCAAGACTTTTATGAGTAAATTTCGGGGTTGAGACCTTTGGATATCGAGTAAGAATCATCCCTTCAAGGAATTCTCTTGAGCCACCCACCATATACATTAAAACATTGTTGTGGACTAAGCTTAAAAAAGACTATCCATTGCAAAAATAAAGAGAACTGTCACTCATCTAAATGATGTCATCTCCTCTATTTCATATAACCCTACGCAGGCCCTCACATGTGCATCTTCCCTCCTTCAAGCAACATCTTTTTGTGGATTTTGTTGTTTCTTTACCAAGATGATATTTAGATTAATATGATGAGTCATTTAAATTTCCCGTATAGGTTTCAATCTAGATCTCAATTTTGTACAACGTAAGTAACTTTATTAATAACAGAAAAATCTCTAGGATACGAACAAGCAACATCAAACCAAAATATAGAGAAGCTACAACATAATATGAGCCTTTACGAACAACATCTGATCTTCTATACAACTGAACCTCATGAGCACCACAGAGAAACTAGGCACAAAAAGTTGTTTCTGGTATACACTATCTGTCATTTTCTCAAATTCTCAACTGTAAATATTGCTCCCCCACTGCCAGCCAGTAATTTAGTTTCTATCTCATATCGCACAGGTATAACCTCATGTTTTTAACCAATAAAAATATTTTTTATTATAAAATAAACTATCAGGCAGAATCAAGCTGGTACTGCAGCATTACATAAAGTAGTTGTATTAGATTCATCAAAGCTTAGCGGAATCTAAGAAATCCAGAAATTCCAAAATCAAAGGAAACATTAGACCATATGTTTAAATTCTGAATACATCTATTTTTAACAATCGAAACGTTTTCCTCCCTTCCATTGAAGCACCTTCGAGTTCTTTCCAATTATGTTGTCCACATGATGCAAAGAAGAATGCTTATCCAAAACTTCTTCTACTTTCTCCTTAAAGGCTGTCCTTGCCAATCACACAAAAGTAAAATCTCGTGCTGGCCTTTTCTGCTTTATATTGGGCATACTTCCTTACCTTTTCCCGTACAAAATATCCGATTCCAAAGATTTATATGCTTTATCTTTCTAGAAATAGTTTCCTTCCACCCTAAGTTAAAAAAGACAACCTAATGGATTTCAATATCTTCCAAAGCTTTGCTAGCGAAAAATTTCCATATCACATGGGAAATGATTCTTTTATAACCGAAAACATGTTTTGGTTTCAAAACTCGGAAAATAATGTGTTTGCCCCTTTAAAGCTTGTTTGAATGGTTGTTACCTATTTCATTGTATTGTGTTGTTAGTTTAAATACAATGTTTATTTTGATTGTTACTTAAAGTTTACTATATCGTATCGTGAAATCCATCGCTATGTAACGACAAAAAGTCCCATTTTGTGTAATGACCGATTTGGTGTGATCGCGCCTTACCTTTTTTGCTCATTTTGTTTTACTTATTAATTAATAATCTTGTTTTATCTTTTAGTCTACCTTTTTATAGTAGCCCTACCCTTCACCCTACTTTTCTTGAAGATTTATCTTTCAAATTGCTGACGTGTGACATTATGTAACGACGGAAACACTGTAATTTATCCAAACAATGTATTCATCACAATAATACAGTATGATACAATACAACACAATACTATATAATACGATACATTAAGAAACAATATGTAACAACCATCCAAACAGAGTCTTACTCTTCTCTACTTAAATACCAAACTTAGTGCATCAGCTAAGTCTCTAACGAGTAACGTGTGCCCAATACACATTTCATGTTACGCTACATTTGGCATTGAACCAAAGCCCTTGTGCGAAACGATTGGACAACTTTCATTTCTCTTATTCTTTCTTCATTTCCAATAAATGAGTATTTTAAAAGCAAAAAGTACGAAAGAAATAGGCTCCTGCACAAAAGAGAGGAGCCTTCACAACGAATAGTGTAACTTATTAAAAAAATACAACAATTACCAAAAATATGAGTATTATGAATTATAAGATAAGTTTGCAATTAAGATTACTAATGTCAGGCTCCCAAATTTAATAATGACAACAATTATCCCAACAACTCAAATTAAAAATAATTGGACTGTAATTTTGGCATGTCCAGATAACTTCAATCCACTACAAGTTTTAGTTTCAATTAATGAAACACAAAAAGTATTAATTTGCAATATTAACTTTCATATTTAATTGCTTTGATAGCTGCACTGATAATAAGTTCCAGTAGAAAATGTTACTTACTTTCCAAATAATCATCCATATCTCAAGAATAAGAGAATAGACAGGAAGAGAAAAGGAATTGATGACAGCAGAAGATAGTTGAAGTGACGCAAGGACTCTAACACTAGGAAAAGAAAGAAGTAAGGGGTCGTTTGGTAGAGTGTATTAGAAAAAATAATGCATGCATTAGCTTTTTGTATTACTAATACTTTGTTTGGTATACTTTTTCAACTTATGCATAACTAATGCAAGCATTAGTTCTATACTCTATTAGGTATTAAGGTGTGTATAACTAATACATAGAAATCCATGGTATTAGTAATGCAATGGATCTAATGCATGCATTAGCATGGTTAAAGACACAATTGATCCTCAAAAAAAATTCACATCCTTTCCATCCAAACCAAACACTGCATAAGAAAAATCTCAGCATAACTAATGCAATGCATAACTAATACTAGGCATTACTAATGCAAGCATGACTAATACATCATTTTTGCACTATTCTTATACACCCTACCAAACGATCCCTAAATCAAAAGATATTGTAACATAGAATTAGTAAAATAAGAATCATTGCAAACCAAAATAGAAGAGGAAGTGAAGCTCAGATAGTAAAAAAGTCCTACTGGTCCTTTTTCTTTCTTTGTTTAAATCACTTATAAACAGATTCAAAGAAGTAAACCATATCTTATATTGCTTCATGCTCACTTCGTTTCACCCATAAGAAAAGATAACCCCTTACCTCAAATCACATCATCGCTTTATGCAACAGAATAATTGTTTAGCAACAACGATAAGTAAGACATTAGAAAGTACAATTACTCTAAGGCCTCATTTGTTTTCATCAAGATTAAGACGTATGAATCCGAATACACATGAATATTAAGATGTGCATTAAGATTTAGATGTCTGAATCAAAAAACACATTTGAACTGTTAAGATGTCGTATTAGGATCTGAATACTAAATAATTAAGACTGATTGTTTTTGAACACCTAAATGTATAAAATTTGTCTTTATTTAAAAATTAATAAATATAAAATTCAAAATGAATCTAATACTATATGTCAACTAAATATTTTTAAAAAAAAATTATATGATGGTTGGTAGTGGTGATGGCCAGCGGCGGTGGTTGTGGATGTCGATTGGGATGATGTTGGCTCGTGGGTAGTATCTAGTGGTGTTGTGGTGGTGGTTGATAGTTGTGGTAGATGATAGTGATAACTAATGGCGGTAGTTGGCGATATATAACGTGGTGACTAATGGTGGTGACCGGTGGTTGTTGTGGTAATGGTGGTTAGTGATGATGATTGTAAATGGTGGTTAGTGATGATGATTGTAAATGGTGGCCAGTGGTAGTGACAACTAATTATAGTGATTGACATTAATGGTGGTTGTGGCCGAGGATGGTGGTAGTTGATAATGGTGGATGATGGTGGTAACAGTGAATGAATTAATGAAATTGGTGAATCACCATGTTTGTATAAATCTTTAGATAGACATCTTAATGATATTAAGACTCTGCTGCTACAGATCTTAAACATTCAGATTTATTCAGACTTATTAGTGATTGAAACATTTTAAAAACACTTAATGGTTAAGATTCAGACCTAAAAAATAAACGAACTTAATGACTGAAATCTGAATGATTAAGATTAAGACCTTCATTGCAAACAAATGAGGCCTAAATCTATGCTCAAGCTAACTGTATGTCATTGCCATTTGAGATGAATCTATTGTTTTGATTTGTTATTGAATTGTGTGAATTACACAAGCTGATAAATTTTGTACTCTTGCTTCACATACATAATAGTTAGAATTTTCCGTGTTCCGTTCATGCAAAAAGATTAAACAAAGGTTTAATTCCACAAAATAAGCCGCAGAATTTTGGAACATCCCATCAGAACTCAGGCTTCACAAAGGAGAAATAAACATTTTATTTTATTTTTTATTTTTTTTTTATTTTTTTTTTTGGGGGGGGGGGGGGGGGGTCATACTAGTCGAAAGCATCGATAGCAATAAAAAAAGACCAACAGAATAGAAAGAGAATATCAACTTCATACATAGATCCTCCACTAGTCAACTAATAGTAAAAGATCCCTCAACATAATTGTAATCTCAACTAAGAAAATGTTGTGTTCAATCTCGAAAAAAGGCATCCAAAAGTGCTTCTTTTCGAGTTCACTATCAGTTAACTCTTAGCTAAATTCCAATTTTGCTTATTCAATTAAGCACATATATAGGAGAACCGCAAGGAGGGTCTACAATCCTAGATCGTAGGAGAGTAATACGGATCACAAAACAACAAGTTTCACAGATCGAATCAGCATGCACCAACTAGCAAATCTAAACTACAAAATGTCCATCAACGAAAAAAGAATCTACAAGAAAATCAAAGAAGCAACTTACAGTGCCACCGATAGCAACCACATTAAGAAAAGTGGACGGCCGTTTCGAAGAGGAGGAAGAAGTTTCATCAACATCTTCATCGGCAAGCAAAGACGCAGCTTGCTTCATCGAATCTGACAGCTGTTCCAATTCCTCGATTGCCTCCATTTTTACTGTCTTCTTTGTTCACAAACTAAATCGACGGTTCAAATTGAACAACCAAAAAATCAACGGCTCAGATTGAACAACAGAAAACAGGCAACGCGATCGTCACCGATCTTAACAGATCGAAGTTGAAAAGAGAAAAACCCTAGATTCGAGGAAAGAAGAGTGAAGATCTGAGTCAAAGGAAAGTAAAAAGGGTGAGAGTATGTGTTGAAATGCTAGGGTTTTTACTCCGATTGACGCGTGACGACCGGAGGAGACGCCGGAGAGAGAGAGATTTGAAAAGTTTGAAGTATTCTGATGAGAGAGAATTAATAATATGGTGAGAAATTTTCAAAATGCCATAGGTTTGCTAAAATAGCTGTGTTGCGTAATAGTACTGGATACAGAGAGTCCGTGTTTTTCCTAATTTATGCGACCTTCTAACTAGGCGTGGTGGTGCCTTCTTCGATTCAATCAGGGACTAATTTGTTTAGTTGGGGAGTTATTAATTAAATTTTTTATATAATTTTTAATTATTATAATTTATAATATTTTTACATAATTTTTAAAAGGTAATTTTTCGTATATATACAAAAAAAGTAATTAGTTTGCAATAAATATAGTCATGTTTTTATTTACAAAAAAATAATCAAAGAGTAAAAAATTCTCGCGTGCGGCTATTGGTATAAAAATCGTGGCTAAATGGCCAATTTTTTTTTTTTGATAACTAATAATTTTATTGATCACTACGAAAAATTCAGAAATGTACAACTAAAATGGACAACATGTATATGATGTATCGTTCATGTATATTTGATGTATAACTATATATTAAAGATGTATAGACATCAATGTACGTTGTTTATAAAATAATTTCATATGCATATATTTTTTCAATCTCGATAGACTCAATTCTCTTCTAAATAGTTTTGAGAGAATAATACTCCCTCCATCCATATTAGTTGGTCATCTTACTAGAAATAGTTGTCCCATATTAGTTGTTAACCTTACTAAATTAGGAGAGAATTAATTAAATTTCTCTCATATTACCCTTGCAATTAATTATTTTTGAAAGTATGAACACTTGTTTATAAAGTTTCAAAAAAAATCTTAAGAGGTGAATTAGTAAAACTACTTTTTTATTTATGATTTCTTGAGATGCGAGTAAAAGGAAAAGTGACTAATTACTATGAAACGGAAGGAATATTATTCTCTCAAAATTATTCATATTTTCGATACATTAAATTTTAAAAAATCAATCTTTAAAGAAATTTTAATTGCATTAAATTAGAGGGTGTAGGGAGGAAGAGGGGGGGGGGGGGGGGGGGGGGGGGGGGGGGGGGGGACCACTAAAACACTAAAATATGACTCCAAAAAATGGGAAATACATGTTGTGGGAAAAAGCAGTGAAGAAGAGGCACTATGCTTTGGGAAAGAAGTGAAGAAGCAACGAAAGTGCACTTCGCTGGTAATGACTTCGGCCGAATGGCCAATATAGGTAATAAGCAGGAAATTATATGCAGTATACTCAAAAGTGAGTGGTCTTCAATTTATGCCCCTCATAAGAAAAGTCTTTAAAAAATATCCTTCTTTCCTTTTTATGTATAGAACATATACATTTTTGTCCCTCTACACCACAACTCTCCATGTTCATTTGTCTCTCAACTTTTAATTTTCATTTTTCTTTTTTCTTTTATCTTTTTAATTTTTTTTCTTTTTTCTTTTTTTTTCTTTTTTCTCAATTTTTTTTTAATTCTCGTTTTCTTTTTTCTGAACCTTTTTTTTTCTTTATTATTTTTCTCTTAACTTTTTTTTTTGTCCTTTTTTTCCTCAACCTTTATATTTTTTTATCTTTATTTTTTCCTTTTCTCTTTTTTTCTTTTTTCTTAACCTCTATTATTTTTTGCTAACGAACAAAAAGTTAGATAATCCGCAAAGAAGAACTTCTTTTTTTGAAATCGAAGTAAACTTAAGAGCGTGCTTTGTTGTTTGGAAGTCCTTTGGAACAAGTCTTGCCTCTAAGACAAATGTTATAGAACATCTCATAAATCAAGACACAATGAGGTAGTGTCAAGCCTTGCTCGTGGGGCATAACTTGTTGTTTGAAAAATTCTTGAGCTAAGTCTTACCTCTAAGGCAAGAGTTATAGAGCATCTCATAAATTAAGACACAATGAAGTAGTGTTAACTCTTGCCCATGGGGCATAACTTATTTTTTGGAGGCCCTTGGGCTAAGTCTTGCCTCTAAGGCAAACGTTATAGAGCATCTCATGATCAAGACATAATGTGCTAGTGTCAACTCTTGCCAATGAGGCGTAACTTATTGTTTGAAAGTCTTTGAGCTAAGTTTTGCCTCTAAGGCAAGAGTTATAGAGCATCGCATAAATCAAGACACAATGTGGTAGTGTCAACTCTTGCCCATGGGGCGTAATTTGTTATTTGGAAGTCCTTGGGCTAAGTCTTGCCTCTTAGGCAAGCGTTATAGAGCATCCCATAAATCAAGCACAATATGATAGTGTCAACTCTTGCCCATGGGGCGTAACTTGTTGTTTGAAAGTCCTTGAGCTAAGTCTTGTCTCTAAGGCAAGAGTTATAGAATGTCTCATAAATCAAGACACAATGAGGTAGTGTCAAGTCTTGCTCGTGGGGCATAACTTGTTGTTTGAAAATCCTTGAGCTAAGTCTTGCCTCTAAGGCAAGAGTTATAGAGTATCTCATAAATTTAGACATAATGAAGTAGTGTGAACTCTTGCCCATGGAGCGTAACTTGTATTTTTTGAGAGGTCCTTGGGCTAAGTCTTGCCTCTGAGGCAAGTGTTATAAAACATCTCATAAATCAAGACACAATATACTAGTGTCAAGTCTTGCTCATGGGCGTAATTTGTTGTTTGGAAGTCTTTGGGCTAAGTCTTGCCTCTAAAGCAAGAATTATAGAACATCTCATAAAAAAAATAAAGGTCGAAAAAATTGATTAAAAAAAAGAGAAAAGAAAAATTAAAAACCAAAGAAAAAATAAAAAAATAGAAGTTGAGAGAAAAAAATAAATATTGATTAAAAAGGAAAAAAACGAAAAAAAAAGACAACAAAAAATAAAGGTTGAGAAAAATAAAAAAATAAAAAAATAAAAAATAAAAGGAGAAAAAAATAGAATTGAGAGGAGAAAAGAAAAAAAATAAAGATTGAGAAAAAAGAAAAAACGTAGAAGAAAGAATAAAAGAAAAAATAAAAGAAAAATAAAGGTTGAGAAAAAAAGAAAAAAAATAGAAATAAAAAAAAGAAAAAAGAGAAAAAGAGAAAAAGAAATATATATAAAAGTTGAGAGACAAATGAGCATTGAGAGTTATTTAAAAATATTTGAGGTGTAGAGGGGCAAAAAGGTAGTTGCTCTATACATAAAAACAAGGAAGACTATTTTTACAAGACCATTTTTATGGGGGGCAAAAATGCAAAGCCACTCCCTTTAAAGGGCATTTGTGTAGTTGTCCCGGCAATAAGTGAGTTATTTTATTTAAGTGGACTATTTTCTGTGTAAGAAATTTAACTCAATGGACATTTTGTCTAATTTTTCCATTTTTAAATAATATATATTATTTTTTATGGCCCAATTTATGTGGCACTGATGGAATTTGGGGAGTCAAGCCAATTTTTTTATATAGTTTTTAGATATTTTAAGTTGTTAATTAGTGTGATTTATAGTATTTTCTACGTAATTTTTAAATAATATATGTTACTCTCTCTACTCCAATTTATGTGTCATTGATAATTTTGAAGAGTCAAGTAAATTGCTTATATATCTTTCAAATGGTTAATTATTGTGATTTATAACACTTTTTACGTCATTTTTAAATAATAGTATATGTTATTTCCTCTGTCCCAATTTATGTGGCACTGATAGAATTTCCAGCGTCAACCAAGTTTTTTTTATGTCTTTCAAATATTATAAATTGTTAATTATTGTGATTTATCTTTTTACGTAATTTTCAAATATATAATAAATTAAAAGATAAGACAAACAGATTAAAACGGAAAAATTAACAAAAATGACTAAAATGCCCCTAGATGTTGAAGCAGGCACGTTGACCTCGTGCCTGCTTCAGCATCAACTCCCTCTTATTATACATTACCTTTTTTGTCTTAATTTATGTGATACAGATAAAATTTAGATAGTCAATTAAATTTTTTATATGATTTTTAGATTTTTTACGTTGTTAACTATTGTAATTTATAATATCTTTACATAATTTTTAAATAATATATGTTACTCTCTCTACCCCAATTTATATAGTATCGCTACAATTTTAGAAGTCAACTAAATTTTTCATATATCTTTTAAATATTGTAAGTTGTTAATTGTTTGCGATTTATAATACTTTTTCTTCTGTCGCAATTTATGTGGCACTGATAATTTTTTGAGAGTTAATCAATTTTTTTATGTCTTTTAAATAATTTAAGTTGTTATTACTGCGTTTATAGTTTTACATAATTTTCAAATATATAACAAATAAACAAGAAAAATATAATAAATAAATTAAAACGGAGAAAGTATAAAAGAAAATATCCAAGCAGGTAGCACAAGAAGATGCGTTGACCTGCTGACCACTTATCCCCTTTTATATATCTTTTAAATATTTTAAGTTGTTAATAATTTGCGATTTATAATATTTTTTTCTTTTGTCTCAATTCATGTGTCACTAATAAGACCCAATATATATCACATTTTTTGTCTCAATTTATGTGATACAGATAAAATTTAGATAGTAAATTAAAAAAAATTATATGATTTTTCGATATTTTACGTTGTTAACTATTGTAATTTATTATGTTTATAGTACTTTTTACGTAATTTTTAAATATATAACAAATTAAAAAGAGAATTAAGATAAATAAATTAAAACGGAGAAAGTATAAAAGAAAATATTCAAGCAGGCAACACAAGCAGATATGTTGACATGCTGTCAACTTATCCCCTTTTATATATCTTTTAAATATTTTAAGTTGTTAATAATTTAAATTTATAGTATTTTTTCTTTTGTCCCAATTTATGTGGCACTGATAAATTTTTGAGAGTCAACCAAATTTTTTATGTCTATTAAATATTTTAAGTTGTTATTATTGTGATTTATAGTACTTTTTATGTAATTTTCAAATACTTTATATAATAGATTAAAAAAAAGTAAGATAAACAAATTAAACCGGAGAAAGTATAAAAGAAAATATTCAAGTAGATTTTTTAAAAAAAAAATATTTTAAGTTGTTAATTCTAGTGTACTTTTTACGTAATATATAAAACAAATTTTAAAAAATAAAGTCAGACAAATAAATTAAAACGAAAAAAATATAAAAGAAAATATCAAGCAGGCAGCACAAGCAGGCACGTTGACCCTAAGCTCCTCAATATTGCGGCTTATTAATAAGAGAAAAATAAGAGAAAGTGCTAGATACAGGTGCCGATGTCACTCTTTCTAACTCAATTATGTGATACAAATGAAATTTGGAGAGTTAATAAAAAAAATTAAAATATTTTAAGTTGCTTATTATTGTGATTTGTTGTACTTTTTAAATTATTTTCAAATAATATATGTTACTCTCTCAACTCCAATTTATGTGTCATTGATAGAATTTGGAGAGTCAACTAAATTTTTATATGTCTTTTAAATATTTTAAATTGTTAATTATTGTGATTTATAATACTTTTTACGTCATTTTTAAATAATATATGTTACTTCCTTTGTCCAAATTTATGTGGCATTGATAGAATTTCCAGAGTCAACCAATTTTTTTATGTATTTCAAATATTTTAAATTGTTAATTATTATAATTTATCTTTTTACGTAATTTTTTAAATATATAATAAATTAAAAAGATAAGATAAATAAATTAAAATAGAGAAATTAACAAAAAATGATCAAAATACCTCTAGATGCTGAAGCAGACACGTTGACCTCGTGCCTACTTCAGCAATGTAAACTTCCTTTTATTATATAAGAGTATATTCGAAATTAACAAAAAATGACCAGAATACCCCTAGATGCTGAAGCATGCACGTTGACCTCGTGCCTGCTTCAGCCATGTAAACTCCCTCTTATTATATAAGAGTATATTGTATAATATCATATAGTATAATAATATAAAATATATGGTATAAAGTATAATTAGTAGCAAAATAAAAGTTTAAAAGAATTCAATTTGCTTCAGCCATGTAAATTCCCTCTTATTATATAAGAGTATATAGTATAATATCATATAGTATAATAATATAAAATATATGGTATAAAGTATAATTAGTAGCAAAATAAAAGTTTAAAAGAATTCAATTTTGTCCAACTGTTTTACCTGCGTGACGGCGAATCTGAATAAGCTAACGTTCTATTCTTTTTACTGTTTTTGGATTCGGTTAAACTCCGTATCAGAATTTGAACTTTAGAAGCAGCTGACCAAAGAACATTTTTTATGCTTCCTAGTTGTTGTATGTTTAGCGTCTATGGATGAACGCCGAGAAAATATGTTTATAATTTAATTTTTTTTTGTATCCATTTAATTAATTTTGGGCTTGTTTGGACATAATTTGAAATCAAATTGGTTTGAAACTAAAATTTTATTTGAACATGCAATTTTTTTTTTAAGTAATAGACCCAAAATGGGCCGCTATATAAATCAAATGAAATGATAGGCAAGTTTGGCCCAAACCCAGCCCAAACATACCAAAACAACAAATAAAACAAAGGTAGATAAAACACAAAAGCAAATAAAAAAGAGCAAAAAGGAAACTAAGGGTCTCCGGTGTTGGCGGTGAGCTGATGCTCTTTCTTCGAGAAGAAATGGGTAATCCAACTTCCACAACACCATGGTAAGCTCCCACATCTTAATTAGCCCTTTGTTTTGTTGATGTTATATGATTGTTTTAATCATATATACATACAATTGTGAAGATACTTATGCCGAGATTCAGAGTGTTGCCACCAATTCTATCGCAAAGCTCTCACCAGGTGATATGACAGCTATATCCAAAGATAAATTTTTCTAGCTCTGTATCGACTCCTTCACAGATCTTCATGTCCTCAGGTAAGCATAGTGCACAAACATCACCAAACAACCTTTGAACTTGTAACAGAGACTAAATCATCTATTGACTTATTTTTCACAAATTGAACTTCCAAGGAAGTTGATACCATTCCGAAGAGGATTTTCTTAGAAGATTTGTTGAGTTCTTTTCACATATTTGAGCTAAGTGAATAGACTCGGAGATGATATGCTCAAAATTACACCTTAAGACGATGTAACGCGGTCGTATGCAAATATAATAAGCCAAACAAGATTGGGTTCAAATTTCACAGGAAATAGAAAGAAATATTACAGATTGGATGAATACTTGATTAACAATCTGAATTCTATTTCGTGAAAGTAGAAAATATTTTGTTTTTATCTAAAGACTAAAATTGCAGTAGTAGTTTTGAGTTTAAACTTATATGATTAAAGAATTAAGGTTGTGTCCCTACAATTGAATGTACCATTCTCAGTTTCATGCAATTATAAATAATCGAGTTTCTAGATATGCACTTAGTCCCTACACCATCACTCACTCTTTTTCAAGAGTTGAGCGATTTATCTCAATATGATCTTCCCAAATCTATATGAATTATTTTGATAAGAACGACTGATGATGCCATGTAAATTCAACATATTCCAAAGAAAATCTATTAAACAAAGGTTGACACCTTGAGTTCATGCAAACTATTTCTACCAAATTATAATCTGCCTTCCTAAGCAAAAGTAAAATATTATGGCTTAGGTAAATGATTACAACCACCAATCAATCAAGAAAAAAATAAGAAATAATTCTGTATCTTGATTCTCAAAAATTATGCAACACACGAAAATCTATGAATATTACATCTCTATTAGGTACACAACCTTAGTAGAGGATTTAGCTACTCATAATACAAAAAAAAAATAACAAGAACAAATTGAAGTTATAATGCTTACTTTGAATTAAAGATGAAAGAAATACTTCATTTTATGTTTTTCACAAAAAGCTTCGAAAACTAGAGAGAGAAAATATTAAAAATGAAAAATTACTCAATTCTGGTAACTCTCCATTACAAATTTTTTATAAACAATATTTATAATGACCCACAAATTCGAAATCCTAACTAACTCAAATTGCCTGTCGACACCATTTACTGACCCATCCACAAATCATATATTGATGCACGATCTATGGATTGCCTTTAACTCTGTCGTGGATTCTGCCTTAGGATTTTTGAACTTCATTCGTAGTTTGAATTCATGGATCGTACATTGATCCATGGTCCATGAATCCTGTCGTAAATCTTCTTGCCAGCTTAATCTTCTTCAAATATACAAACCGTGAATGTGAGTTCACACTTTCTTCTGTAAGTTGATCATCTACAGAATACCTTTTTTGCATCCTCTCTAATCTTTTCTACAATGTGATCCACGGTCCATATCTTTAATTCACGGGCCGTGGATTCCCTGGATTTCCTATTTTTTATAATTTCTCAGCCTTTTCTCCTATTAGCCATTTTGACTTTCAATCCCTGCAAAATAATATTCTAATATTAAAAACACATAAAAACGTGCAAAAGAACATATAAAACTCAAGTAAAAGACATCAGATGTGTTCCAATTTCAAGGCACATTAACATTCCAACCTTAAAGCATTTGCTTGTCCTCAAGAAAGTAACACGAGACACTCTACTATATTTAAGTCTAAACACAACAAAATAAGTTGTCTACAATAGTTTTAATAAGTTGCTATAAATATTCACTATCAAAATATGAGTGGACCCTCAATCTTATTCATTTATCACACATAGTGATTCACCCCTAATTGACAAGATTAACAATGCAGCTTCAATCAGTGACATGATACTCTATCATCCCAATAATGCATACAAGAGACTTAGTCCGAAGTTATTAAGCTTTTTTAATCTAAATGCCCTCACATAGATAATAAAAATGTCCCAAAATAACAGATATATATACAATGAACAAATGAAACAAAAGACTAAGGAGAAAAAAAATACTCACACTCACAAAGAACTTCTTATGCTACACATTAGGGATAGCAATAGGGTAGGACGGGGTGGGTGGAACAGGTGAAGCATTGCCCTGCCAGAGATTTAACCTGCCCTACTGATGTGCCAGAATTTTATGGCATATTCGATGCTTTTTAACAAAGGATTTTGTAGTTCTTAAGTGTGTTTTTGTGTGATATGATGGTATTTGTGTTAATATTCAGGAAAATGAGGTCGTGAGTAAAAATTGAAGTTTTGAGCTGAAAATGACTAAGTGTTGAGCCGTAAAAAAAAATGTCAGACCATGGAATAAATCCACGGACCATCCTATTGATGGACCGTGAAATCAATTCATGGACCGTCCTGTTAATTGTGAACTAGTATCTGAAGCTTTACCGATTGGGTTTCAAATGATGGCTCATTTGATGGCCCGTAAAATCAAACAATGACTCGTCTTATTAATCATGGAAAAGGATCTGCAAGGTTGCAAATTGAGGCTTCATTTTAAGGGTCTTTTGACGGATCGTGAAACCAATTCACGAGTCTGTCTATCACTCATCGACCAAGGTTTAGAGGAAAAGCATTTTTTGTCACAAACTATGGTTCAAATTGATGGACCGTCAACACAGTCAATGAACCATGGAATGACCTGTGGAAGGCTGCAGTTTAAGACTTGACCATGCTGAATGACTATTGAGCTCCAACTTTCATGGATCGTAGACCTGAATGATGGTCCGTGGAGTGCTGACGCAACTAAGTTTTTCTAGTTTATTTAGGATAGGATTTTATATCTATAAATACTATTTCTAGATTTTTTTATTCGTTTACTGATTCCTTACGCACGTTTGAGCAGAGAACATGATATTGTGTTTTTGTTCTTGATTTTTTGGCGACTTTGCTACGTACTTTGATCATCAATTGAATAATACAATTCTGTTTTCACTATTCTTCTCTTTTAAGTTGTTTATTATGAATTCTTCTACATCATTGATATGATTCTTGCAAGTATAAGTAACTAAACACCACATCTATGATTGTGTAAACCATGATGAAAAAATGAATGGAGGTCAAATATAATAAGTGATTCTTGAACGATGATTCTTGAACGATGATTATGCATATATTGTTAGTTTCTTTGTTTTGATTGCTTTTTACTGTTGCAAATGTTAGAACTCTTTTTAAATCATAACTTGCTTGATGAAAGAAGTAGAGATTAGAAAAAGGAATTAACAATGGAGATTTGAGATTTCCAATCATCAACTAATGACTTGAGCTTTCACAAGGAAAGTCAATCCAAAATTATTGACAAAGCTTAATACTTAAACACTCGAAGACTGAAAGGATTAAGAGTGACATTCATCTATTTGTGTCGAAAGAGTTTAGATGAATCATAATCGTCAGTTTTTACATGTATAACACCGGGATAAATCACCAATAAAATAGACCTACTGAGTTATGAAATCATGGGGAACACATTCCTAATCTCTTCTCACATATTGAATATAACAACAACAAGTTCTTAAACATTGGTTACTAATAACTATAAACTTTGAATACTTTTACTTTTCATGTCAAACCTCTCTCGAAATATCGATTGTTGACACTCAATTTTGATCTTTCTATACCTTATTCGAACTGTTATTTTACTAATTATTAATTTAGATCTTAATTTTCTTTACTTATTATTTTAAAAAAATCATGCATTTTATTGTCATCTTGATATTGTCTAATTTCGTATTCATAATTTATAAATATATAATTTATTTATAATAATTATTATTTCTCATAATTATTATGTACGATATAAATATATTTACATATTTAATTTGCAACTTGTATTGTTTAGTTATAATTAATTTTACACGATATTTTTATTAATCATTACTATTATTTATTTACTAAATTATAGATATGTGATATTTATTAAATAACAACTTAATTCAATTTTATCCAATTAATTTAAACTTTAACCACTTTTAACCTAATTTATATCAATTTTAGTTAATTTGAGGTCAATTAATCCTAGTTGTCCATTTTTCTAATCCAACAGATCAGATTAAGACCAAATTTTCCTTTCCTTTCCAATTAATCTAACCCCCTAACCCATCTTCATTTTCCTCAAACCACACACCCACCAGCCGCCTCAACTCCCTCCATCATTCTCACCCACCGCCTCAATCTCGCCGCTCTGATGAACCCCCAAGACCACCGCGAACCACCAACAACCATCCATCCCTTTTCCCCTTTACTCCTCTTATCTCTCAAAGCCCATCTCCATTCTCCGCCACCACTATTTCGGCGAACACTATACCACCGCAACAACTCTCTCCCCCTATCTTTCCCTTTTCTCCCACTCTCTAGCCAGCTCCGGCGAAACACATACTAGAGTTGATTCCTTTCTCTTTGTCATCTCTCCTCTTTCTCTCCTCCATCATCGCTGACGAACCACCACAATGACACCGTCTATCACAACTCAAAATTGGGCCATGATGGCGCCTAAAACCCCAGTAGGCAAGCCAACCTAATAGAACGAAAGTACAAATAAATATTTAAATAGGTAAAGTAGAAGGGAGATAATAATAAAAGGAGGGCTAACGACATAGATATATACCTAACAGTACGAAATATACAAAAAGGCCCAAAAGAGACCAGGAAAGACAGAATATATACAAGAACCAAATTCGGGACCTAGTGTCTGGTACAAGAGCGTCTAGGTACATAAATAGCGCTATACAAGATGCTACTATCTACTAAAATATAAAATACAGACAACAAGAAATAATGGAAATCAGTAAAATTTCCGAGCGCCGAGAGCTCACCACGATCTGTACAATAACTGATCTCGTACGAGTAGATGATCAACGAGGGTGGCTCGTACTAGGTGTTACATCAGAAAAAGATACAGAAATATAGTATGAGTATCAAAACACGGAGTACTTAGTAGACATCATAGGCCGACCAAGCTCAGAAGATACTATATAATATAAGAACAGGAAAGTAACTAAGCTATCGGGATCCACCTAGTTCTAGTTATCGCAAAAAATTGAAAATCAAGAATAATCCAGCTAGTGGTGAAGATAATAATAATGAAAGCAATAAACCACTCAAAGTACATATAAGAGAGTGCAATGCATCATGGGATGGTATGGTGCAGAATGTGGCCAGTGCAGTAAAGTAAAAACCCCTAAAATGCAATTTGCGAGCAACCCCATAGGCTCCCCGAATTGTCTCGCAGGCCGCCCTAGGGCTCATCACATATGCAATAAAAGTACAACCCGAATATGTGCTCCTCGGGCCACTCAGAATCGTACCTCGGACTCATCAATAAAAAATAAACAGAGAAAAGGTCTAGAAATGTCCCTCGGACCGAGTATAAAAAGTGGCACTTTCCTTTCCATTCCAAAACAGTGATAAAACATGAAGTTCCTTTTGGAAATCTGAAAACCATAGCAAAATTAGAAAATTCCATCTTTAACCAGAAAATTTCATATTTCCTTCAAATATCGTACCACTAGCCATGTTGATGCATGTATGCGTATATACGTGCCATCACAGAGGATACAAGTGTACACATATATATCAAACAGCGCAAAGCACCCTCCAAACAAGATAACTGACTTGGAACTCTGTCCAATCCAAGATATGGCCTCGGGCCCAGAGTTATGTGATAACTACAATAAATACGACAAATGGAATTAATACCCAAAAATGACCATAAAATGTCTACTTTACTACGAACATCTCCTCAAGCCTATACGACATATTTTAGTCTAACATAACGAGGCTACAACATCCTAGACTAAGGATAAACATGATAATTCTATTCTACGGTCCTGGAAATGGCCAAATATATGAAAATATGATTTAAGCCTAGTTTTAACCTAAAACTTACCCTAACATCAAGCAACTTATAAAATATAAAATCTAACTAAGCAGGTCTGAAAGAGGTAAACCATAACCTACCTCGGGGCTAAACTGCAAACACAAACCGTCACTCGTGTGCCTTTCCCTTTCGGATAACCTCAGAATGATGCCATACTATAATAAATATAATCTAGGTGTCAAGACGAGAATAATGACACCCATATTAATATACAAAAAATTATGCTAGAAATCAAGTCAGAAATTGACCCTCGGGGCCGCTTAACAAAATAGAAAACAAATTTCATAATTATGCTCCCAATGTGCTGCGGGGTGCATGCCTTAAATTTGGGAGAAAATGAAAGTGGATTCAAACCTCAAATGGTCCAAAAAACATCACTTTAATAGACGAAGTAATCATGCAAAATGGAGACCCAAAATGAAAAGGAAGATGAAACTAATAACTACACGCGTAATAGAAAGAGACAGGGAGAAAAATTACCTCGAAAGCTCACGAAATTGTCAAAAATTGGTGATTTTTACTCTTAGCCAAGCTCTAACAATAGAGGGATTATGTTTTAACACTTAAGAGAAATGAAGAATGGAGAACATTTAAAAGTCTTAGCGATCGTCGCTCCTACAGACATATCATCACAGGAATGACATCGCATCGATGGACAAAGCACCATAGGAGCAGAGGTAAATAGTAACCTCCGACTTCACAGGCGCAACTCAGGTTCTGCAGGAGCGATGCCTTGCTGATGTCACCAGGCTCCACATGAGCGGCTGGTGACCGCAGGTGCGGTTTTGTTGGTGCGAGCCAAGATGCACCAACAAAAATAACAACACCAACAAGTCTCCAATCACACCCTCGGGATTCATTTCGAACCCGTGAACACAAATAAGACATGCTACCCAACTAGAAATGACATTCCAAACTCAATAAAATCATCAAAATGACCAACGGAGGCCATCTTGATAAAAAATTGACTGATGTGCCATGGTTTTGCGGCACTTTCTATGCTTAAAACTTTGAATTGGAGTATGTTCTTTAGCAATTTTTAGTAGATTTGATGTGTTTTTGAGTATTGTGCAGGGAAACATGGTTCGGAGACTATGTACAAAAAAAGACTGCAAATTTGGCTAAAATTGACTTTCACGACTCAACTCTATGAGTTATGAATGCATCTAGGAGTCATGGAAGTCAGTCGTGGAAAGAGTACTGCAGATGGTGCCTGAAGCCTGAGTTCTATGAGAGGTTTTCACAAGATGTTGACTTGTTCACGAGTCGTAATTCCTATCTGTAGAACCTAATCAGAGAAGAAGAAAAAGGTCTAAGATTAACGAGGCTACTTCACATGCCGTGATTCATTCCATGAGTCATGGATGTCATGCGTGGAAAGGAAGCTGCAAGATAACAAACACCCTGAGTATTATGAGGCCATTCCATGAGCTGTAAATGAATCCACGAACCATATAATGAACTCGTGGAAGTGAACTTGTAACATGACAAAAGCTCTGAGTTTCACGAGGACCTTTGATGATCCGTAGAAGTTTCCACGAACCATAGACTGTGTCCGTGGAAGTTGCCAATTCTACTTTTCCTTGTTTATTTAGGATAGCATTTCTTATGTATATAAATACCTTTCCTAGGTTTTCTTTTACATTTTATGCTCTATAATTTGTAGGAAACATATTGGTAAACACTTGGTATTGATTTGTTCTTGGTTTTGAGAGATTAACACATTCATAGTTCTTGATTCTTGATTTCTTCTTCAATTATTCAAGTTTTCCAATTTCTTTACTTCTTCTTGTAAGTATATGATCATGAATGCCTCAACAACTTCTGATTGTTTGCTTATGAACATGAGTAGATGAAACCACAACTAAGGTTGTGGGAATCATGATAGATTAACAAAGTAGACAAAGTACTCAGTAATTCTAGGAAGGTGTTTATGCATGTACTGTTCTTCCCTTTGCTTTGATTGCTTTTTAACGGTTGCAAGCGTTATAACTCGCCTTATTCTTACTTACCGGACCAAGAAGGTAACGAATGGGAAAAAAGTTGGTTACAATGGAGATTAGTGGCTATCAACCCTCATCTAATAGCTTGACCTTGTCCGGGAATAGCTAATCTAGGATCAAAGGTAAGGGTTAGTAAAGTATACACTCATAGACAAACCAAGTTGCGTGGTGAGATTCATCTATCTAGGGGACCAACCATTTAGGTGAATCTAACTTACCGATCTTGCATGCTAAGCACCAGAATAGATTGCTAGTACAACGCCTACAACATTATGAACTCACGGGGAACACAGTCCTAGTCCATCTTCTCTCTGAATCACAACAATATTGATACTTGCTGATTACTGGTTACCTAATAATTTAAAAATATTAACTGTTACTTAAAACCCCCCTTTAGGGAAATAAGCCAGCTACGAGCATGAATACATATAGTTGAATGAGATCCTACCATATTTCCAGGGGAATCGACCCTAACCTTGGTTAGATTCTATATTTGAACAACGACCGCTTTATGCTTCTTTTAGAGGTGTAATTTGGGGTATAAAATTTTGGCATCGTTGTCAGGGGATACATTTTAAGATTAAGAGCAAGTGTGTTGTTTGATTATTAGTCCTTATTTCCTGATTTTACTTTTTTTGTTGTTTTTGTTTTTGTTCCACAGGTTGCACACTTGTGCATTCCCAATACAAGGAGTCAAGGCAAGCCCCTGATTCCATTCGATCCCAAAATCTCAAGAACTTTGAGAAACATGGTTAAGGAGGGAGTTTTCGAGACACTTGAAGAGGCCATAGCTCGGATGTTGGCCGAAGAACCGCAAAAGCAGTAGGTAGAAGAAAAGGCGCAAATCGCGCATGATGCTCAGGTTGCCACAGATCTGGCAAATTGAACTGCTGTAGCTGAACAAGCAAGGCAAAATAGGCAGGAAATTGCTCGTCAAGCCGCATTAAATGCTCAAGTTGCAAGAGACGAGGCAGCCCGATGCAATATACATCAAGATCCAGTTGGTCTAAGAGGGAATAGGGGTCGCCAGCCTCAACAACCCTGACACATCTCTCGGTACAATTTTGATGATGATGATGTTGATGACACAGGGAAAACATGCCCCATTGTATTGTCACCACTACCCATTGGTACAAAGTTTGATATTATAAGCACTATGATTCAGCTGCTGAACCTGAAGAGATTATTTGCTGGCAAGCCCACTGATAATGAGAACTTGTACTTGAAGAACTTTATGGGGATCTGCAAGGCTTACAACCTTCCAGGGGTAGATCAAGATGCTATTAGATTGTGGCTCTTTCCATTCTCTTTGACTGGAGAAACAACACTTTGGCTTGAGAAACTACCTGATGCTTCAATATACACATGGCTGGAACTGAGAAGTCAGTTTCTAGAGAGGTTCTTCCCCCCATCAAGGATGTTGTAGCTAAAGTAGGAGGTCTATAATTTCAAGCAGCTACCCACGGAGGCCCTGTATGAAACATGGCTTAGATTCAATAAAAAACTTAAACAAGTACAAAATTACAGAATCCCTGCGGATCATTTAATGGAGATTTTCTACAGAGCACTGAATGCAAACACCAAGGTAGTAGCTGATACAGTCACTGGAGGAGCGTTCATGAAAAATACTTACATTGACGCTTCTGAGATGCTTGATAGAGTCGCAAAGATGAACAAGGCCTGACATATGACAGAGACCGAGAGCTTGACAGGAACTTATGCAGTTAGGACATCTATTCACCATCAGGAATTGTAGGAGATTAGACAGCATTTCACAGGGTTAAAAATAACTGTAGACCTGATTGCGAAATAAATTCTTAATAATGGAGTAGAGAAGGTGAACACTGTAGGTTCACAAGGTAAAGCACCAAGACAGGATGGGCACGAATCTGATAAAGAAGCTATTATCTGAATGATCAATTGGCAGGTTTCTGGGCCAATGACAAAGGAAATCAAGGTCGGAACAGAGATAGAGATGACAACTACAATTAGTCTGGCTATAGAGATAGGAGTAGGGGTAGAGACAAGGATGGTGACTGGCACAAGATGGATGGCTACAAGAATGATAGAAGCGGCATGTATGTCCCTTCTGGTAACTATAAAGTAAGATCTGATCAGCTAACTGTCAATGAGATATTTGCTAAGATATTACAAAAGGTGGATTCTATTGATGGTAATTTGAAGGAGATGCGTGCTGACATTGTAGGCATGAATCAGAAAGTAAAGTCACATGTCATTGCCATTAAGCAAATGGATAAACAGATAAGTCAGATGTCTTCAGCTTTGAATCCGTGAGAGAAGGGCACACTTCCTAGTAATACAATCCAGAACTTGAAAAATGATGTGCATTACATGGCGGTGACAACTCGAAGCAGGAAACAGACTGTTGATCCTCCTATTCCTATAGTGGTTGATGAGCCGGCCGAGTCTGAAAAAGATGATGCAGAAATTGTGGTTGAGTCAGAGGAAAAGGATGGTTATGAAAATCTAATTGAGAAGAAGTCCAAAGCCACCAAGGAGAAGAACAAAGAGATTTCACAAGTCTTGAAGCCCATACCATTACCTCCTCCACCTTACCCATAGAGATTAATCAAGAAGGCTGAGGAAGGTAATTATCGCAAGTTCATCTCCATGCTGAAATAACTTTCAGTGAATATCCCTTTAGTCAAAGCATTAAAGCAGATGCCTGGGTATGCAAAGTTCATGAAGAATTTGGTGACGAAGAAGAAAACTGTAAGTTTTGAGCCAAATGAAAACTTGCACTACTGTAGTGCAATAGCTTCCCATTCTCTGGTGCAGTAAAAGGAAGATCCTGGAGCTTTTACTATCCTTTGCACAATCGGAGCATTCTATTTTGTGAAAGCATTGTGCGATCTGGGTGCTAGTATTAATTTGATTCCACTTACAGTGTTCAAACAGTTGGGCTTGTGAGCCACCAAACCGACTATAATGCGGCTTCTTATGAAAGATCGCACGGTGGAAAGACCAGTGGGGATTATCTATGATGTTCTTGTGAAAGTTGACACTTTCATCTTTCCTATTGACTTCGTGATCCTTGACTGTGAGGTAGATTTTGAAGTTCCCATCATCTTAGGATGCCCATTCCTTGCCACTGGATGTGCTTTGGTTGACTTGGAGACTGGGCAGATGAAATTGTGACTTATGATGAGGTGGTTACTTTCAATATCTGCAAATCTATGAAACATCATAATGACATGCGCGTAGTATCAATTATAGATGTGGTTGATGATGAGCAGCTAGTAGTGCCTGTTAAAGAGAGACTTAGTATTGAAACACTTGCAGCTTTTATTATGAACTTTGACAGAGAGGGTATTGATGAGTATGATGATATAGTAGAAGAACTTGCCGGTATGGGGTCTTACACTTATGCTCCAAAGAAGCTTGATTTGGACCTGAAGAATCGATAGACCCTATCAGCCAGACCATCTATTGAGGAGCCTCCGGTGTTGGAGCTCAAAGCACTTCCTTACCACCTCTGATATATGTTCTTAGGAGCTAATGACACCTTGATAGTTATTATTGCTGCAGACTTAGAGGAAGGGTAGTTTAAAGCTCTGGTTTCTATTTTGAGAAAGTTCAAGAGGGCCATTGGTTAGTCCATTGCTGATATTATTTGGATTTCACCTAGAATTTGCACGCATAAAATTCAGCTTGAGCCAGATTGCATTTTGAGTATTGAGCACTAACATAGGTTGAATCAGCCTATGCAAGAGGTTGTCAAGAACAAGTGGCTGGATGCAAGTGTGATTTTTCTTATCACAGACAGCAAGTGGGTGAGCCCAGTTCAGTATTTTCCTAAAAAGGGTGGAATTACTATGGTCCCAAATGCTAAGAATGAGTTGATTCTGATGAGACCAGTCACAGGTTGGCGTGTATGCATGGACTACAAAAAGCTGAATGCTTGGACAGAGAAAGACCATTTTCCGATGCTGTTCATGAATCATATGTTAGACCGTCTTGCTGGTAGAAGATGGTATTATTTTCTTGATGGTTATTTAGGATATAATCAGATCTCGATTACTCTTGAAGACCAAGAGAGTCACGTTCACCTGTCCATATGGGATATTTTCTTTCAAGAGGATGCTATTTGGGTTATGCAATGCGCCGATGACATTCCAGCGATATATGATGTCGATTTTATCAGATATGGTAGAGGACACTATTAAGGTGTTCATGGATGATTTTTCTGTGGTTAGTGACTCTTTTGATGGTTGTATAGCTCATTTGAGCTATGTTTTGAAAAGATATGAAGAGTGCAACCTGGTGCTGAATTGGGAGAAGTTCCACTTTATGGTCAAAGAGGGTATAGTACTTGGCCACCTGATTTCCAAGCAAGGTATTGAGGTCGACAAAGTGAAGATAGAGGTAATTGAAAAACTACCTCCTCTAGTCTCTGTAAAGGTTATTCGAAGCTTTCTGGGGCATGCTGGTTTCTATCGCAGGTTCATAAAGGACTTCTCAAAAATTGTACATCCATTGTGCAAGTTATTGGAGAAGGAGGTGAAGTTTGTTTTTGATGATGCATGTTTGAAGGCATTTGAATGCCTTAAGCAAAAATTGATCTTTGCACCCATTATTGTTTCACCTGATTGGCCCCAGCCTTTCCAGGTTATGTGCGATGCTAGTGGAGTGGTGCTAAAAGCAGTCCTAGGCTAAAGATGTGAAAAGATTCTCCATCCTATCTACTACGCTAGCAAAACACTTATTCCTGCTCAGAAGAACTATACTGTGATAGAACAAGAGCAGCTTGCTGCGGTCTTTGAATTCGAGAAGTTCAGATCTTATTTGTTTGGAAATAAGGTGATTGTGCACACTGACCATGCAACTCTTAGGTACCTCATGGCGAAGAAGGATGCTAAGCCTAGAATTATTAGATGGGTGCTGCTGCTATAATAATTTGACTTTGAGGTCAAGGACTGAAAGGGTACAGAAAACCAGGTAGCAGATCACTTGTCAAGATTAGAGGAAGAAGCGATGCTGAAGCTGAATGATGAACACGACATTGATGACTGGTTCCTAGACGAGTAAGTGTTGGCTGCCTCCCAAGATCTGATTCCATGGTTTGCTGACTTTTCTAACTATTTGGCGAGTGATGTGGTGCCTCCGAATATGTCTTTCCACCAGCGAAGAAAGTTCATGTCTGACATTAAGAAATTCTTCTGGGAGGAGCCATTCCTGTTTCGTGTATGTGCTGATTCCATGATCCGTAGATGTGTGCTTGAAGTTGAGATGATAGAGATATTAGAGGCTTGCCATTTGTACCCTGTTGAGGGGAATCATAGCGGGATTGAACTACTCACAAGATCATGCAATGCGGCTACTATTGGCCGACCATCCACAAGGACACTCATGATTTTGCTAAGGCTTGCAGTAGGTGTCAAAAAGAAGGTGGTATATCAAGGAGGCATGAGCTGCCTCTCACTCCCATCCTCGTGGTTGAACTATTTGATGTGTGGGGTATTGACTTCATGGGTCATTTTTGGTGTCGAATGGGATGCGTTACATATTGGTAGCATTTGACTATGTATCTAAGTGGGTGGAGGCAATTGCGCTTCCCAGTAATGAAGGAAAGTGTGACAACGTTCTTGAAAAAGAACATTTTTTTCCAGAATGGAGGTTCTCACTTTTGGAACAAGTTGTTTCATGCTTTACTTGAGAAGTATGGAGTGAAACACAAAGTTGCAACCCCCTATCCTTCTCAGACCAGTGGGCAAGTTGAGGTTTCCAACCGCGAGATAAAGTCAATCCTGTCGAAGAATGTAAAAGCAAATAGAACGGATTGGTCTAGAAAACTAGATGATGCTTTGTGGGTGTACCGGACTGCGTACAAGACACCAATAGGTATGTCACCTTATCAACTTGTGTTTGGGAAGGAATGTCATCTACTTGTTGAGCTTGAGCATACGGCCATGTGGGCATTAAAGAAGTTGAATTTAGACTGGTCTACAATATCATTTCAGCGGCTTAGGCAGTTGAATGAGTTAGAGGAATTTTTCCTCAACGCCTATGAAAGTTCAGCCTTGTACAAAGAAAAGATGAAATTGTATCATGACCGAAAGATTGAGAAGAGAGTTTTTGCACCAGGTGATTTGGTTCTACTGTTCAATTCCAGACTTTGCTTGTTTCCAGGCAAGTTTAAGTCCAAATGGATTGGACCATTCAAAGTGGTACAAGTGTTCCCACATGGTGCCGTAGAGCTTGAAAATCATGAGGGCAAGAGGTTCAAAGTAAATGGTCAGCGTATAAAGGCTTACTTGGGAACAACAAAGGAGCTGAAAGCTATTAAAGTTTGGACCCTTGGTGAATTCTTAGTAACCAAGGAACATGATGAAGTTTGATTAATCAAGTGACCTCAGTCGTGCCGCAACATTAAATCAGGCGCTGCATGGGAGGTAACCCATGAGGAAAACTTGATAAAGACTGAGTAGTAAAGTGACCCGCGTCGTGCCGTGATGTTAAATCAAGTGTTGCTTGGGAGGAAACCCAAGGCTAATATTTGTTATGTGTGCAGGAATAAGTGAAGGAAAGGTTATGGAAAATATAAGCTCATATAAAGAGGTAAGTAAGGTTCCACGAGCAAGGTTCACGGACCGTGGATTAGTCCACGAGTCGTAGACCCTACTCATGGAACCCAGGTGAAAATTGGCCAAGTGCAGAACAAATTTATGACACAGTTTCATGACTCGTGGTCTAAACCACGATCCGTGGTTTCTGGCTGTAAAAATCAGAGAAAGTTGGCCATCTGCAGGACAGGTTCCACGAGCTAATTCAACGAACCGTGATTCCAATCACGAGTCATGGTTTTGGCTTGTAATAATCAGATAAATTCTGGGTGGCAGGACTTGTTCCACGAACCTGTTCAATGAGACGTGGTTCAGTCCACGACTCATGAACATGGCTCATAGAACTCAGGTAATTGTTTTTTAAAAAAATTCTGTTAACTCGATTTGGACCTGACCCGACCCGCTACCTCCTTTTGATAAACTCCCTAAACTTAAATTTTCCCCCATTTTCAAGCATATACCCAACCCCTACACTCTTCTACTTCCATTAAAACACCAAAACCCTACAAATCCTCCACCAAATCAAGTTTTTGCCCAAATCACCCCCTGATTTCCCCAATACGAATTGACTTAACTGTTCCTACACCATAAGTGCTAAAATAATGCATAAAACTTCACATTCGGTCGTGGGTCGTGGTCGTTGCTCCACATGGTAAGTATTTACTCACATCCTTCCATAAATTCTAAGGTATGAAATCCAATTCCAACCTTATTCGAATTATTGGGTGTAGTAACTTGACCTAGGGTGGTTTTTGGTTTATACTTGATATCAAAACCCTAAGGTATGATGGTTTAATGAGCAAATACTTGTGGTTAGTTAATTACTGTTAATAAAATGTTGAAAGTGGCTGAATGAATGAATAAAAATGAAAAAAGATGGGTTTTCTGCTATTACAGTGATCACGAGGGCATTCTATGGGTCGTGGTTCATTCCATAGACCGTGGAATGCACTCGTAGAAATCAGATCAGAGGACTGTTCTCAGGTTTAATTTTCATGAGGGTTATCCATGAGCCGTGGATCAAACCACGAGCCATGGATGACAATCGTGAATCTCAGACCCACAGATAGTTAAAGTTGTCTGATTTCCACAAGGGGCATCCACGAGACATGGATCAAACCATAAGTTGTAGATGCCACTCGTGGAACTCAGACCTGCAAGCAGTAAATTCCTCCTAAGAACCACAATGGGTGTTCATGAGACGTGGTTTATTCTACTGGCCGTGAAACCCAGTGGTGGAACCCCAAGTATAGAATTTTTGAATTTTCTTTGGGTTTGTATGTTTCTGCTGTACTGATATTTCCCCCCCCATAGGTACCATGGGCCGAAGAATACCCCAAAGACGGGTAAAGCCCGTTCAACAAAGGAAGTTAAAGAAGGGGCTCATCTTTACCAATCTAGACTCACCGATGAGCCCAAAGAAGCTGAAAAGAGTGGGTTCGAAGAGGTCTATGAGATCCATCCAGACCCCAATGTGGAGCCTCAGACCACGAGGCGAGGGAGACAGACACAAGCAGTTGAGGAGGCAACACTACAGCTAGCCCTTACAGCTGCACCACAGGCAACAACCATTTCTTCTTAGTCTAAAGAGGGAGAGGGATCGTCAGACAAGGGTGATAGTAACCGAGAGAGTAACACCAAGATTAGGATCGGGACTGGGACTGGGGAAGATGAAGAGTCTAACGATGCTGAGTCAGCCTTAGGTGATAAAAGTTCCACTAATTCGGCCATCCCAGAAGCCGAGACTCAGAGACAAGAAGAGGTAGCCGGAGTTTTGACACTTGAGGCCCGGGATAATCGGAGATGGTGCGTTCAAGGCTTGCAGAGATGGTATATTAAGGGTGCAACTCTATCTAACAGGGGCATGCCCAAAAGGGGCATCTTTGAGGAGCCGTGGATTCGTACTGAGGGTCTGACCTCCATCCTGAACATTCATGCCTTTTCACTTAGTACCGATTTGGATGGATGGCTGAGCCTCCAGGCAGTTACTTTCCAAAGATAGTATGGGAATTCTATGCTGCCTATGCAGCCATAGGAAGTTAGCTACTTCAGCCAAAATAGAGGTCTCAGGATTTGCCCCCATGTGCTAGTGTCATAGTGCGACATGCACCGGTTGATATATACAAGCGCACAATTCAATGCTTCCTGTTCGGGATTGAGTATAAACTTCTAGTAAACACAACTGAGTTTGACCATTGGATGAATATGGTCAAAGATAAAACAAAGATAAGAGATCCGACTCAGAAGGCGGATTTATTGAGATGGGCTGCCGACTACATAGCCAAAAATGGTGAGAATGCAGAATGGGTTCATGGAGGCAAAATTAGAAAGGCATCCTTGAGCTTCACCCGTAAGTTTTGGTGGGCTATTATTCAGTTCTGCCTCTATCCGACACTAGCAGACATCTCTCTTACACCTGACCGGCCAGTCCTAGTAGCCATCATCCTAGCTGGTTATGAAATTAATATTCCTTGCTATATTAGGGAAGAGATTCATGAGCGGGAATTCAGAGACAACACCACCATACCCTTCCCTTGTCTGATTCATCGACTGTGCTTGGATTCAACAGTCCTGAGGATGGCTGATGTGGACCACATAATAGAGGTGACTCGGACGCAAGATGTCGGGTTGATAAAGGATACTAGAAACCTAGTTGCACATAACTGAGCCTCATCCTCTATTTTGGCTGGTACACTGAGAGTTGAGGGATCATCAGCAGTGAGAGACCCATTAGATATTCCTAATACGGGGGTGAGTTTAGTTACCGAGGGTGCCACAACTTCAGTTTCTCCGCTCTTGACTTCCCAGACACCAGTTAGCATTCCTATAGCGCCCCCGCGCTAAGCTTCTTCTGATATGATTACCATCACTGTGGAGTTTCTCCAAAACCTGGTTGAGCGCCAGGCCGATACATAGAAGCAAGTGAATAACTTGTTGGATCAACTATAGCCTTGGGTGAGGTCTACTATTGCAGCTGCTGTGGCTAGGGTGCAGATTGAGATAGAGTGGGTTGCTCGTGATATATCTGGGTGAATTGATGCATTTGAGTACCGAGTAAATACTCTGTTGCAGACTATACAAAGCCCTGATTTGGGACACATTCAGGATAAGCTGGCACGACTCAAGGAGGAGATCAGATCTATCAACACTAGGCAAACTCGTATTTTGCCTTCCATCTCTATCGCGGTCCTAGCAGCTCTGCGCTGGGTGGTTGATTTGTTTGCTCAAGTGGAGCCTGTGCTCGTAGGTGCTAGAGAAAAGAGGGTGCGCACTAAGGTCACTTCTGACTTGGAGGTGGATCCTAAGAGGCTAAAAAAGGACACCACTACTGGCATGCAATGATCGTGAGATGACATACGCATTCGTGAGGAGGCAGAACGGTGGAGACTTCAGGGTAAGTCCACCAGTTTGGCTCCAGTTATTGGAGGATCCACATCCTCTGTTCTTGGGATTCCAGGGTCTGCCACTGTTGGGAGGGCATCTACTGTTGTCCCTCTCATTGCTGATCCATTGAGCGCGATGGCCACTGCCGCCAACATTGACGTTGCTATAGGTGCCACATCACCAGCCCCATCTCTACCACCAGACACTGGCGCCTAGGCACCATAAATATGTTCCTGCCTCCCTACGTAGCTACTTTTCTTCGTGTAGTGAGGACAATGCACATTGATTTTTGGTGGGGTGGGGGCAACAACCGTCTGTATTTTGATGGGTATCTTGGTGAAGTCTGAGTAGCCAAGACACCCGCGTCGTGCCATAATGTTAAATCAAGCGCTACTTGAGAGGCAACCCAAAGAGGGTACCACTAGGTATCCGAGTCCATGCGGTTTTCTTGCTATGATCTTTACCCATGGACCTTTATTTCTATTGAACCAACATGTTTAGATAGGTTGTGTGTAGTGAAAGAAAAATAGGAACTTAGCGCAGTCTATGGCCTAATTTTGAAACTAATTTTTGACTGAAAAAATGGAGACCCCTCCAAGTTTTGTGTGACATGATTAGCCATTTTTGATAGACTCACTGCCAAGGATCTATGCGTGACATTATGATTATCGATTTGATGAATGGCTTAAGCTAGGGCATGAACCTGATAGTTAGCAATTGATTGTTGTACTATGTGCTATGTGTGTGTGAGCCGCATTCGTACTGTTCTTGCATTGTGTGCCAATCCAGAACTTGCCCGGTTAGTCTTGCCTAGGATGTAGGATAGTTGGTTAGGAAAGGATCATAGGCCATTTTTGAAATAGTCCACTTAGCCTAAATGACCGTCCAAATGAATTTAATATCCTTTGATCCCCGATTTTGAGCCAAAATTGACCTTTTTTGTTGTCTAACCTATTCACCTTTCCCGTTTTTCTAGGAACCTTCAGTTTGTCCCTGGTCCCTCCTTGGACCTTGTGTACCTCAACTCAGAAAAATCGACTAAGTTGAGGGTGGCTACTGTGGAAGTAAGTTAGAAGTATGAGGTATGAAAATTAAAGGGTAGTGATTAAAAAGAAAGATAACGGGTGTGGCGTATGTGTTAAAAGAAAAAAAAGAGAAAAGAAAAAAAAATGATGAAAAAGAAGTTGATTTGAAATAAAAGCCGCACCCGTCACTTGATGAAAAAAGAAAGAATAGGAAAGGGAGAATAAGGGATTAGGCTGAAAAGTGGAAGAAACATAGCGTAGTGTCAAGGAGGGATCGGTCGCTCAAGATCTTTGGTCTTTATCCAGACCTGATGAAAAAATTGGGATCACTTCTTATGGACTCGTTGAGAATGATTCTGATCTAGTTCATGGCCTATTAGAAGTAGAGGGCGCTCTGGTGGGATCTTCACGGACTAAAAAAGATTGCAGTCAGTTTGATAATGATTGAGTGACATTGCTTCTTCGGCCTGAACCAAGGAATCCCGTAGATATGATGCAAAAGGGCTCTTGGTCTAGCCTTTATCAGAGATTTCTCTATGAAAAATATGAATCAGAGTTTTAAGAAGAGGGAGAAGGAGCCCTTGACTTCTGGCCGAGGCGAAGACTCCTTTCTTTCTTGCTTTGTATCGAGGGTATGTGTATGCAGTTGTAGTACATCTTCTTTATTGTTAGAGGTTTCCTTTTATTAAATTCACTATCTTTTCCCTTCCCCGTTGTCCTTATTGTATTGTCATATTTCTAGTGGGATGAAAATAGCGCTTTCATAATATGTACATCACTAGTCCCGATACCACGTCTTATCCGCTTTTCCCTGGAACTATCAATATATCTAAAAACCAATTGGGAACTATACATTTTGTAACTATACTAATAAGGGGTGGGGAACAAAAGCGCAGAAATAAAGTAATGAAAGCGATTTCCTAGGCTTTGAAAATGTGTTTTTTAATCCAACCTTTTAAGAACGGATAGGCGCTTGGTTAGTCACTATTTTCCAAATATACCATACCCATCCTTGAGCCTATGTTACAAGCCGAGTAAAGTCCTATAGTGATCCGAGCCTAACTGTTCAAAAATCGTGGCATAGAAAATAAGGGCAAGCCTATGGTATTATGCATGCATTGCTTGAACTTCTTTGTGAGTGTGAGTGTTCTAGTTCAGTCCCAGATATTTAATGATTTACTGTGTGATTGGGACTTCTTTGTAGTGAGAGCACTAGAGTACCGTTGATTGCCGACTGTTAGGGTAAGTCTCATCTGTGTATGCTATGTCGTCTATTAATATTGTAATATCATCCATGGATCCTCTTATGTTGTCTTGATAAACAAAACTCGTGCAGTTGTTTTGTATTTAAAATGAGGGGGGTATTTGTTATGAGCTGAACTGCTTGAATCATATGAGTGCCGTAGTTCCTAGTTTTCTTTTACAAAAGCATCATGCTAGAATAGTTTTATTTTGTCTCTTGAGGACAAGCAACAATATTAAGTTGAGGGTGTTGATGTGTCGTGATTTTGTGGCACTTTCGACGCTTAAAACATAGAATTGGAGTATGTTCTTTAGCGACTTTTAGTAGATTTGATGTGTTTTTGAGTATTATGCAGGGAAACATAGTTTTGAGAATAAGTACAGAAAAAGACTGCAAATTTGGCTGAAACTGATTTTCACGACACAACTCTATGAGTCGTGAATGCATCTACGGGTCGTAAAAGTTAGCCGTGGAAAGAGTATTACAGATGGTGCCTGAAGCCTGAGTTCTATGAGAGATTTCGACGAACCGTTAACCTGTTCACGGGTCATAATTTTGGTCCATGAAACCTGATCAGAGGAGGAGAAAAAGGTCTGAGATTCACGAGGCCACTCCACGTGCCATGATTCATTCCACGAGTCATGGATGGCACACGTGGAAAGAAAGCTGCAAGATGACAAACACCCTGAGTTCCACAAAGCCATTCCATGAGCCGTAAATCAATCCACAAACCGTAGAATGAATTCGTGGAGGTGAACCTACAACATGATAAAAGCTCTGAGTTTCACGAGGACCTATGACGACCTGTAGAAGTTTCCACGGACCATAGACTGTGTTCGTGAAAGTTGCCGATTCCAGTTTTTCTTATTTATTTAACATAGGATTTCTTATGTCTATAAATACCTTTCCTAGGTTTTCTTTTTACGTTTTTCTATAATTTGTAGGAAACATATTCGTAAACACTTGGTATTGATTTGTTCTTGGTTTTGAGATATTAACACATTCAGAGTTCTTGATTCTTGATTTCTTCTTTAATTATTCAAGTTTCTGAATTTCTTTACTTCTTCTTGTAAGTAAATGATCATGAATGCTTCAACAACTTCTGATTATTTGCTTATGAACATGAGTAGCTAAACCCGCAACTAGGGTTGTGGGAACCATGACAGACTAACAAAGTAGTCAAAGTACTTAGCAATTCTGGGACAGTGTTTATGCATGTATTATTTTTCCCTTCGCTTTGATTGCTTTTTAACGGTTGCAAACGTTAGAATTTGCCTTATTCTTACTTGTCGGACCAAGGAGGTAATGAATGGGAAAAGGGTTGGTTACAGTAAAGATTTGAGGCTATCAACCCTCATTTAATATCTTGACCTTGTCAGGGAATAGCTAATCTGGGATCAAAGGTAAGGGTTAGTAAAGTATACACCCGTAGACGGACCAAGTTGCGTGGTGAAATTCATATATCTAGGGGACCAACCATTTAGGTGAACCTAACTTACCGATCTTGCATGCTAAGCACTAGAATAGATTGCTAGTACAACGCCTATAACGTTATGAACTCATGGGAAACACAGTCCTATTCCATCTTCTCTCATAATCACAACAATATTGATACTTGCTGATTACTGGTTACTTTATAATTTACAATCATTCATTGTTACTTAAAACCCCCCTTTAGGGAAATAAGCCAACTAAGAGCGCGAATACACACAGTTGAACGAGATCCTACCATACTCCCTGTGGGATCGACCATAACCTTGGTTAGGTTCTATTTTTGAATAGCGACCACTTTATGCTTCTTTTGGAGGTGTAATTTGGGCGTATCATTGACCGAAGTCAACACTTTGCCAGTTTCGCTTAAAATTTACCCTAGTGCCAAAAATGGTATGGAGGCCTCGAGACCCAAACCAAAGGTCCCACTAGCCCAAAATCAACATTCAAGAGCTAACAATACTAACAAAATTTCCATTCGAGCCTATTTTCTCTGAATGTTGATCAAAGTCAAACTTATCAATTTAAAGAGCTCCAAAATAAGGAAACTCGGAAACTCATCTAGAACTCAATTGAATGCCTTGGGAAGTATGGCACCCATCCTCGCAAGTCAAACAAACCATGAAGAAGCTACAGGAAAGGTCAAAACGGTAAAAAGGCACGAATATAAGAAAATGACCACGAGGGTTATTATAACATCCACTACTAAAAGAACTTTCATCCTCGAAAGTTAAAGAAGAGAAGGTACCTGAATACTCACAAAGGTGAGGATAATTGGTCCGCATGTCAATCTCAGTCTCCCAAGTAGCCTCATCGATAGGATGATGCTGCCACTGAACCTTAACTGACGGAATCTCTTTGGACCTTAACTTCCTAACCAGCCTATCCAAAATAGCAACAAGCTCCTCCTCAAAAGCTAAAGACTCATTCAATTGAACTAAATCCCACTAAAGCACGTGCGACTCATCCGAAACATACCGTTTCAGCATAGAAACTTGGAAAATAGGGTGAACACCTTAAAGGTCAGGAAGCAAAGATAACTCATATGCTACCTCTCCAATGCAATGAAGGATCTAAAACGGCCCAATGAACCTAGGGCTAAGCTTTTCTTTCTTCCCGAACCTCATCACGCCCTTCATGGGCGACACTCGAAAGAACACTCAATCACCAACCATAAACTCTAACTCTCGAACCCTCCGATCATTATAACTCGTATACCTACTCTAAGCAGTATGGAGCCTCTCATGAATGACCCAAACTCTATCCATTGAATCTCGTAGCATGTCATTACCCCACGGTCTAACCTTGAAGGCATCAAACTAACCCACCGGAGACCTGCACTGCCTACCATACAATGCCTCAAATGGAGCCATCTAAATACTGAAGCGATAGCTATTATATACGTGAACTCTGTCAAGGCTAAAAACTTGTCCCACTGATCTCCAAAATAATAACTCAGACTTGCAACATATACTCCAAAACCTAAATAGTACCCTCTAATTGACCATCAATCTGTGGGTGATAGGCCACTAAGCTCAACTCGGGTACCCAACTCTCTCTGAATAGACCTCTAGAAACATGAAGTAAACTGAGTACCATAGTAAAAAATGATAGAAACAGACACCTCATGCAGACAGACAATCTCACGAATGTAAATCTGAGCCAACCTCTCTGAACTGTAGGAAGTCTGAACCGGAAAAAAGTGAGCATAATTTGTTAACCAATCCACGATAACCCAAATAGCATAAAATCTCCACAAAGTGTGTGGAAATCCTACCACAAAGTCCATGGCTATTCGCTCCCATTTCCACTCAGAATGGGTAGCCTCTGGGTTAAACCACATGGTGTTTGGTGCTCATACTTCACCTGCTGACAGTTCAAGCACCTAGACACAAAATATGAGATATCCCACTTCATCCCACACCACCAGTAGTGTTGTCTCAAGTCACGATACATCTTAGCTACCCCATGATGAATGGAATACCTAGAACAATGAGCCTCCTTCAACATCAACCTGACTAAATCACCAACTCTAGAAACACAGATATGCCCCTCAATCCTCAGAATACCCTCCGAATCTAAGGTTGCCTTCCTAGCCTCATCGCTCAATACCTTATCACAAATGATCCTCAACCTCGCATTATCAAACTGCTATGCCCGAATCTGCTGTAACAAGGAAGACTTACCCTCAACACAAGCAAGAATATGGCTCGGCTCAGAAATATCAAGTCCAACCAACCTATTAGCCAAGGACTGGACCTTCTAATCTAAGAGTCGCTCCTTCACTGCCAATGATGCCAAGCTACCCATACTCACTGCCTTCTGGCTCAAGGCATCCGGTACCATATTTGCCTTGGCCAGGTTATAGAGAATAGAGAAATCATACTCCTTCAGTAACTCCAACCACCTGTGCTGCCTCACATTTAGATCCTTCTGACTGAAGATGTACTAAAGACTATGATGGCCAGTGAAGATCTCACAATACATGCCATACAGATAGTGCCTCCTAATCTTCAATGTGAAGACTACCGCCGCTAACTCCAAGTCATGAGTGGGGTAGTTCCTCTCGTGAACCTTCAACTGTCTGGAGGAATAAGCAACCATTCAGCCTTGCTGATCAATACATAACCCAAACCAACCCTGGAAGCATCACAGTAAACAGTATACCCTTGGCCCTCAACCAAAAGTGTAAGAATCAGAGCTTAAGTTAATAAGGCCATGAGCTTCAGAAAGCTCACCTCACACTCGTCATACCACTAGAAAGGGACATTCTTTTGAGTCAATCTAGTCAACAGAGCTACTATAGAAGAAAACCCTTTCACAAACCATCTATAGTAACCTGCCAACCCGATGAAATTGCGAACAACAATAGGAGAAGTAGGCCTAGCCCAATTGTGAACTACCACAATCTTTGCCGGATCTACTATAATCCCATTCTTGGACACCATGTGCCCCAAGAATGCCACATACTCAAGTAAAAACTCACACTTAGTGAATTTGGTATACAACCACTGATCTTCCAAGGTTTGAAGCACAACTCTCAAATGCTGCTCATGCTCCTCCCTACTCCTCGAGTAAACTAGAATGTCATCGTTGAACACAATAACAAAGGAATCTAAGTAGGCCCTGAACACACAGTTTATCAACTCCATAAATGCTGCTGAGGCATTGGTCAACCCAACAGACATGACTAGGAACTCATAATGTCCGTATCAAGTCCTAAATGAAGTCTTTGGAATGTACACAACCTTGATCCTCAATTGATGATAAATCGATCTTAAATCAATCTTAAAGAACATTGTTACACCCTGTAGCATGTCAAACAGATCATCAATATACAAAATTTGATTACCTTATCCAACTGTCTGTAGTCAATACACATCTGCAAGAAACCATTCTTCTTCTTCACAAATAGAATAGGAGCAACCCACGGAGACACACTAGGCCTGATATACCCCTTACTCAGAAGATACTAGAGCTGCTTCTTAAGCTCCCTCAACTCGGTTGGTGCCATCCGATATGGTAGAATAGAATTAGGCTGAGTGCCCGACTCAACATCAATAATGAAGTCAATACCATGATCAAGAGGAACACCCAGTAGATCAATAGAAAATACATCCGAATACTTAAAAACCATTGGAACTGACTCAATGGCAGGCGTGTTGGTACTAGTAGCACGGACATAAGCAAGATAAGCCAAGCACCCCTTCACAACCAACCGATGGGCGCTCAGGATAGATATAACTCCCCTCGGCATGTGGTTATCAACACCATTCCATACAATAAGAGGGATACCAGGCATCCGTAGAGTAACAGTCTTGGCAAAGCAATCCAAGACCGCACAATAAAAAAACAACAATCCATGCCTAGAATCACATCAAAATCAACCATATCCAATACCACTAGGTCTACCCACATGTCAACCACATGATAATCACCACACAAGCCCGATAAATATGATCCACTACTAAGGAATCTCCTACTAGGGTAGCTATGCGTATAGGCACAAATAATAACTCACAAGTAGACTCCATATGAGTAGAAAAATAAGCAGACACATAAGATAATGTAGATCCTGAATAAAATAATATAGAAGCTGACTGATGAAAAATAGAGATCATACCTGTGATGATATCATCTGAAGCCTCAGTCTTTAGGAGGAGGTATAGATCTCCCATCGATTGGTTTGATTCATCTGAGGCAAAACCTTTGGGTACGGACTTGGTAAAGGACTCTATGAAAAGGGAAAAGTTCATCAAAGGGAAACTTTTAGCGGCCCAGAGCAGGTAGAAAGAGTATGCAAACAGGAAGGTTAGAGATATGCACTTCATGAAAGGTGAGCAAGTTTTGCTCAAAGTCTCACCCATGAAGGGTGCCATGCAATTTGGAAAACGATGCAAGTTAAGACCGTGATATATTAGACACTTCAAAATTCTTTAGAAGGTTGGGCCAGTGGCTTATAGCTTGGCTTTACCACCTAGTTTATCAGGAGTTCATCCGATATTCCATGTGTCGATGCTTAAGAAGTATCATGGTGATGGTAATTACATCATTCGCTAGGATTCAGTCCTATTAGATGAGAACCTCTCTTATAAAGAAGAGGTCGTTGCTATTCTTGATCAATACATTCGAAAGTTGAGAACCAAGGAAATTATATCTGTGAAGGTCTAATGGAAGAACCGTCCTATTCAGAAGGCCACTTGGGAGACTGAAGCAGACATGTGAGAAAAGTATCCTCACTTGTTCACCAATTCAAGTAATCTTTGTTTTCCCCTACTTTATTGTCGATTGTCATTCTTGGATGAACGATTGTTTAATTGGTATCTAATGTAAGAACCTATTCCATCGTTATGCTAAGTTAAGGCATAAATACCTGGCTAGAAAAGTCTCTAGGTGAGAATTGAAAATCTCGGGCTAGGGTGAGTTCAAACTAAAATATAATATTCTGTACCTTAGAGGTAATTCATATTTCGTGTGATGTCATGTGGTAGTGTGGTATCTATTTGTGGGTAGCCAACTGCCATAGGATCCATAAAAAGTTTTGGGATGAGAATCGATGTCATAGAATTCCAGATATGATAGTTTGTGGATGTCTATAAAATAATGTGTATTGCAAAATGAGAGTTGTCATGCCTTATTTTTACCAAGGTTAGATAAAACACAATTTATGGACTCTAAAAGAGTTTAATTATATACAGAGTTGCCACCTAATTTTTAAGGAAAATAAGAAAACCTATTTTGATTATTGATATGTATGACTCACATTTTAATCTGCGAAAACCAATTAAGATTCTAGGTAAGAGTTCAAGTTATTTCGAAGGGAAGGGATTAGGCATCCTTCAGAATCCACAAAATGTGGTACCCGACTAGAATTGATTTTTCAAAGAAGGAGGAGGTAATAATCATTTTTTGAAAAGTATAAATATGTACAGTAAAATAAAAATACATATGTACAAAGGATAATTTAAAATATGTGGGTAAGAGTGTGTAAAAATATACTTTAATATATATGAGAATATGTAAAGAAGGAAATTTAGTATGTATAAAATTTTATATATAAGAAAATATAAAAAAGAGCATAAAAGAATGTATACTGTTAATATGAAAAATATGTAAATAAGCTAATGTAAAAGAATAGATACTACTACAAAATATATATAAGAAAAATGTGTAAGAAACATATATCTAAGTACAAATAATGTAAGAAAAAATATATTGAGTAAAACATGCAAAAGATGTGTAAAAATAATGTAAAGAAAATGTATCAAAAGATTGTATAACGATTATATCAATCAGCTTGTATTTTTCATTATGTAAAAAAATATATTTCACTTTTATAAAAAAATGTATTTAAGAATGAGAAAGAATATTAATAATTAAAAGAATATTTAATAAAAGAATATGTAAAATATCATTTGTAATGATTAAATAAAAATAATTAGAAGAAAAAAATATTTTAAAAGAAATGACGTTCTAATGTTTGCGGAACGTAAAAAATATGAATTAATTAACTAAATATCTACATTAAATTAATTTATTTATAAAAGTATTTACAACTTAAGTTTTGCCTAAACGCGTAATAATAAATAAGTGAACAAAGGGACACTCTTACCTGACACCCCAAAAATAAAGTTTTCACTATACTTTATTTTTTTGTACAATTGCAAAAATATAAATGCAAACAATGAATTTATGAAGATTTTCAAGCTCGTTTAATTGTCGTCTTCAGGATGTGTCCTCATGTACCTGTGTAAACACTTAGTAAAAATATCAATAACGAATAAATATTTATCAAAATAAATTACAGAAAATAAGATATGTATATATAAGTTGAAAAAAAAGAAAATTTTATTATACTGTGGGCTCAGATATGTGATTGTACTAAATTTTAGAGATACACCATGGCTGTGAATCATCGGTTGGCCATCCGAGATCACCTCGCCAATATATGAATCATACAATTTTTTATTTCATCCTTAAAATTTCGTCATCACCCCAAAATTTATTTTTTCCGCTATGTATATATGTATCCGTCTTTTTATTGTGGAGGCCTCAAAAATCAATGGGAGTTTTTTCATTGGCCAAGTAGTGTAGTATCTGTTTGTTTATCAGTGTAATAAAAATGTAAAAGGAAAAATCATCCTAAATCATTCGGAGAACCAAAAATTAGAAATATCCAGTAGCAAAGGTAGAAAAACAAAACAATAATCACTTAAACAAAATATTAGAACAACCAACCAAAGAGGTCACGGAAAACGAATGTTCCGGCCAGATCTCCGCCGAATTCCGGCGAAGCAACATCAATGGAGTATAAGAACTTTTGTACATGAACATAAAACAAGTAATAGTATAGTTGGAGAGAGCAATTCGGCCAGCAACAAAAATAATCACAAAAATGTAAGATTAATCCAGATTAGTGAAAGCAACATAAAATAGTACATAAACTCATGAAAGAGAGAGGAGACAGTGGTGGTGGCGGCGTTACTTCAACGACCTTCATCGGAGCAATGCCTGAGACATGAAGATTTTGCCAGATCTGGCCATTTCTGGCATAACAATGGCAGAGGGGAGAGAGAGGGAGCAACGACAAGAGGGAAAAGGGAAAGAGGAGAGGGGTTGTGGTGGTGGTGGCTCGCGGTGTAGAGTCTAGCTGGAATCCAGTTTGCCAGATCAAAGAAGGGGATTTTGAGGAGAGAACTTGTGAGGAAGAAGATAGAAAAGTGAAAGCCAAGAAAAAATAAGGATCTAAAATGTTGTATGTTTGTATGTGTGTGAGTACGTGTGTGTGTAGTGTCAATACATTTACCCACTCCTTTATTTATAATATCCAATAAACTCCTATTTTATCTAAAAGATAATAATTTTTACCTCTTTATTCTTTAGTTATTATCTAATGGATTATTCATCATATTAACTAATGTATAAAGTTCAGTAACCAACGGACAATGGCCGCACCTAGTCATGTAAAATCTCACCATTTTAAAAAAGGTGACAAGACTTTGACTTGACTATACATTTACTCTGTATTTATAATTAATTACTTCGACATTTTGCATTTATAGACTGTATTAAAAATATAAATAATGTACAAAAATATGAGTGTTGGTATGTAATTATAAAAATATAAAAAGAAAATGACATTATGTAATGACCCTTTCGGTCATTTACGCGTTTTCACCTTTCTTGTACTGTTATAGCTTGGCTGTAGCGGCTCCAAATCTTTTATGGCTTGCAGAGACTGGTAGTATGGTGCATGGGCCATCTTTTTGGTCGTTCCTTGATTTAGAGCTTTAAACCTTGGAAATCATTGACTTCGGTCATCATTCTTGGTGAACGTGCTCGGAATCAAATTTCAACAGTTCCGTTAGCTCTGGAGAGTGGACTTTGGTCTAGCAGGACCTTTGATCAGGATCCGGAAGCTTTTCTGCTTGGAATTCTCTCTCATTCTATGTTTTCAAGCCACTGTGGCTTGCTTGGTTGACTTTGGTCAACATTTGGAGAAGACGGCCTCGGATGGAAGTTTTGTTGATCCCGTTGAGTCCGGAATGTCATTTCCACTCTGTTAGCATTATTGGTTTGTAAATATCAATTTTTGATTGTGCCAAGAATTCGCCGTAGAGTTTTAGAAATATTATAGGTTTTTGCTGTTACAGGTACATGCCTTAATCGCGATCGCGAGCCTCCTTCCTCGCGATCGCGATGAGGCACCTGGTCCCTTGTTCTTTGCGATCGTGATTTCCCTTGTCACGACCATGATGAAGCTCCCTTCCCTTTGTTCTTCGCAACCGTGTGGCTAGTCCTCGCGATTGTGATGGTCTAGGCAGCGTGGTTCTCACGATCGCGATGGGTCTCTTCGCGATCGCGATGAAGGACCCTGGGCAATATATAAACTCCCCACCTCGTCTTATTCACTCCAAAATACTATTCCACCATTGTTTTTAGCTCCAAGCTTACCTAAACTCTGTATTGACTCAATTCTTGGTGTTGGGGTGTAAATTCCTTGTTGCTGATCGTTCCTCCATCACAAATTTTAAGTTTTATCCGCTTTATTCCGTTAAATTCTCTTATTTGATTCTTCAATTGCTCTTGTTAATGGATAGCTGGTTTGAGCCATTTCTTTTGATTAAGTTCCTTCTATAATCTGAGCATGCACACTTAGGAGTGTGGTGATCGTTGTGCGCTCTTTCATCCGATTTTAGGTTGTAGGGCCCACGGGCCTACAAGTAGCTCAAATTTTGACCCAACTATTTTTATAGAGTTATGGGGATCGGTAGACTCGTTTTAATATATAATGTATGGCTGTAATAGTTTGATTATCATTCGGAGCTTCCTGGAGCAGTTCGAGCTTGGACGACGCCGTCCTTAGAGCTAATTGTCGGACAGAAGGTTATGGTTTTTCCTACCTAGGCTCTGCGTATATGGACTATAACTACTCTAATTAGTATCCTTGGGTGGGTTGTTATAGGTTGGTACCTCAGACCTTGTCCGCCTTTTCTGTCCATTTATTTCATACGTTGTTTGTAGTATTTGCGTAGTATTGTATATTACCCTTGTGGTCCTGTGTGGCCTTGTATTGACTCTGAAATATAGATGATGGGTTATTTGGGAATGTCTATGAGTCTTGAACATAGAGATATTATTTTAGGCTGGTTATGTCTATTGTAGAGCTATTGAGCCTGTGCAGGGCTGGTAGGAATATTTGTGAGCCATTGGGCTAATTAGTATTATTTGCGAGCATATCATCTGTGAATAGGTTTTTTTCCTTGCATGTTTTACTACTATTTTGTCTTCGGGCCGAATATCACTATTTTTCGAAACTTTGTATCGACTCGAGGGCTCACTTTTGGTATAAATGATGATAAAATGGGATTTGGATGATTTCAGACTTGATTTTCCTACTGATACTAGGCTCAGCAGGGACGTAGCACTAGACTTGATTTTCTACTGATACTAGGCTCAATAAGGCCATAGCACTAGACTTGATTTCCCACTGATACTAGGCTCAGCAGGGCCATAGCACCAGACTTGATTTTATTACTGATTTCGACTCGGATACGCTCTGGGCACCTTTTGATAGGGTTATTGATACTTTTAATACTGTTTTAGACCTGGTTTGATCCCGGGCATATACTATGAGGTTTCGAGTTTTGAGCTACTATTTGAGATCGCTGGGCGATGTAAGTGGTCGACGAGTAGAGCTCCATGGACCCTGTCGATACATGACAGGGACTTTGGGATGCGTGTGCCGGATGAGGGGTGTACGACATAGAAGAGGTACACATGTAGAGTCCTTCCATGGGTCCTGCCTCTATATGTGCCCTTGAGGTACCTGAGGGGGAACATACCAGTTACTTTCAGATCATATCATTATCATGCATTTGGTATTTCGATTCCACCCTTGTTTGCTATGTGTTCAATGTACGCTCTGGTTGTATGGGCGACCGGAGGGTTTGTTTTCACTTGATTGTGTTCCTCGATTGTATGGGCGGCCATTGGCACTGTAGGTAAATGATATTACTTCTTTCATTTTGTAGAACTAGTCTGGACCTTTGGTACTGATTGGATGAGTGGTTTGAGCCTGTAGAGGCACCGACTTTGGGACTGAGATTATTGAGGGGCTAGTGGGTCCCGTATTATTGAGATTCTGATTGTGTAGCTTTCTGAGCAGTTGTGGGGTATTGCTTCCTATTTTTATCTTGGCTTGATTAGCAGAGTTGGATACTTGTGGGTTAGTTATTCCATCTTAGGATTCGACTTGTGAGTTGATTACGTCTACTTTTACCTTGGTATTTGATGTCTTAGGCATGTTTATGTTAGTATGTGATTTTTAGTTCAATTGTTGGCTTACTTTCCTTCTTTCCCGTTATTTTTGAGGTTACCGGTATACCGTCCATCTCTTTAAATTCTCTTTATATATACTGTTGTTGCAAGGATCCCAGGTGCATCCTTCTTCCTTCTTTCGCCTGTGTATCTGTGTATGTATATCTTCTGTGCTAGCATGTTTTACTTGTAACTCTTGGTTGATTACTCATGTGTTAGTTTTCTTGTGCTTCTTCCTTATTTTCTGTGACTATTTTTTGTATTCTGCTTTTTATGGCTTTTATATTTTATATGCGCTCAGTCAGCCGATGATGCCTACTGGGTACCCGTTGCTTAGCAATTGGTGCTCATACTACACTTTTGCACTTTTTGGTGCAGATATTAGTTGAGCTTTCGCCGTTGATCGTGTTGGTTACTCGTACAACTTTTGGATCTTCGAGACTAGGCTGAGCGCCTGACGGCCGGGGCTTGACCACATCTCATCTTTTATAATGTTACTCTTTGTATATTCCAAGATAGTTGTACTTATCTTTTGTTACTTTTAGCACGTGTATTCTATTAGAAGCTTCTGTACTATCGATACCAAGTCTTGGGGATTGGTGTAGTTCTTTTTTGTATATATCCAGGTTTTAGCTTCCCATTGTCTTTACCTTATTCTGCTTCCGTTTATTTCAGCTATTCATGTGTATTGGTTAGGTAGTAGCCCATTACTAACCGTTCTGGGCTATAGAAATTGGTTTGCCTACTGGGGGGTTGTAGGTGCTATCATGACCTGAAAAATCGAGTCGTGACAAATTAATTAATTAAAAAAATATATTGTCTTGTAAAAATTAATGTGTTGTAAATTGTTTAAAAAATATAGTATTTTTATGATTTATATGTGCAGATGACATGTAAAATGTTTGTGATTATTAAAATTATACAATAATAATAAATTGATAAACATCCTAATATTTATGAAAATAAGAACAATTATCAATAAATTATAGAAAAGTGAAAATGTAACAACAAATTAATAAAACTCCTAAAATAAGGATGATCATCAATAAATTGTTATATTTAAAAAAATGTGTAAAAAAATCATATTTTGTGCTCTTTAACAATTAGGAGGCCTGAAGACGTTAATTTTAAGCATGGAGAGCCAAAATTAGATGTCAACAATTGCTCCTTTTCGACTGAAGATGATGTATAAGTCTTCGGGAGAAAACGTTGACATGAAGCCAATTTTGCTCGACAAAGAATTATTTTTGATAAAAATGTGGCTGAACTGTGATTTAGAGTTGCCTACATACCTCAGATTGCATGAGGATCAGGCCAGGTGTAGTTCAAAAGTTGAGGCAAATTACCTCTTGTCTTATTATTCGAGGTAGACCCTTTGAAAATGATTAAAAGAAAGGAATGGTCAGGAGTGGAAGCATTCACATATTCCCAATGTATCTTTCATAATTGCCCTAGTGTCGAGTTGTGAGATGCTAGGGATGCAAGATTGTGTTCTTGCTAGAGGAAAAGAGTGATTATATTGTGATAATGACCAAACTCTTTATAGAGCTTCCTACATATCTCGAGATCACGAGAATCAGGTCAATGTAGTTCAAAAATATGAGGGTGTGTGAGAAGGAATAATTTGGTGTCAATTTTGAAATTCTCCAAATATCGAATAGATGATACTGGATATGTGAGAGGGATTATTGGTCATTGGAGACCTGATCATCTACACGTCTCATGTTGCTATGATGTAGGTAGAGTGGTGATTTAGAATGCAAGTCACGATAGGTCAAATGATGCTTTTGGACATGAGATGCAAACTGTAAAAGCACATGATATTTATGATGGTAAAAAGGCAAAGAAATGAACCATTTAACAAAATATCTCTGGATGTTGACATGTTGCCTTCGGTCATCTACAAAATTGTATGAAATGTGGTCTCTAGTTTGTCCTTTGGAGCTTGAGAAATTGTATGAATAAAGTGTTGATGAAACAGAATGGAGTCTCAGCATGTTTCTCGAGTCTTTGATGCAAACTCTGATTCATTTCTCAGAGCGTTGGAATGGAAGAGGGATCCTGGGTTGTGTGCTAGGACCATGATGCAAACTTTGGGTTGTGTGCTGAAGCCTTGAAAATGGAATCTTGGGTTGTATGCCAAGATTCTGATGCTAACTCCGATTTATTTATCGGAGCCTTGAATAAAATGAAATCTTGGATTGTGTGCCAAGATCCTGATGCATACTGCAATTTGTGTATCAGAGCGTTGAATGAAATGAAATCTTAGATTGTGTGCCAAGATTTTGATGCAAACTTTGGATTGTGTGCCAAAGCTTTGAAACAAAATAAAATCTTGGGTTGTGTGCCAAGATTCTGATGCATACTCCAATTTATGTGCAAGAGCATTGAATGAAATAGAATCTTGGGTTGTATGTTAAGATCCCGATGCAAACTTTGGGTTATGTGCCAAAGACTTGAAATGAAATAGAATCTTGGGTTCTGTGCTAAGATCCCGATGCATACTCCGGTTTGTGTGCTGGAGCGTTGAATGAAATAGAATCTTGGGTTGTGTGCCAAGATCCCAATGCATACTCCGATTTGTGTGTCAGAGCATTGAATTAAATAGAATTTTGGTGTCACGACTCGAAACCAGACCATGACGACGCCTACATAACCCCCAGTAGGCAAGCCAACCCAAACCACGTGAAAGATAAATAAAGCAGTTTATATAAAAAGCGGAAGATATATAAATAAGGGAGATAGGGCCAATATCATATATACATAACAACTGTACTAAATATACATAAATAGCCCTAAAGTGACCAAGATAACAAAACATACAAAAGAACAACCCGGATCTGGTGTCACCGGTACAAGAGCGTCTAAAGTACGGAGTAGCTATACAACAGACTCTGTCTACCCAAAATACAAAATATAGACATAAATGATAGATGGAAAGCATCTAAAGTCTTCAAGGCACCGGGAGTTCACCGCGATCCGAATTGCGACATGCCTCGAATGATGGGAGGGTCAACGGGGGTGGCTCATACTAGGTGTTGCATCAGAAAAAGATGTAGAGTGTAGTATGAGTACCAAAATCACGGGTACCCAGTAAGCATCATAGGCCGATCGAGCGCAGAAAGATAATATATAATATAAATTACAGGAAAGTAAGCTAAATATAGGGATCCACCTAAATCTAGTTATAAAACCAAAAAAAGGACTAACCGAAACAATAAGAAGGAAATAATAACAAGTCAATCCAGGCAACCAATAATCCAAATACCTGAAGCCAATGTAATGCGATGGAAGATGTTGGGATGCATGTGTGCATAATAGTATAAATCCAAAATACCACATCGGGCGCCCGGAATACCGCATCGGACTATGCATATATATGTATGTATGTAAATGGGAAGTAAAAACCCAAAATAACGCATCGGAGGTCCGGAATAGCGCATCGGACTATAAATATATATATACACATATATATACATACAAATATATACATATATATAAGTGAAAAAGGAGAAAAGGGCCAGGGAACACCCCTCGGACCGGCATAAAGTAGTATTTTTCCTTTCCTTTCCAAAACCAGTAGTAAAATCAAAAATAATTCCTTTAAAGTCTGAAAATCACAGTAACCATAGTAAATCTTAAGTTTGGAACCAAAACCTCAAAAATCATCCTTTGCTGTACCGATAGGCATGAGAATGCAGTATGAGCATATAAATATTCACGTTCAGAGAATGTAGCACATAACAAGGCAAAATCGGGTAAAACACCCTCCAATCAAGAGAACTGACTTGGAAACTCTGTTCAAATCTAAGCTATGACCTCGGGCCCACAGTTACACATAAAACTGACAATAAGCGGAAAATAACGAACAATAACAACGAAAACAACTATAAGCTTCGACTTTATCTCTAAAACCTCCTAAAAGCATAATAAGGATTCTATACAAGCTATAACAATACTACGAGCTCCTACAAGTTTCAAGATTTTAGCGTATTTCTATCTACAGTCCAAACTAATGTTCCAGTAACATATATCATATAAAATCTAACTAACTCAGTCTGGAAAAGTAAATCGTAACCTACCTCGGGGCCGAACCGCAAACACAAACTGTCACTCATGTGCCTTCCCCTTCTAAATAGCCTGAGAAAGCTTCCACACTATCAAGAACATAATCTAGGTGTCAATATGAGAAGAATGACATCCATATTACAATACGGAAATTTAGGCTGAAAATCGGGTCAGAAAATGACCCTCGAGGCCCGCACAATATAACAGGAAACAAATATCACAATTATGTATCACAATTATGTTCGCAAAGGGTTAAAGAACCCATACCCAAAAGTTGGGCGCGAAAGGGACTCATTTTGGGGTCCAAAATAGCCCCGAAGTCCTCTTGATCAAGGAAGGAATAAAATGGAGAATTAAGGATTTTTGAGGCCGAAACTTACCAATTTAACGTACACGGATGAACCACGGACTAAAATATGAACACCACCAAGCTATGGGATGAATCGTGAGGAATATGGAGGTTTAGAGCTATTTTAATGGAGGAAAAACCGAGTTAGAAAGAGTTGGAATTTGAGGAAGTGGCCAGCTTTATAGCTGCCAGCTCCTAGGCGCAGGGGTGTCCATGCACGCGCTGGCGAAGACACGCCACAATGCCCAGTCACCGTAGGAGTGACCTGGCCATCCACCAGGCCATAGGTGCGCTACCTTGCCAGCCCAGGTAGGCACGCAGGCGCGCAGGCGCGCACAGGCCAGCGCAGGAGCGCCAGCGCAGGTGCGGCCAGACGCCCACCATGGCGCTATACCAGTAACCAGCTACTGCAATGCCAAGTCTTTGACAAACTTTTGAAATAGATGGACCCCCGAGAATGCATCTGGGATCCAACGAACAAAAATGAGCTGAGCTATTCAACTAAAAACTACATTTTGGAATCAACAAAATCGACGAAAATCCCAACGAAGTTTGATTTAACGAAAAGTGGGACCCGCACCCAAAGCCAACTATTATCCAACCATTACACAAATAAAACCTCAAGGCTAAAAATAAGACCGAAAGCCTCGGGACCCAAATCAAAGTTCCCTCTAGGCCAAAGTTGACATTTCGGAGCTAACAACGTTGACAAAATTTCCATCCGAGGCAGTTTTCTCCAAATATTGACCAAAGTCAACCCCACAAGCCAAACTGATCTAAAAACACAGAAAATAACACAAAACCAAATGAACCCAGACTCAGACCAAGGGTCCCACTAGACCAAAATCCCCGCTCTGGAGCCAACAGAGCTGTCAAAATTTGATTCTGAGTACATTTACCAAGAAAGTTGACCAAATTTAAAGATTATGTAAGTTCAAGTTCTAAAATAGGAAAATGGCCATAACGACCTAACGAACAGCCCAGGCATCGAACCATCAATCCTGACAAGTCATAAATGACCTATAGCCACTGCAGGAAAGCTCAAAATGCAGAAAAAGCACGAAAAATAGGAAAATAACCTGGAGGGTTATTACAACATCCACTACTAAAAGTACTTTCATCCTCAAAAGTTAGAGAAAAGATAGTACCTGAAGACTCGAAAAGGCTAGGATAGCAAGTCCACATATTGGTCTCGATATCCCAAGTAGCCTCCTTAATAGGACGATGCCGCCACTAAACCTTAACTGATGGAATCTCCTTGGACCTCAACTCCCTAACCTGCCTGTCCAAAATAGCAACAAGATCCTCCTCAAAAGCTAAAGACTCACCCAACTAAGCAGAATCCCACTGAAGCACGTGAGACTCATCCAGAATATATCGATGCAGCATAGAGACATGGAAAACTGGGTGAACACTGGAAAGAGCAGGAGGCAAGGCCGACTCATAAGCAACCTCTCCAATGCAACGAAGGATCTTAAATGGCCCAATGAACCTAGGACTGAGCTTACCCTTCCTCCCGAACCTCATCATGCCCTTCATAGGGGACACCTGAAGGAACACACTGTCACCAACCATAAACTCTAGATCTCAAACTCTCCGGTTAGCATAACTCTTCTTCCTACTCTAGGCAGTGTGAAGTCTCTCCTGAATGACCCAAACTGTATCCATAAAATCACAAAGCAAGTCGGTACCCCATGACCTAACCTCAAAAGCATCAAACCAACCAATCAGAGAGCTGCACCACCTACTATACAAAGCCTCAAATAGAGCCATCTGAATGCTGGAATGGTAGCTATTATTATATACAAACTTTACCAAAGCTAAGCACTGGTCCTACTAACCCCCGAATTCAATAACACATGCTCGCAACATATCCTCCAGAACCTGAATAGTACGCTCTGACTGACCGTCAGTCTGTGAATAGAAAGCGGTGCTAAGTTCAACTCTAGTACCCAAGTCTCTCTAAATAGACCTCTAGAAATGCGAAGTGAACTGAGTACTGTGGTTAAAAATGATGGAAACTAGTACACCATGCAATCAAACAACCTCACGAATGTAGATTTGAGCCAAACTCTCGAAACTGTAGGAAGTCTGAACCAGTAGAAAGTAAGCAGACTTCATCAACCTAACCATAATAACCCAAATAGCATCAAATCTCCGCAAAGCATGTGGCAAACCAACAACAAATTCCATAGCTATCCGCTCCCATTTCCACTCCGGAATGGGTAGCCTTTGAGTCAAACCACTTGGCCTCTAGTGCTCAAACTTCACTTGCTGACAGTTCAAGCACCTAGACACAAAATCTAAAATATCCCTCTTCATCCCACACCACCAGTAGTGCTGCCTCAAGTCACAATACATCTTAGCTGCCTCGAGATGAATGGAATATCTAGAACAATGAGCCTCCTCTAGGATCAGTCTAACCAAGTCACCGATCCTCAGAACACCCTCTGAATCTAAGGTTGCCTTCCTAGCCTCACCGCTCAACACCTTGTCATAAATGATCCTCAACCTTGCATCATCAAACTGTTGTGCCTGAATCTGCTCCAACAAGGATGATCTAGCCTCAACACAAGCAAGATTACAGCCCGACTCAGAGATATCAAGTCTAACCAACTTGTTATCCAAGGAATAGATATCCTAAGCTAAAGGTTGCTCCTTTGTCGCTAAGAAATCCAAGCAACCGATACTAGCTGCCTTCCGGCTCAAGGCATCCGCTACCACATTTGCCTTGACCAAATGATAAAGAATAGAGATGTCATAGTCCTTCAGTAACTCCAACCACCTACGCTTTCTCAAATTTAGATCCTTCTAACTAAAAATGTACTGAAGACTGTGATGGTCAGTGAAGATCTCACAATGCACTCCATATAGATAATGCCTTCAAATCTTTAACGTGAAGACTACCGCTGCCAACTTCAAGTCATGTGTGGGGTAGTTCCTATCGTGAACCTTCAAGTGTCTAGAATAATAAGCAATAACTCGGCCCTGTTGCATCAAGACACAACCTAAACCAATACCTGAAGCATCACAATACATGGTAAACCCCTAGCCCTTGATCGAAAGAGTAATAATCAGAGATAAAGTCAACAAGGTATTGAGCTTCAGAAAGCTTGCCTCATACTCATCTGACCCCTGGAAGGGAACATTCTTCTAAGTCAATCTAGTCAATGAAGATGCTATAGAAGAAAACCCCTTCATAAACTGCATGTAGTAACTTGCCAACCCAACGAAACTGTTAACCTCGGTAGGAGAAGTAGGCCTATCCCAATCACGAACTGCTGCAATCTTTGCTGGATCCACCATAATCCCATCCTTGGACATCACGTGTCCTAGTAATGCCATAGACTCAAGCCAAAACTCACACTTAGTGAATTTGACATATAACTAATGGTTTCGCAAGGTCTGAAGTACAACTCTAAGATGCTGCTTATGCTCCTTTCTACTCCTCAAATATATCAGAATATCTTCGATGAACACAATCACAAATGAGTCCAAGAAGGGACTGAGCACATGATTCATCAACTCCATAAATGATGTTGGGATATTAGTCAACCCAAAAGACATGACTAGGAACTCATAATGGCCGTATCGAGTCCTAAATGCACTCTTTGGGATGTCCGCAACCCTGATCCTTAACTAGTGATACCCTAATCTCAAGTCTATCTTAAAGAACACTGCTGCACCTTGTAGCTGGTCAAACAAATCATCAATATGCGAAATTGGATATCTGCTCTTCACTGTCACCTTATTCAACTCTCGGTAGTCAATACACATACGCATAGACCCGTCCTTCTTCTTCACAAACAGAACCAGAGCACCCCACGGAGATACACTAGGCCTGATGAACCCTCTACTCAATAGATCTTGGAGCTAATCCTTAAGCTCCCTTAACTCAGCTGGTGCTATCCGATATGGTGGAATAGAAATGGGCTGAGTGCCTGGCTCAATATCAATATAAAAGTTGATGTCACGATTAGGAGGAAAACCCAAAAGATCAGAAGGAAACCCATCCGAGTACTCAAACCACAGGAACTAACTCAAGAGAAGGTGTGGTGGCACTAGTATCATGGACGTAGGCAAGATAGGCTAAGCACCCCTTTACAACCAAATGCTGGGCACTCAGAAAAGATAGAACTCCCCTTGGCATGTGGCTATCGGCACCCTTCCATACAATAGGAGGGATACCAAACATCCATAGAGTAACAGTCTTGGTGAATCAATCCAAGACCACATGATAAGAAGACAGCCAATCCATGTCTTAGATAACGTCAAAATTCACCATATTAAGCACAACCAAGTCTACCCATGTGTCATACCCCAGGATAGTCACCATACAAGCCCGATACACCTGATCCACTACTAAATAATCTTCTACTAGGGTAGATACACACAAGGGCGCAAGAAATAACTCACAAGCAGACTCCAAACGTGTAGCATAATAAGTAGACACATAGGAGAAGGTAGACTCTGGATCAAGCAAAGAAGAAGCAGACTGATGACAAATGGAGATCATACCTGTGATGACAGCATCTGAAGCCTCGGCCTCTGTCCAACCCAAAACTGCATACATGTGGCCTTGACTACCACGACCACCTGATCTACCAGACTTAGGACCACCGCTAGTAGTCCGGGGACCACCCCTACTACCCTGTGCACCACCTCTAGCGGGAGGTGCTGGATCCATGAGGGCCTGAACCATTTGATCCTGCCGTTTAGGGTGCTGCACTAATGGACACTCTCTAGAAAAGTGGCCTATCTCACCATATTCACAATAACCCCAGCCAAACATACTCCGCTATAAAGATCCGGCTGAATCAGAATGACTACCACAACCTATGGATCCTAAATAAGCACCTCATAGAGCAGGAACAATACTCTGGCTACTCTGACCCTCAATAGTCTGTAATGCTGCCTGAATAGGCCATCTCAGCTGGAAATGATGCTGATGCTGACCCCTACCAAAGTGGCCTCTAACATAGGCCTGTGAACTACTGAAAATGCCCTGATGGCAGGGCCTATTATCGCTGCCCCCTCAGGCCTCACAAAGTATGCCATTAATAGTGCAGGCATGGTATACTACCTCCAGAAAGGACTGACCTGATGCCACCATACCCTCTGTGGCCAATCTGAGTTGTAGAGTCAATCCTCAAACAAAGCGACGCACCCTCTCATACTCGGTCGAAAGAATCATAGTGGTGTGCCTAGCAAACTGATAGAAGCGAACCTCATACTCAGAAACAGTCATTGAGCTGTGCTCTAACCCATAGAACTGATCCATCAACCACTCTATCATGCTACACGATACATGCTTCTCTAGAAAAGCTATGAAAAACTGAGCCCAAGTAAGCAGAATGCGGTGTAATATACTCCATGCGACTCAACTAACCCCAAATTATGCAATATTTCCTGGCAGCTAGTCAGATACTCATGCGCATCCTCCCTAGAAGCATCTGAAAACCTTAGAGGACCCAATATCATAAACCTACCAAGCATCTTTTGCTCCTTTGAATACATAAAAGGCCCAGCTGGAATAGGTGGAACTACTGTAGGGATCAGCAATACCTCCAATCTGGGAGCTGCAGCAGCAGGCTGTGCTCCTAAACCCTGAGCCACTGCCTAGGCTGAAGTCTGAGCCTCATCTCTAACATGAGAACCAATTAAAGTACCTGATAAAGCTGCTAGTGGAGTCATTGTAACACCCCGAAATACAAACCAACTATTTATCTCAGAACCCAAAGTTTTCTATAATTATTGGTCACAACGAGCAACCGCCATGGGCATTAGAGTCCCGACGGCCCATGGGGTATACCATGGGGATCGACCAGCTGCTACCAAGAAGCATCTTTCCAGCCGACAGGCGGCCATGATGGGCGTTGTAGGTACAACGTCCCATCGTATCCCACCATCGAAATAGTCTAGTGGAATTCTGCCAAGACTCTTCCCTCCCCGATGGGCTATGCCACGGGTGTCGTGGCTACAATGGCCCATGGGTCTGCATTATCAAAAACCTCCAGTGTCCCTAGATTTCAGTCCCTTCCTCCGATGCCTTGGCCGATGGGCTGTCATGGGTATGACGCCCGTCAGGCAGCTCATGAGGCGACAATTTTCCTACAGTCTTTTTATTTTAAGTTTGAGGTAATTTGGTCTTTTACCCTATTCTAAAACTATTATGTGAGGTCGTTTTGACCAATTTTAGTAGGGTTTCATCCTTAATTAGCCTAATTCCTTCCTTATTACTCATCCATCTCCCAGAAAGAGGAAAGAACTTCTCCAAGCTCTAAGTTCAAGCTTCATAGCAAGGGATTCAATTCCAAGTCTCCATTCTTCTCACCCAAGGCTTAGAAAGCTTCAATCAAGGTATGTGGGTATTCAATAAGGGGATTCTTTCACCCTTATGCCCAAAACCGCAATTCTCCTAAATTAAATTTATGAATTTCAAGTTAGAGTTCTTACCCAATTCTCATGGGCTTTTCTATTAAGTATTTTCTCATGATTCTTCAATAAATTCTAAGTTCAATTCCATAATTTACATGGGTTTTGCAACTGATTATTCACCTTATGATTTGAAGGCTAACCCTAGCTAAATTTTGCATGCATGGCTTGATTTAAAGAAAATTGCATGCATTGATATTATGATCTCAAGTATTTATGAAATTTTATGCCAAATTCTTCAAGTTATGAATTTAGAAAAAAAGTGAATTATGGCTATGTTAAGCTTTAAGTCTTATGATTTGAATTTGCATGACATTAGATATGTCCTTATGCTTTTCAAACTGATTTGGCATTAGATATGTCACAAGTATATATGAGCTATATGTATACATATTTTTGGGAGTAGTATTTAGCACTGAGTGATGATGGTTCGATTACTCAAGTCCAAAACTACGTTGCCAGCGTAGTTGAAGAGGGTCCTCGTTAGTTGAGAGTGTCTCCTCATGAAGATGGTCCTCGTTAGTTGAGAGTGTCCCCTTATGAAAGTGGTTCCACGCTATGATATATATAGTACCCCGTTCCTTGGCAAGGTTTGAGGTAGCTTTGCCAACTAGGGTTATGTAGTTGAATTCCATGTAGCTCACATGATCTATTGTCGGTTATAAGAAACTCCCGTATGAGTGTTTTTAAGTCTTATGCTTTGATATCTTTTTTTCCTTATGCTTAAGTTTGATATTTCTTATGACTCTTTCTTTATGCACGAACTCAGTTTTTAATTACATTATAAGTATGTTCTTATCATATTTATGCATGTATCACATATTCAGTACATCCTATAATACTGACGCATATCCTTGCGCTGAATACTTTAATGATGCAGATATATGTTTCTTCCCTCATACTCGTGGCTAGACCTCATCGGAGTTCCAGTTTCCAGTGGTGAGTCCTCATTATCATAGGGCCAATATTAGACCTATCTCTTTATGTTGTTTTCTTTGAATTTTTGAGTTAGTTGGGGTCTTGTCCCATCAACTCTTATGTTAGACTTAGAGTCTTTAGACATAGCTAGTTTTATTCTGGATTGGTATTTCGTAGACTTTATTCCCATTTCAGTTTATGGATTTCTCTCTTCATTATATATGATTCCGCTATGTTCTTGTATTGAATAATTGAATATGCTATGATCAAGGTTTAACTTAGGACACTTGTAGTCCCAGGTCCCGTGTTACATCTAGGGGTAGTCTCGGGGCGTGACAAACATAGTATCAGAGCCTCAGGTTCAAGAGTCTCAGGGTGTCTAAAGCTACATCGAGCAGAGTCTCTTCCATGGGTGTGAAGTGCGCCACACTTATGAGAGGGAAGCTATGAGATGTCTTAGGAAAAGTTCACTTCTTTCATGATCAGTATCGTGCGATAGAGTTTAACTTTGTTACTCCTCTAATCCATTCTCATTATATTTTAGATTAGGCCTCTTCATCGTGCTATGCCTCACTGGGCCAATGCTCAAAATGCTAATCCTCCTATTCCAGACCCCGAGGTCCCAAATGCGGAGTTCAGAAATGTCATTAATATGCTAGCTCAGACTTTAAGGATCCACAATTTTTTTTGGATGAGGTAAAGAAGATCTTTGGTATGATGCAAGTGGATGGTGTTGATTGTATCGAGCTATCTTTCTATCAACTCAAGGACGTGACTCATATTTGGTTCACTCAATGGAAAGATGCTAGGGATAGTGACCTGGTCCTTATGACTTGGGAATGCTTTGAAGGGGCTTTTCTTGACTGATTCTTTCCGAGGGAGTTGAGGCAAGCTAAGATTGAAGAATTTGTGAATTTGAGGTAAGGCTCTATGTCAGTTCAGGAGTACGGGTTGAAGTTCACCCAGCTTTCTAGGTATGCTCCTTCCATGGTGGCCGACCCATGGGATGAGATGAGTAAGTATGTTTATGGAGTGTCAGATTCGGTGAAAAAGGAGTGTAGGTCTGTGATTCTTTTGGGTGACATGAATATTTCTTGACTTATGACTCATGCCAAACAGATCGAGGGAGAAAAAATAAGGGAGAAGGCAAGAGAGAACAAGAGGGCTAGGTCAGAGAGCTCACGTTTTAGCCATCAAAAGTCTGGAGGGGGGGGTATCGCTCTTTGTTCCAGAAAAAATCATCAGGACCCGTTCATCCTTTAGCTAGTGCTCTTACCTAGGCCCCCAGGCCTTATTATGATCATACTGGTAGAGGCTCTAGTTCCTATTCGCAGGGGAGTGTTGCAAAGGGTGCTCCTTACCCTTCTTGCAACAAGTGTGGTAGAAGTCATCTTGGCGAGTGTTTAGCTGGTTCAGGTGGATGCTTTCGATGTGGTCAGGTTGGACACAAGATTAGGGATTGCCCTTTAGATAAGAAGGGACAGGAAGGTAGTAGGACTTAGTCTACCCTAGTAGACCCAGGAGGTCGACCAGCCCAGCAGGGCACTGCTTCTAGTTCTGGTGGTCAGCACCTAAACTGCCTTTCTGCTATGTCCTCTCGTCAGGACCATGAGAGTTCACCGGACGTTGTTACTGGTATGTTAAAAGTCTTCTCCTTCGATGTGTATGCTTTATTAGACCCTGGTGCCTCCTTTTCTTTTGTGACTCCTTATGTGGCTTGCAATTTCGAAATTAGTCCCGAACAATTCTTGGAACCCTTTTGTGTTACTACTCCTGTTGGTGAGTCAGTCCTAGCCAAAAGAATCTACCGAAATTGACCTATCTCAATCCTTCATAGGGTCACTTCAGCAGATCTAGTAGAGTCGGAGATGACTGATTTTGATGTTATTCTTGGTATGGATTAGTTGTATGCATGTTATGCCTCAGTTGATTGTCGTACTCGAGTCATCAATTTCAAATTTCCAAATGAACCTGTCTTAGAGTGGCAAGGTAGTCCTCCATCCTTGAAGGGTCATTTCATATCTTATCTTAAGGCTAGGAAGATGATTTCTAAGGGTTATTTCTATCATATAGTTTGGGTTATGGACACAGAGTCCGAGACCCCACCTCTTCAGTCTGTTACTTTTGAGAATGAGTTTCCAGAAGTGTTTCCCGAAGATTTGCCCAGAGTCCCTCTCGAGTGGGAGATCGACTTTGGGATAGATCTTCTTCTAGATACGAATCCTATCTCTATTCCACCCTATAGAATGGATCCCGTGAAGCTTAAGGAATTGAAAGATCAGTTGAAATACCTCCTTGATAAAAGTTTTATCCAACCCAAAATCTCTCAATGGGGTGCTCCAGTGCTATTCGTGCGAAATAAAGATGGTTCCCTCAGAATATGTATCGACTACCATCAATTGAACAAGGTCACAATCAAGATTAAGTATCCCATTCCTAGGATCGACAACTTGTTTGACCAGCTTCAGGGTGCTAGTGTCTTCTTTAAGATCGACCTTAGATCCGGTTATCATCAGCTTTGTATTAGAGAGTGTGATATTTCGAAGACAGCCTTCAAAACTCAGTATAGTCATTATGAATTTGTTGTGATGTCTTTTGGTCTGACGAATGCTCCCGCAACTTTTATGGATTTGTTGAATCATGTGTTCAAGCAGTATTTGGATATGTTTGTGATTGTGTTCATTGATGATATTCTTATCTATTCTCAGAATGAGGAGGAGCATGTGGACCATTTGAGAGTGATGTTGCAAACTCTCAAGGATCGACAGTTATTTGCTAAGTTTAGCAAGTGTGAGTTTTGGATGCAATCTATTGCTTTTCTGGGTCATATTGTGTCTAGTTACGGTATTTGAGTCAATTCTGAAAAGATAGAGGCAGTAAAGAACTGGCCTAGAACCACTTCCCTATCTGATATTAGGCATTTTTTGGGTTTGGCTGGTTATTACAGGAGGTTTGTGGAGGGGTTTTCTTCCATTTCTGCCCTATTGACTCGGTTGACTCAGAAGAAGGTTAAATTTCAGTGGTCAGATATATGCGAGAAGAACTTTCAGGAATTGAAGACTAGATTGACCACAACTCCAGTGTTGGCTCTACCCGAGGGCCTAGATGACTTTGTTGTGCATTATGATGCTTCTAGGATTGGTTTGGGTTGTGTGTTGATGCAGCATGGTAAGGTGATTGATTATGCTTTGAGACAACTTAAGATTCATAAGAAGAATTACCCTACTCATAATCTTGAGTTAGCAGCCGTGGTCTTTGCTTTGAAGATTTGGAGACACTACTTGTATGGTGTTCATGTGGATGTGTTCACCGATCATAAGAGTCTTCAGTATGCGTTCACTCAAAAGGAATTGAATCTTCGTCAAAGGAGATGGTTGGAGCTTCTTAAGGATTATGATATGAGTGTGCTTTACCATCCGGGTAAGGCCAATGTCGTGGAGGATGCCCTTAGTAGGTTGTCTATGGGTAGTGTGTCTTCGATTGAGGATGGAAATAAGGAATTGGCCAAGGATATTCATTGACTTGCTCGAAGTTTGCCTTATGGATTCGACAGAAGGAGGTGTTATTGTTCAAAATGGTTCCAAATCATCTTTGGTAGCTGAAGTGAAAGAAAAGCAAAACAGTGATCCTATTTTGCACCAGTTAAATGGTGCAGTCCATCAGCAAATAGTAGAGGTCTTCTCCCAAGGGGGAGATAGTGTGCTTCGATATCAGGGTCAATTGTGTGTTCATGACGTTGATGGGTTGAGATGGCAGATTTTGACAGAGGCTTATAGTTCCTGGTATTCTATTCACCCTGGTGCCACCAAGATATACCGTGACCTACAGGAAGTCTATTGGTGGAATGGCATTAAGAGGAACATAGCAGGTTTTGTGGCAAAGTATCCCAACTGTCAACAAGTGAAAGTAGAGCATCAGTGACCGGGTGGTATGACTCAGGATATTAATCTTCCTACTTGGAAGTAGGAAGCGATCAATATGGACATCATTACTGGTTTGCCTCGTACTCGAATGTAACATGATTCAATTTGGGTGATTATCGACTGGATGACTAAGTCATCCCAATTTTTTGCTGTTAAGACTACGAATTTAGCAGACGATTATGCCAGACTCTACATTCGGGAGATAGTTAGATTGCATGGTATTCCATTGTCCATTATTTCTGATAGGGGTACTTAGTTTACATCCTTGTTTTGGAAGTCGTTTCAGAAAGGTCTTGGTACTCATGTGAAGCTTAGCACAACTTTTCACCCTCAGACAGATAGCCAAGCAGAGCGTACTATTCAGACTTTAGAGGATATGTTGAGAGCTTGTGTGATGGATTTCAATGGTAATTGGGATGATCACTTACCTCTTATCGAGTTTACCTACAATAACAACTTTCATTCTAGCATCCAGATGGCTCCTTATGAGGCACTTTATGGGCGGAGATGTAGGTCTCCTATTGGTTGGTTTGAGGTAGGTGAGGCGGCTTTGATTGGTCCAAATTCGGTTCATGAGACTATGGAGAAGGTTCAGCTTATTAGGGGAAGATTGAAGACCGCTCAGAGCCGACATAAATCATATGCAGATGTGAGGAGGAGGAAGTTGGAGTTTGAGGTTGATGATTGGGTATTTCTGAAGGTGTCACCCATGAAGAGTATGGTGAGATTTGTTAAGAAAGGGAATCTTAGTCCCCGCTATATATGTCCTTATCAGATTCTGAGGAGAGTTGTTAGTGTTGCTTATGAGTTGGATTTGCCAACAGAATTAGAAGCGGTTCATCTGGTTTTCCATGTTTCTATGTTGAAGAAGTGTATTGGTGATCCGACCTTGATTGTTCCCTTGGAAGATGTGAGTGTGAAGGATAACCTTACTTATGAGGAATTTCCTGTGGAGATTCTTGATTGTCAGATTCGAAGGTTGAGGAACAAGGAAGTCGCTTCGGTGAAGGTCCTTTGGAGGAATCAGCTTGTTGAGGGAGCTACATGGGAAGCAGAAATGGCCATGAAAGCCAAGTACCCTCATCTCTTTCCTCCCGATCCCGTTTCAGCTGGAGGTAATAGTTCCTCCTTAGTGTGTCTCTCCAATTCTGGTTCATTAGTTTCCCTCTTGATCCTAGCATGCATTCATGTTTTCTGAAGTTATTCCGGTCATGTTTTAAGTTGAAAAGCTCAGTTTTCATGTTTATCCTTGAGATTCTTATTTTGGTGGTTGGTTGGGCTGTTTTTCTCCAGTTTTTCCTTTCTTAATCTTCATTTGAGGATGAATATTCCCAAGGGGGAGATATTGTAACACCCCAAAATATGAACCAGCTATTTAGCTCAGAACCCAAAGTTTTCAATAATTTTTGGTTATGACTGGTAGCTGCCACGGGCGTTAGAGTCCTGACGGCCCATGGAGTGTGCCGTGGGGATCGACCAGCGACTGCCGAGCAAAAAATTTCCATCCAATGGGTGGCTGTGATGAGCATCGTGGGTAAAATGTCCTGGCGGAGCCCACCATCAAAATGGTCTAGTGGAATTCTCCCCAGACTCTCCCTTCCCTGACGGGCTATGCCACGGGAGTCGTGGCTACGATGGCCCGTGGGAGCGCATCGTCAAAAACCACCAGCGCCCTCGAATTTTAGTCCCTTCCTCTGATGCCTTGGCCGTTGGGCCATCGTGGGTATGACGCCTGTCAGTCATCCAGTGAGGTGGCAATTTTCCTTCAGTCTTTTTATTTTGAGTCAGGGGTAATTTGGTCTTTTCCCCTGTTCTTAAACTATTAAGTGAGGTTGTTTTGACCACTTTTAGTAGGATTTCATCCTTAATTAGCCTAAGTCCTTCGTTATTACTCATCCATCTCCCAGAAAGAGGAAAGAACTTCTCCAAGCTCTAAGTTCAAGCTCCATTGCAAGGGATTCAATTCCAAGTCTCCATTCTTCTCACCCAAGGTTTAGAAAGCTTCAATCAAGGTATGTGGGTATTCAATAAGGGGATTCTTTCACCCTTATGCCCAAAACCGCAATTCTCCTAAATTAAATTTATGAATTTCAAGTTAGAGTTCTTACCCAATTCTCATGGGCTTTTCTATTAAGTATTTTCTCATGATTCTTAAATAAATTCTAAGTTCAATTTCATAATTTACATGGGTTTTGCAACTGATTATTCACCTTATGATTTGAAGGCTAACCCTAGCTAAATTTTGCATGCATGGCTTGATTTAAGGAAAATTGCATGCATTGATATTATGATCTCAAGTATTTATGAAATTTTATGCCAAATTCTTCAAGTTATGAATTTAGAAAAAAAAGTGAATTATGGCTATGTTAAGCTTTAAGACTTATGATTTGAATTTGCATGACATTAGATATGTCCTTATGCTTTTAAAATAGATTTGGCATTAGATATGTCACAAGTATATATGAGCTATATGTATGCATGTTTTTGGGAGTAGTATTTAGCACTGAGCGATGAGGGTTTGATTACCCAAGCCAAAACTACGTTTCTAGCGTAGGTGAAGAGGGCCTCGTTATTTGATCAGAGTGTCTCCTCATGAAGATGGGTCCTCGTTAGTTGAGAGTGTCCCCTTATGAAAGTGGTTTCACGCTATGATATGTACAGTACCCCGTTCCTTGGCAAGGTTCGGGGTAGCTTTGCCAACTAGGGTATGTAGTTGGATTCCATGTAGCTCACATGGTCTATTGTCGGTTATAAGAAACTCCCGTATGATTTTTTAAGTCTTATGCTTTGATATCTTTTTTTCCTTATGCTTAAGTATGGTATTTCTTATGACTACTTTATGCACGAACTCAATTTTTAATTACGTTATAAGTATGTTTTTATCATATTTATGCATGTCTCACATATTCAGTACATCCTATAGTACTGACGCATATCCTTGCGCTGCATCCTTTGATAATGCAGATACAGGTTCCTTCCCTCATACTCGTGGCTAGACCTCTCTGGAGTTCTAGTTTCCAGTGGTGAGTCCTCATTATCCGAGGGCCACTATTAGACCTATCTCTTTATGTTGTTTTCTTTGGATTTCTGATTTAGTTGGGGTCTTGTCCTATCAACTCTTATGTTAGACTTAGAGGCTTCAGACATAGCTAGTTATATTCTGGATTGGTATTTCATAGACTTTATCCTATTTCAGTTTATGGATTTCTCTCTTCATTATGTATGCTTCCGCTATATTCTTGTATTGAATAACTGAGTATGCTATGACCAAGGGTTAACTTGGAACACTTGTGGTCCTAGTTTCCATGTTACGTCTAAGGGGTAGTCTCGAGGCGTGACAATCATACCCTCAAAAAACCTAAGTAACCAAACCAAAGTGTCCTGTAGCACTGGAGTAGACACGAAACCTATCGGATGCTGGGCTAGCCCCACACCCTCTAGCTCATGCTGTACCTCCTCAACCCTAACCTCATGCTCTGGTGACGGTATCCTAACCTGGACCCGAGCTGGCGCCGTAGATCGACCCCTACCTCGACCTCTGGGTCGACCTCTACCCTGTCCTTTAGCTGGGGCTCTAACTGCAGGTGCAGGGGCCTCGTCCTCCCCCGCTGCTGATCTCGTTTGAACCATCTGAGAAAGAGTAAAACAAAGATACTTAGATGTTGATCCAGCCAAGGAAGCATGATAAGGACTCAAACAAGATGGAATCATTCTTAAGAATATCCTATAGCATCTCGTAGATTGGATATAGACGTCATCATACCGATCCACGAGACTCTACTAGACACTTTGCTCTTGTATTGGCGAGACTGATGAACCAAGAGCTCTGATACCACTCTGTCACGATCTGAAATTGGGCCATGATGGTGCCTATATAACTCCCCAGTAGGCAAGCCAACCCAAACCACGAGGAAGTTTAATAAAGTAGTTTATATATAGAAAGTGGAAGATATATAAATAAGGGAGATAGGGCCAATAACATATATACATACCAACTGTACTAAATATACATAAATGGCCCTAAAGTGACCAAGATGACAAAACATATAAAATAACCAACCTGGACCTGGTGTCACCGGTACAAGAGCGTCTAAAGTACGGAGTAGCTATACAACACACTCTGTCTACCCAAAATACAAAATATAGACAAAAATGATAAATGGAAAGCATATAAAGTCTCCAAGGCATCGGGAGCTCACCGCGATTCGAACTGCAATAGGGTCAACGGGGGTGGCTCATACTAGGTGCTGCATTAGAAAAAGATATAGAGTGTAGTATGAGTACCAAAACCACGAGTACCCAGTAAGAATCATAGGCCGACTGAGTGCAAAAGATAATATATTATTTAAATTACAAGAAAATAAGCTAAATACAGGGATCTACCTAAATCTAGTTATAAAATCGAAAAAAGGACTAACCGAACCAACAAGAAGGAAATAATAACAAGTCAATCCAGGAAACCGACAATCCAAATACACTCAAGCCAATGTAATACGATGGAAGATGCTTTGATGCATGAGTGCATAATAGTATAAACCCAGAATACCGCACCGGGTGCCCGAAATACCACATCAGACTATGCATATATATTTATGTATGTATGTAAAAAGGAAGTAAAAACCCGAAATGACGCATCAGGGGTCTGAAATACCTCATTAGACTATAAATAAATATATATAAGTGAAAAAGGAGAAAAGGGCTCGGGAACACCTCTCGGACCGGCATAAAGTAGTATTTTTCTTTTCCTTTCAAAAACTAGTAATAAAACCCAAAATAATTCCTTTTAAATCCAAAAATCACTGTAACAATAGTAAATCTTAAGTTTGGAACCAAAACCTCAAAAATCATCCTTTGCTATACTGATACGCATGAGAATGCAGTATGATCATGTAAATTTCAACATTCAAAAAATGTAGCACATAACAAGGCAAAACTGGGCAAAACACCCTCCAATCAAGAGAACTGACCTGGAAACTCCGTTCAAATCCAAGCTATGGCCTCGGGCCCACAGTTACACATAAAACCGATAATAAGGCAAAAATAACGAAACATAACAACGAAAACAACTACAAGCTTCTACTCTACCTCTAAAACCTTCTAAAAGCATACTAAGGATTCTATACAAGCTATAATAATACTACGAGCTCCTAGACTAAGGATAACATGAATAATCCTATTCTATGATCCGAAATGGCCAGTATATTATAAGTTACAAAATTTAAGCCTATTTCTATCTACAGTCCAAACTAATGTTCCAGTAACATATATCATATAAAATCTAACTAACTCAGTCTAGGAAAGTAAACCATAACCTACCTCAGGGCCGAACCGCAAACATGAACCATCACTCATGTGCCTTCCCCTTCTGAACAGCCTCAGAAAGCTGCCATGCTATCAAGAACATAATCCAGGTGTCAATATGAGAAGAATGACACCCATATTGTTATATATAAATTCGGGCTGAAAATTAGGTCGAAAAATGACCCTCGAGGCCCGCGCTATAAAATAGGAAACCAAAATCACAATTATGTTCACAACGGGTTAAAGAACTCATACCCAAAAGTTGGGCGTGAACAAGACTTGTTTCGAGGCCCAAAACAACCCCAAAGTCCTATTGATCAAGGAAGGAATAAAATAGAGAATTAATGATTTTAGAGGCAGAAACTTACCAATTTAACGTACACAGATAAACCACAGACTGGAAATATGAACACCACCAAGATATGGGATGAACCAGGAGGAATATAGAGCTTTAGAGATATTTTAATGGAGGAAAAACCGAGTTGGAAAGAGTTGGAGAAGATTTGGAATTTGAGGAAGTGGCCAGCTCTATAGTTGCGAGCGCCCAGGAAAGGGGCGCCCATGCACAAGAAGGCGCGGGCACGCCGCAGCGCCCAGGCGCTGCAGGAGCGCCCTGGCCACAACGCCCACCACGCCGCACGCGTGCTACCTTGCCACTCCAGGAAGGCACGCAGGAGCGCACAGGTCAGCATAGGAGCGCCAGTGCAGGTGAGGCCAGGCGCATGTCACGGTGCCATACCAGCAACTAGCTGCTGTAATGCCAAGTCTTTGGCAAACTTTTGAAATGGATGGACCCTCGGGAATGCATCCGGAGTCCCGCAAACAAAAATGAGCTGAGCTATTCAACTAAAAATTACATTCTGGACTTAATGGAATCGATGAAAATCCCAATGGACGTCGATTTAATAAAAAGTGGGCCCCACATCCAAAACTAACTATTGGCCAACCTTTACCAAAATAAAACCCCAAGGCTAAAAACAAGCCCGAAAGCCTCGAGACCCAAACTAAAGGTCCCTCTAGCCCAAAGTCAACATTATGGAGCTAATAATGCTGATGGAATTTCCATCTGAGGCTGTCTTCTCCGAATGTTGACCAAAGTTAACCCCACAGGCCAAACTAACTTAAAAACATAGAAAATAACAGAAAACCAAACCGAAAGCACCCAGACCCAGACCAAGGGTCTCACTAGACCAAGGGTCTCAGTAGACCAAACTCCCCACTTCAGAGCCAATAAAGCTGTTGGAATTCAATTTTGAGCATGTTTACCAAGAAAGATGATCAAAGTCAAAGATTTTCTATGTTCAAGTTCTAAGACAGGGAAATGGTCATAATGACCTAATGAACAACCCAAGCACCAAATCGTTAGTACTGTTAAGTCATAACTGACCTGTAGCCACTGCAGGAAAGCTCAAAATATGGAAAAAGCATGAAAAATGAGAAAATGACCTGGAGAGTCATTACACTTGGGTTATGTGCCAAGATCCTGATGCATACTCTAGCTTGTGTGCCAGAGCAATTAATGAAATGAAATCTTGGGTTGTATGCCAAGATCTTGATGCAAACTTTGGGTTGTGTGCCAAAGCCTTGAAATGAAATAGAATCTTAGATTTTGTGCCAAGATTCTTGTAACGACCGAGTTTGTCGTTACGGGTAAACCATTCGTGCCAAGTTTTAGGTTAGAAAAATTTTAGGTTTTGGGATTTCAAAGGGATTTAGATATAACTATGTTGTTGTCATTGCATGTGTCAATGGTTGCTAGGTGATTTCCATGTGATTGGTCAATTGGGAGTACGACAGAAAGTCTGGGGTTGTAGTGATTGGTTGTTATAACCGGGATGGGAAGTTGTCCGAGAGGTCCGGAAAGGGCCGGACACTGGTTAGTAATACTACGAGTATAAGTGGTTTGGTCGGGCAGTTAGCCGGGTTAAGTCTGAATATTTAGTCAAGGTAGTTGACTGGGGTAAAGGTTAAAGGTGACTTGGGAAGTCTACGTGTCAAGGTGACTTGGGAAGTCTAGGTGACAAGGTGACTTTGGAAGTCTTAGATGTCAGGGTCAAGGTTAAAGGTGAAGGAGGGAGCTATAACGTTTATTTCATATTTTCCCTATTTTCTTATATGATGGTAGGAATGAACTCGGGTTGACCGATGATGCCTACCAGTACGTGTGTTTGTACTAACTCTACTCTTGCTATACTTTTTTGGTTTAGTCTGGTTGCAGGGTTGGTGATGTTTCACAGGTTCAGGATTGCGGTGATCTTCCAACATCTCCTACTTTCTTCTATGGTGGAAGTTGTATCTATTTTATGTTATAATCTCATCTTGTAAAAGCTCTTGTACCAGCTTAGACTAGGTTCTGGGAAGGTTGTTTCATATTGTAAATGTTTTTCGCAAATTCTTTAAGTCGTTTATTTTTCTAAACTATTTGTAAAAAGGATTTCTCATGTATTTAAGAGACTTATTTAATGGTTTATTTTCTTTTTTGCATTGCCTGTTGGTTCGGGTGGTAAGGGTTCTCCTATCTAGGTGGATTAGAGTAGGTGCCCGCTTGGCCCGATAGTTGGATCGTGACAATTCTAATGCATACTCTAGTTTGTATGCTGGAGCGTTGAATGGAATGAAATCTTAGGTTGTGTGCCAAGATCCCGATACATACTTTGATTTATGTGTTGAAGCATTGAATGAAATGAAATCTTAGGTTGTATGCCAAGATCCCGATAAATACTCTAGTTTGTGTGCTGGAGCTTTGAATGAATGAAATCTAGGGTTGTGTGCTAAGATGTTGATGCATACTTTGGTTTGTGTGCCGGAGCATTGAATGAATACCTACATTTGAAGGTAGGTGCCTATAAAATATACTTGAAAATGTAAAATACCCACATAGAAGGTGAACGCTTGTAAATGTACTGGAATGTAAATACCCACATTAGAAGGTGGGTGTCTGTAAAATATACTTGAATGTAAAATACCCGCATTAAAAGGTGGACGCCTTGAAAGAAAAGTAAAAAATACCCATATTTGGAGGTGGGCAACTTGACAGAAAGTAAAAATGCCTGTAGTTAGAGGTGGGTGCCTTAATTGAAAGTAACATACCCGTATTTTAAGGTGGGTGCCTGAGAAAGAAAACTTTTTTTGATTGTAAGAATGTTGAAAAGAAAATCATGTCTTGACTTCAGTTGGTACCAACAATTAGTCTTATGCATAAGAATTCCACCATCTTTCCCAGCTAACCGAGATCAATTTCAGGTAATTCTTATAGTTTCAAGTGGTACCTCAGGCATACCTAAGTATCGACAAGATTTGTTCATCTTGCTTCAAACAAAGATTTTAAACTATACTTGTCCTCATGTTTCACGTTCCTCACCACAAAGAAAGTCCTAATTCACACAATTGAGTATTTTGATTTTAGAACATTTGGGAAGTACACTCACACTCAGAAGGATGTTCAATGCATGTAATTGTGATACCATAGACTAGACCTTCATGTAAGTATCCACTAATGTGAGAACACTTGAAATAAGATCATGTAGAGCTTATTATTAGCTTGTAATGTAGGCTTTGGGACGAGTAGGATATTATTTGGGATAAAAGTGACTAATTCCTCCTTGAGCATGCACTGTATTTGTGCTTTGACATTTGTTGCATTTGGGCGCTTGATCTTCTTTGTTTCGTAGTCCCTTTCTTTTGAATTTGTATCGACTTCTTTTTGTTGTTGGAGTCTTTTTCCCCTTTTTGGAGTCCCCCCCCCTTTTTTTTTATTTTTCTCCAATTTTGTTGGAGTGATTTTTTCATTTTTTTAGACTTCTCCTTGTCTTGATTTGTGGGAGATTTTGCTCCTTCTTCTTTAAAGTCGTCTTTTGCTTTTACTTTTCTGGGGCTTTTGCATCTTTTGTCTTCGTCATCTTCGATCTTGAATCTTCGCCCATAATTTACACATTTTTAGTGTGCTGAGGGAGGCTGAGCCAAGAGAGGGATAGTGCATGTAAGCACTCAGAAAGGTATAGGCTAAGATGTGATTGTCCAAAGAAAAGGCTTTAGGATCAAAGAAGAAATGCTAGGGATAATGTCATTTGGTAGGTTATGAAAGGCACAATCGGGTCAAAGAAGGCCTACAGCCTTTTCCCAAACTAAGAAAGAAGGCCTACAACCTTTTCCCAAACTAAGTGTAACTCAAGATTTTGTCTCAATAAACATTTAGGCCAAATTCTAGATCGACAATGCAATGAACTAATCTAATACTCGCCACACAATGCACATGAAACGATGATGTTGATTTCGTTCTTGTCTTAGATGCATGCAAGAGAATTTTTTGAGTTTCACTAAGGTGCGATTAAGAGGTACCAAAAGAATCTATAGCTTACCACAATGTTGGTGCTCTCCATCACACCACTAGTTTCTTTCTCATGCACACATCTAACTATGTTGGTACCAACCAAGTCAAGATTTTGATGTTTTTTTTTTTAAAAAAATCGAACCATTATGAGGGTTGCCTACGTATCTTGTGTAAACAAGAATCAGGTCTGCATAGTTCAGGGGGATAAGATATATGATGTGAAATGAAAAAAACAAACTCTTTTTTTAAATTTTGTAGAAAGGGTACCGAATCCAAGAAGGATTGCTTACATATCTCATTGAGATGAGAATCAGGTATGCGTAGTTCATGAAGTTTAATATGTGAAATAAGAAAATGAAACTTCTTTTTGACCTTTTGTAAAAGAGTACCGAATCCAAGAAGGACTACCTACGTATCTTATTAAAATGAGAATCAGGTACGCGTAGTTCATCAAGATATGAAACAAAATGTATGTACAAACTATTTTTTTTCTTTTTCTAATAAAGAATACCGAACCCAAGAAGGGCTACCTACGTATCTCATCAAATGAGAATCGGGTGTGCATAGTTTGTGAAGATACGGCCTAAAATGTATGTATAAATTCTTTTTTTTCTTTTTCTAATAAGGAATATCAAACTCAAGAAGGGCTACCTACGTATCTCATCGAGATGAGAATCAGCTTCGCGTAGTTCATGAAAATACGGACTAAAATATATATACAAACTCTTTTTTTTGCTTTTTTTAATAAGGAATATCGAACCCAAAAAGGGCTGTCTATGTATCTCATCAAGATGAGAATCAACTATACGTAGTTCGTGAAGATACGATAGCAAATGTATATGTAGAAAGGAATTCACCTCTAGAAGAAATGTAAGACAAAAAATCAAGATATTTATCAAATATAAAAATATGTACAAAAATTAATGCAAAGATATACACAAACTCGGAGCGATGCCTCGTATGCCGGGCGTTGGCGACATCCTCGATAAGAGAGTGCCTCCCGACTATTTGTGGGATGATTATTGTTGCAATCTCCCAATTGTTTATGTGAATCATTCATTATTGTGATTATTTCCAATTGTTGTTGGAGATGACATGTTGTGACCTCTCGGTTGTTTGCGAGGGCACTTATTGGTGCGCTACTTCATAGAATATCTCCAAGATTATGTATTAATGTGATTATCCAATTATCTATAGAATTATATATCATGGTGACCGTCCCCAATCAAGTGGGGACGGTTCTCCTATAAAAAAATAAGAAATGAGTGAAAGTAGGGAAGTCATGAAAAAAAACAATATAATTACATGGCCAAAAACTCCTCTGATTTGTCTGTCCCATTGAATATTGATGCCTCAAAAAGTTCGAGGTCAGATGTTATCTCATGTGAAGTTTGGGGATCATTTAACCCGCAAGATTCAGAGAACAGAGTGTTAGATTCGCTCTCAGATCATAAGACTAAGAGGGATTAGAGTTAGGCCATGCGGCCAAGTGATGCGTCCGATTTGAAATCGAAGATTAGTGTGACTCTCCCGTGATTTTCAGGGATGATGTTGTTCCTCCTACATTCAAAGAAAACTTCTTAGTTTAAAGAGGGGGGTGCTCACTTTTAAGAACTTGAGACTCGACTCCTTGCCTTTTATTGCTTGATATCCTTTGATAGGTGCACCTGCGAAGAAAATGAGTCAACTTGTGTTGAACCCTTAGATTTGGAGAGTGAAAGTGATTTGTCATAGTTTTATGGCCTACGATGTTTGGGAGGTTTGAAGAGAGACTCAGGTCTTCAGATTTTGAGACTAAAGTCGAATGGAGATTATGGTAAGAGTGACATTGATATTCTTGAATTTTGGACTTGGGAGAATTGGTTGACGCTTTTGACAATTTTTGAGGGGTTGAGAGTGTCATTGGACCATTCCAAAATAATTGCCCCAGTTTGTAGTCCTAGGAAAATCGCTTTAGAATAGCAAGAAGACCAATCCTTTATGTAGGGTTTTCTACGTATCTCAGCAAGATGAATCAAAATGAGAATTAGGTCAGAACGTAGTTCAAGACAAACCTGTGGGTGTGATATGTATGATTGCCATAAACATGTAGTTGCTCTTGAAAAATGGTGTAACAGGCAGACGAGAGGAGATCGATTGCAGACAAGGAGCTTTGAAATAACTTTGATCAGGCAATCAAGAGGATGCATGTGAAAACATAGATAGAGTTTTGTCACTACTCTAGTATGCTAGTAAAATTACTAAGAAATAGAAGATCGACAAAGATTTGACATTACTTCGCCACTGTCGGAAGGATTGAATGACTGGGGGATTATTGAACTCTTGATTTTGAAAGTGATGGGCAAAATTCTATATTTCATGATCTACGACATTCGGGAGAAGAAAACTTATGTTTTATGTTCTGAGATTAAAGTCGAGTGAAGGTTTGAATGCAAGGCTAATATTGTCACTGATGCATGTCAGGGAGATTTGGATTTGAGGAAATTGTTGATTTGCGCTTTTAGCAGAACTTTGGAGAGCGTATTTGAACTGTTCTAAAAACATTTCCCTAGTTTTTAAATACCGAAGAAATTATTTTGAAACATTGGAAGACCAAACCCTTATGTAGGGTTGCCTATGTATCTTGCCAGGACAAGAATCAGATCAAAATATAGTTCGAACATATACGTAATTGAATGTGATTTGTATAATTACTATGAGTAATTGTACTGAAAAGCAGTATAGCTATGAGTGAGAGCTTAGATAAGAAAAAGTACGTTATAGAGATGAGAAGAATGTACAAGGCTATATTGATAATTTCTTGAAAAAGAATGATCAAGTCCAAAAGAGTGATCGTAAAAATCGATAATGGGTATGAAAGAGAATGATAAACTGTGAAGGATGGCCTTAGAGACCGAGAATGAATGTGAGGGATTGAAAAGGTCCCAGTCTCAACACAAGCCAACCAAAATCGTCAGACAAAATGAATGAGGCTGAAGATGACGTGTAACGTATATACATGTATAACTAAAAAAAATGTGTACAAAATGTAAAATCGCAGAATATGTAATAAAAAAGAGCAGGTATCAAATAAAAATATATAACAAATAAAGAACAGAAATTCATTTGACTGAAGTGACGATCATATGTACGACGGCCTAAGGATTCTAATAGTAGATTTACCTAAGCAGATAAATAATATTCGGACAATTGCGAGAAGACACGTAGTAATCTGAATGCACCAACTCTGAAACTAAGGAATGCAAAGAAGTTTTGGAGGAGTGTGAGATACTCCTTGCGTGAACCATAATGTGTGATAGTGTACGACCAAGACTCAATAGAAACGTTACTACGACTAAACAGAATGACAAAAAACTAATAATGTGTGTTAATATTCAAAATATACAAGTACAATGTATGAAATAAAAAATGAATAAAAAAATGATATGTAAAAAATGTAAAAGAATTGTATATATAAGTAATGTAAAAAAAATTATGTGCAAAATATAGATAGTTTATACAAATTCACAGAGTGCAAAATAAATAAAGAATAAAGAATTGAGAAATTGATATGTGTGAAAAATATCAATAGAAATACCTCCCTCAATTGAAAATTGAGTCCATCATGGTTAGAACCTACTTATCCCCAGCAGAGTCGTCATTCTTTCATGCCCTATTTTTACCAAGGTTAGATAAAGCACAATTTATGAACTTTAAAAGAGTTTAATTATATACAGAGTCGCCGACTAATTTTTGAGGAAAATAAGGAAACCTATTTTGATTATTGATATGTATGACTCACATTTTAATCTGCGAAAACCAATTGAGATTCTAGGTAAAGGTTCAAGTTATTTCAAAGGGAAGGGATTAGGCATCCTTCAGAATTTACAAAATGTGGTACCCGGCTAGACTTGATTTTTTAAATAAGGAGGAGGTAAAAATTATTTTTTGAAAAGTATAACTATGTACAGTAAAATATAAATATATATGTACAAAGGATAATTTAAAATATGTGCATAAGAGTGTGTAAAAATGTACTTTAATATATATATGAGAATATGTAAAGAAGGAAATTTAGTATGTATAAAATTTTATATATAAAAAAATATATAAAAGAGCATAAAAGAATGTATACTGTTAATATGAAAAATATGTAAATAAGCTAATGTAAAAGAATAGATACTACTACGAAATATATATAAGAAAAATGTGTAAGAAACATTTATGTAAGTACAAATAATATAAGAAAAATATATTGAGTAAAACATGTGTAAAAATAATGTAAAGAAAATGTATCAAAAGATTGTATAACAATTATATCAATCAGCTAGTGTTTTTCATTATGTAAAAAATATTTCACTTTTATAAAAAGATATATTTAGAAATGAGAAAAAATATTAATATTTAAAAGAATATTTAATAAAAGAATATGTAAGATATCATTTGTAAAGGTTAAATAAAAATAATAATAAAAAAAATTATTTTAAAAGAAATGACGTCCTAATGTTTGTGTAACGTAAAAAAATATGAATTAATTAACTAAATAACTAAATTAAATTGATTTATTTATAAAAGTATTTACGACTTAAGTTTTGCCTAAGCGCGTATTAATAAATAAGTAAACAAAGGGACACTCTTACCCGACACCCCAAAAGTAAAGTCTTCACTATACTTTATTTTTTTGTACAATTGCAAAAATATAAATGCAAACAATGAATTTTAGGAAGATTTTCAAACTCCTTTAATTATCGTCTTCAGGATGTGTCCTCAAGTACCTGTGTAAACACTTAGTAAAAATATCAATAACAAATAAATATTTATCAAAATAAATTAAAGAAAATAATATATGTATGTATAAGTAAAAAATAGAATTTTATTATACTGTGGGCTTAGATATGTTATTGTACTAAGTTTTAGAGATATGCCATGGCTGCAAAACATCGGTTGGCCATCCGAGATCATCTCCCCAAGATACGAATCATAAAAGTTTTTATTTCGTCCTTAAAATTTTGTCATCGCCCCAAAATTTATTTTTTCCGCTATGTATATATGTATCCGTCTTTTTATTGTGGAGGCCTCAAAAATCGACGGGAGTTTTTTCATTTAGCAAGTAGTGTAATATCTGTTTGTTTATCAGTGTAATAAAAATATAAAAGGCAAAATCATCCCAAATCAGTCCGAGAACCAAAAATTAGAAATATCCAGTAGCAAAGGTAGAAACACAAAACAATAACCACTGAAATAAGACATTAGAACAACCAACAAAAAAGGTCACGGAGAATGAATATTCCAGCCAGATCTCGGCCAAACTCCGGCGAAGCAACATCAATGAAGGATAATAACTTTTGTACATGAACATAAAATAAGCAATAGTATAGTTGGAGAGAGAAATTCGGCCAACATCAAAAAAATCACAAAAATGCAAGATTAACCCATATTTGTGAAAGCGACATAAAATAGTACATAAACTCATGAAAGGGAAAGGTGACAATGGTGGTGGCAGCGTTACTTCAATGACTTTCGCCGGAGCAACGATTGAGACATGAAGATTCCGGCCAGATCTGGCCATTTTCAGCGTAACAATGGTGGAGGAGAGAGAGAGGGAGCATCGACAAGAGGGAAACGGGAAAGAGGAGAGGGGTTGTGGTGGTGGTGGCTCGCGGTGTAGAATCTCGCCGGAATTCGATTTGCTCGAGCAAAGGGGATTTTGAGGGGAGAACTTGTGAGGAAGAAGATAGAAAAGTGAAAGCCAAGATAAAATAAGGATTTGAAAAGTTGTATGTTTGTATGTGTGTGAGTACGCGTGTGTGTAGTGTGAATAGTACACCCTACTTTATTTATAATATCAAACAAACTCCTATTTTATCTAAAAGATAATAATTTTACCTCTTTATTCTTTGGTTATTATCTAATGGATTATTCACCTTATTAACTAATGAAATAAAGTTCTTTAACCAACGAACAATGGCCGCACCTAGTCATGTCAAATATAACCTTTTTTTAAAAGGTGACAAGACCTTGACTTGACTATACTTTTATCTGTATTTGTAATTAATTGCTCTGACTTCTTGCGTTTGCAGACTGTATTAAAAAATATAAATAATGTATAAAAATATGAGTGTTGGTATATAATTACAAAAATGTAAAAATAGAATGTAATTAATTAATTAAAAAAATGTATTGCCTTGAAAAAATTAATGTGTTGTAAATTGTTTTAGAATTGTAGTATTTTTATGATATATATGTGTAGATGACTTGTAAAATGTTTGTGATTATTAAAATAATATAGTGATAATAAATTAATAAAAAACTTAATATTTACAAAAATAAGGACAATTATCAATAAATTGTAGAAAAGTGAAAATATAATAATAAATTGATAAAACTCCTAAAATAAGGATGATTATCAACAAATTATTATATTTTAAAAAAATATGTAAAAAATATCATATTTTGTGCTCTTTAATAACTAGGAGGCCTGAAGACGTTAATTTTAAGCACGGAAAGCCAAAATTGAAAGTCAACAAAGGTCTGAGAGCGAGATGGCGACATTCTGGAAATTGGCCTTCGTTGTGATGAGAGGATGCCTCGTTGTGATGGTCCATCATTATGAGTGATACTCATCATGATGATTGATGTGTCAATATTTTACGGCACATTTGACTCCTTTAACTAAGAATATTCGTCAGTTTTCAAGCAACCATTGTTGTTTTTGATGGTATTTGTGTTGTAATTTCAGGAACTTGAGCGAAAATGGAATGACTGGAATTTTGCACTTGAAATGGGCATACTATTAGGTGTGGTGACTCACCTACGGAGTCACCACGAGTGTGAAGAACCACCAAGCAAGCCACCACACCAAGACTGAAGTTCCAGTTCACTGTTTATCAATGACGACTGCCATGAAGAGTCGTCAAGGCTCTGACGAGTCGTCACAACAAGCCGCCAAGATGAGACAGAAAATGTACATAAAATGCACCCACCAAATGCGTTTTACACTCTTTACATGTAAGTCGTCACCTGGTCGACGACTTACAAGAAAACTTGACTGGGCAGAGTCTTCAGCTCTCTGGAAGTTGTGACGGCTCAAGTGACGAGTCGTCACAAGACTGACGGTTCGTAAAGTCAACCGTCAACTCAAAAGCGGGGAGTTTCAAATTTTATTTTCTGATTTATTTCCTGAACTACTATAAATACCCAGTGTTAGGGTTATTTTATTAGTCATTACCTAATATTTCTAGAGACTATTTTGAGCGACTTTTTGAGAGGAAAAATACGACATACACGTTTCTTTCTTCTTCTTCGATTACTCTTGGGATTTTTGGCTTCTTGTTCTTGGATAATTGAAGTAACTTTCATACTATTTGTAAGAATCTCTCTTATTATGAATATTATTGTCTTCTATTTCTTTAATAGCATGAGTAGCTAATTTCCCACAACTAGGGTTGTGGATCCATGAAATAGTAATGACTTAAGGTTCTTGTGATATCGGGTTTGGTATTTGTATGCATATTACGTTGTTAATCTTGCGTTTTTACTGTTTTCTAATTGTTGCAAATATTAGAACAAGTCTAGGTTTGATTTGCTTGAACAAAGGAATTCAAACCCGGAAAATTGGATTAACAACAAGGATTCGGGACTACTAACTCCCGTCTAATGATTGACACTCTAGCGAGGTTAATCTACTTGAAGTATAAAATTGAGTTTTGTAATTGTAATCTTTTCAAGTTTGAGAGAATTGAAAAGATAAAGCGTCTATTTGGTTGAGAAATGTTTAGACGTAAGAACGATTTCAATTACTTCGTGATTATGCATATGAAGAGAACCCGATTGAACTCTAACCTGAGGTTGTTTACGAAACCATGGTGAACACATCCCTAGTTTGCCTATCTTATTGAATTTTACTCATTGTAATTTGTTGCTTACTATTTGAAACAATCAAAGCTTGATCGCACAACTCCCCCCCCCATTTACCAAAAACTATTGATTACTAGTCAACTAAGTTACTAACGACTTAATTTGCACCTTATTCCCTGTGGGATCGACCCCAACCTTTGTTGGGTTCTATATTTGACAACAATTGCTTACGCTTCTTAATTGAGGTGTAGTTTGGGCATTATCAATGATCCATCGTGACGAAGAGACGTCCGTCACGATGAAGAGCCTTCCATCACAAAAGATTACGCGATAATATACCTTTGCGACCTACAATTTTCTGGGTCATTCCTTTCTTTATTCTATTTTGTCTTGGAGCTCCAAGAAGTGGGTTTTCCAAGAAAACTAGGGCAAACTCCATCATTTGAGGTAAGAATTCTGTAGAACTCTTAATTTATTGATTAATTATATTCCTTATACCATGGGGGGAGAATTAATGGTGAATTTCTTGCAATTAAGTCCTAGAAGCATGACCTTGGGGAAGAACCCAATGAGTAGGTGTAAAATCACCTAGAATTGATCTTAAATTATGTTTTTATGAGTTCTAGCATGAAATTAGTAGTTCTTAACATGTTTAAGGCTAGTGGGGAACCTTGGGTTCCATAAAGGTAAAACCTCTAGGTTTAAAAATGGTGGAAAAGCTATAAACTTGATTAGAAACCTTTAGTTCTTGATCCTATGAATGTAACAGGTCTAATTAGTAGTTAATTAACCCTTGGAGAACGCTAGAAATCACGTTTAACGAGTAGAATGATTGAGTTTGATTCCCAAAGCCAGAAATGAAGGGTAATTGGCTAATTACTCTTATATTACTGTTATTTCTAAACCTTGTGCATTCCGGAGAGTTAAGAAAGGACAAGGCTGTGGTGAACTAGCTTATGGTGTTGTATCTTCACTCAATATAGGTTATGGTTTGAATTGGAGTTAAGAATCACCTTATTGCATATTTGTAGTGAAATTGTATACCCTGTGATTGGTCTTCAGACGTGGTTGTATGGCATATTCTTTCCCTGTTGTACTTGTACGAATAGGCTAAATGAATAGGAAGTGATGAGTGAGATGAAATGGCAAAGTATGAGTAGTGTCTTAGGCACTGAGTATCTTTGTGACAATATGTCACGACCTGATTTCTCAGGTCATAATGGCGCCTACAAACCCCCTGTAAGCGTACCAATTTTTCGTGGCCCAGAACGTTTAGTAATTGGGCACTAAAGGAGCGAAGCACATACAAGAAAGAGTAATAAGCGGAAGACTGTAAGGAAGACATAAAAAGAGGAGATAACAGGATATATATATATATATGGAAGCTAAACCATTCCACGACCTGGTATCACAGTATAGAAGCCACTACTAAAAGGGTACAAAATACAAGAGAGTGCAAAAGAAGAATATACAACTGTCTCTAAATAGCAAAAAGAGTACATAGAGCCACAAAAGAGATAGAAGCTAAGCCCCAGTCGTCAGGAGCTCACCCTAATATCGGATGTCCAGAAGCTGCACGAGTATCCACGCAATCAACGGCGATAGCTCACACTAGGATCTGCACCACAAAGATGCAGAAGTGTATTATGAGCACCAATTGCAAAGCAATGGGTACCCAGTAGGCATCATCAGCTACTAAGCATATATAAGATATAAAAATAGTAAATAGCAGACAAGAAAGAAGTCGTCACAGAAAAAAACAGAGGAAAACACACAGAAGCTAGCAACAGATAGAAGACAATGAAAAACAAGTATACTAAGCTAGCCACAGAAGATATATATCATAGAACACAGGTGAAAGAGTAGAGAACGCACCTGGATCCTCGCAACAACAATATCTATAGAGAGGTTAAGAACATGGAGTTATATCGGTAAGTTCAAATGAAAATGGAAAGAAGGAAAGCCAACTATAAACATCATCATGTTAACAGTATAACTCATAAGGTAAGGATGATCATAAGGTAAACTAACAAGTAACTATTATAAGAACAAGTAAGCTAATCTACCTACAGTCCTAACGGGCACCCATACACCCGAGAAACACATACTAGTGAAAACAAACCCTCCAACATCCCATAATATCGGAGCGTACACTTAATAAACAGCAAACAAGGGTGGAACCGTGCAAACAATGAATGATATGCTATGAAATACTAGGTGGTTTTGTATGCACCTCCCTCGACGCCCGTAGGCCCAACGGGTAGGACCCATGAAAGGCTTCCCCGTATACCTCTACTCATCCGTATACCCCTCTTCCGACACTCTCGATATGTAGCCCCTAGTTCAGATTGACAAGGTCCATAGAGGTCTCTGCGACCACATACAACTCTCAATATCTCAATAACCGTGCCCAAAATCTGTCTGAGTCTAAAATCAGGTAAAGGGTCGTGTCTAGCGCTACGGCCAAGCCGAGCCTAGTATTGTATCAAAATCTGTAGAAAATAGGTCTAGCACTCCAGCCCAGCCGAGTCTAGAATCAGTGTGAAAGCTCGTCATAAAATCTCTTTTACTCCAAGAAGATCCATAAAACCAGTTTAAATCCATTTTAAAACCATTTATAATTTAAAATGGGCCCTCGAGGCCATGCAAGGTTTAAAAATATTGGTGATAGTCAGGCCCGTGTCTATCATAGTAGTAAATCAATGCCAAAAACCCTTTTTCATGATAATAAGGATATGCTCGAGTACAATCAATAGCCCAACGACTCACAATTAACCTACCGGCCCTACACATGCTCAATCTGCTCTACAACACAAATAACCAACTCATAATCATAAAACAATGTCTGAGACTCATGAACATTTCCCAATTATCCCACCATCTATGGTCCAAAGGCAAATACAAATGCCACACAGGGCCACAAGGGGTAATATTACAAAACGAGTTCAAATACTAAAGCAACATAGAAAATGAGATGGACAGAAGGAAAGTGGACAAGGTCTGGGGTACCAACCTAGTAAACCCAACCCAAAGATGCTAAATAGTACCATTATATCCTATATAAGCAAAGTCTAAGGTGGGTAAGCCATAACCTACCTGGCGTTCGATGACAAGCTGCTGGAAAGCCAAAGCATGAGCTTGAACTACTCCGAGAAGCCCCAAATAGCAATCACACTATCAAGAATGTAATCTACGCGTTAAAACAAAGTTAATGACACCATATTGCTGATAATTTAGCATGGTTGAAATCTGGGTCAAAAGCAGGCTCGTGGGCCCCGCAACCCAAAACCAGAAAGAAGCTTTCCACGATGTTTCTAACATTGTCGGGAACATATGCTCCAAAATTCAGCATGATTCGTGGAGGAAAAAGGCCTAAACAACCCCTACTATGCCAAGAATCAAAGAGGAAATTAAAAGGGAAAATTATGGAATAAAGGTGTTTTAAACTTACAATTTACAACAAGGGAACGATCACCGATAAGAGAATAATCCCCCCAATACCAAGGAATGAATCAACACTGGAAAAGTGGAGCTTGAGCTCAAAAGCTATGGAGAAAATGAGTTGGGAATATTTTAAAATGAAGGAGAAGAAGATGGTATATATAGGCTGCCAGCCGCTGGCCTAGGCGCACGCGACACGACGCTGCACACCCGGCCATGCTCACGCACACGCCAGGGTCAGGCGAAGGCCAGGCCAGGCGGTATGCCAGCACACACGCGGGCTGGCCACCATGCGTGCGGGCACGTACACGCTGCCTACCTGCCGCGTTGGCAATGGGCAAGGAGGGAGTGGATGGCTGGCCTGCTGTGCACACGTACTGTCACGCCCCAAGTCTAGCCCCTAGATGTAACACGGGACCTAGGGTCACAAATAATCCCAAGCTAACCCTGAATCCGATATATCTGAAGCATACTGAATATAATTCTAAAACAAGCGAAAGCATAACTAAGAAATGAATAGAGCTAAAAGAATGTATCTGATAATATCTAAAAGAAATGACTGAGTTCAAACAATACAACCCAAATTAACTGAATACTGACTCTATGTCTGAATGACTCTAATACTGATGAGCAGTTGGGATAAGTCCCCAGCTAGCTCTGAAATACTGGAACTAACAATATCTGACTAAACCAAAAAGCATAATAAAAATCTCCTCGGAGGATGAGGACTCACCCCTAACTAAGCTGATGTGGCAGCGGTAAGAGCTAATCATGTGGCTGAACCTGAGAACTTGAGCCTGCATCATAATAGGATGCAACATAGAGTACGCGTCAGTACTTCGGATGTACTTAGCATGAGGGATATGCAAAGCTGACTGAAATGTAAACATGCTAAAAATACTGAAAGCTGTAATCTGAGCTAAGCTAAGTACATAGGCCCAAATGTATAATCGTTCATGAAACAACTGAAATAGAGGAATAACATGAAAGTATGCTGAAAACTACAGACATAAACCACGTGAGCTAAACATGGAGTCCGATATATACGCCCCATCGAGAGGACCCAATATACCTTTCCAGGGTACAAAGGCATGACTGTGGCGTGATCACTAAAACTGATACCCAACAGAGGGGACTTACCAACCTATGATGGCACGTAGTTTTGGGATTTGAGGGTATGCTGAACCCTAGTCTAACTCGGTGCTAAATACTACTCCCAAACTGAATATAGCTCAATTCAAACTGGCATCCTGAGTTTTTGGGTCAGGACTAGACTAGTCTAAAGCTTTGTTTTTCTGAGATACTGTAGTAGACAAAAAAATGGACCAATTTCTGCTTTTAGAACTCATACTAATAAGCTAGGTTGAATTTTTGGAGGAAGCTAACACATTTAAGCAAATGCTATAATTTAGGGCTAAGTCCATGATTCCTAAAGATCTTGTAAATATCTAAGTAATGCATGATAGTCAGTATGTGATATTTAAAACAATGCAAAGATCATATATAACTCATGAGCATGATTTCTTGGAGCAATCTGAAAAAAGGACAAGAACCCTAGTTCTATATTCATGAGAATCATTGAAAAGATCTGAGGTTTTTGGGAATAAGGGAGGACTAAGCCCTTACTAAATTCCCACATACCTGGTGGATGAAAATCCCTACAAGAATTTGGAGTTGAAGCTTGGAGGAGAGAACCCTAGGCCTGGAACTTTGGAGAAGACGCTCTGTTCTGACTTGAATCAATTTTTGAAAAGTCTGACTTTGTTTTTGGGGAATTAGACTTAATAAAATAAGCCTAAGACTATTTATAGTCGGAGCAAAGTTAGAAGGGAAAGGTCTAAAATTCCCCTAGAAATTAACTTAAAAGCTGTTAGAAAATTCGCGTCTCAGGTTCCATAGGTGGGTTCCATAACTCGTGGAAACTTCCATGGCTCGTGGAACCCTGTCGTGGTTCCTGGGACTTTTGCCTAGCTGCGGGTCTGAGTTCCACGACTTGGGTTCACGACCCGTGGAACCTTCCACAGTCCGTAGAACCCAATCGTGGTTCTCAGAGGAATGGCTGGTCTTAGGTCTGGTTCCACGACTTGGGTTCACGACCCGTGGATACTTCCACGGTCCATAGAACCCAATCGTGGTTCTTAGAGAAATTGTCAGTTCTCTGATCTGATTCCACAAATCCAATCCACGACTCGTGAAAACTTTCACGGGTCATGGGTTCAACTTGTGATTTCTGCTGACAGTTGGAAAAAATATTTTTCTTCTGGTTTTTTTGAGCTAAGTCTGGGCTAGAAGTTCTGGAGTGTTACACGCACGATGGCTTGGCTGGTGCTGCAACAACCATCGATAACCAGCAACATGGCCAACTCAAAAGTGTTCTCAGATGGACCCTCGGGATACAACTAGGGTCCCACAAATGAAAATGAACTATGCTACTCAGCTAAAAATGGCATTTCAGACTCAACAAAATTGATGAAATTTTTAATAGAGGTCGATTTCACAAAAAGTGGGCCCCACGCCCAAAACACCAATTTTTCAAAAATGAAACCCAAGGGCCAAAAATAAGTCTAGAAGCCTCGAGACCTAAGCCAAAGGTCCCTCTAGTCCAAAGTTGACATTTTGGAGCTAACAGTGCTGACGGAATTTCCATCCGAGGCCGTCTTCTCCGAATGTTGACCAAAGTCAAACTTCTAAGCCTAACTAGCATGAAATTACAGTAAAAGAGATAAAACCAAATTGAAAGATCCTAGAACTTGACCAAGGGTCCAACTAGACCAAAATCCACGCTCTGGAGCTAACTAAACTGTTGGAATTTGATTTTGAGCACGTTTGCTAAGAATATTTACTAAAGTCAACGACCTAAGTTAAAGCTCTAAAATAGGGAAATGGTCATAACGACCGAATGAACGGCTGGTGCACCGAACCACCATCCCAACAAGTGATAAATGACTTAGGGCTGCTACAGGAATACTCTAACAGTACAAAGAAAGCAAAAATATGATAATAATCAGAAGGGTCATTACATCATCCACTACTAAAAAGGATTTTCATCAGTGAAAGTCAATAAAAGAGAGTACCTAAAGGCTCAAACAACTGCTGATACTGATCCCGCATCTCTCTCTCGGTCTCCCATGTAGCCTTCTTGACCGGACAATGCCTCCACTGAACCTTAACCACAAGAATCTCTATAGACCTCAATCTCTTGACATCTTTGGCTAGAATGGCTACCGGCTCCTCAACAACGGTTAAACTCTCATCCAACTACACTGAATCCCACTGCAACACATGTGACTCATCCGAAATATAATGTTTTAACATCGATACATGGAAAACTGGATGCATAGCTAAAAACATCGTAGGCAAGAGTAACAAATAAGCAACACTACCAACCCTCTAAAGAATCTCAAACAACCCGATATACCTGGGGCTAAGCTTGCCCCTCCTACCGAATCTCATCACGCCCTTCATGGGCGATACTCAAAGAAACACCAGATCACCAACACTGAACTCTAAGGTACAAAGTCTATGATCTGCATAGCTCTTCTACCTACTTTGGGCTGCCTGAAGTCTGTCCTGAATCACCCGAACTTTGTCTAAGGAATCACGAAGTAAGTCTGTGCTCTACGACCTGGACTCAAAACCATCAAACTAACCCACTGTGATCTGCAATGCCTACCATACAATGCCTCTAAAGGTGCCATGCAATACTCGAGTCATAACTATTATTATACGCAAACTCTGCCATAGGCACATACTAATCCCATGAACCTCCAAAGTTAAGAATACAGGCCCGTAACATGTCCTCCAGGACCTGGATAGTCCTCTTCGGACTGGCCATCTGTCTGAGGCTGGAATACAGTGCTAAGCTGAACCTCTGTACCCATCTCTTGCTGAATAGTCCTCCAGAACTAAGATGTAAACTGAGTGCCGCGGTCTGTAATGATAGAAACTGGAACCCCATGCAAATGAATCACCTCACAGAGATAAATCTAGGCCAACCTCTCTGCACTATAGGAAGAATGAACCAACAAAAAGTGTGCAGACTTAATCAGCCTATCAACAACAACCCCAATAGAGTCAAACCCTCAAGAAGTGCATGGAAATCATGCTATGAAGTCTATAGTGATATCCTTCCACTTCCACTCAGGAATGGGAAGTCTCTTCATTGATCCTCTAGGCCTCATGTGCTTGAACTTAACCTGCTGACAGTTCAAGCACCGAGATACAAACTCTGCTATGTCCCGCTTCATACCACTCCACCAGTAAAGCCACCTCAAATCTCTATACATCTTAGCTACGCCCGAATAGATGGAATATCTGGAACAATTAGCCTCATGGAGAACCAACTAAATCGAATCCCCAACTCTCAAAACATAAAGACGACTATTAAATCTTAGAACATCCTCAAAATCTAAAGTAGCCCTGCTGGCCTCACCCTGTACAACCTGATCGCGAATATCACACAACCGCTGATCCTCAAACTGATGCTGCTAAATCTGTTCAACCAAAGTAGAACATACCTCAATATTGGCAAGAACTCTGCTGGGATCTAACTAATCAGGTCTAACCAGACGGTTAGCCAAGGACTGGATGTCCAAGGCCAATAGTCACTCTGAAACTAAAAGAGAAGCAAAGCTACCCATACTCACTACCTTTCGGCTCAAGGCATCCACTACCATGTTTGCCTTACCCGTATGGTACAGAATAGTGAGTCGTAGTCCTTCAGTAACTCAATCCATCTCCACTGCCTAGAGTTCAACTCTCATTGACTCGTGATGTACTGAAGACTACAATGGTCGGTGTAAATCTCATAGTGAACTCCATATGAGTAGTGCCTCCAGATCTTGAGCGCGAAGACTATCACCGGCAACTCCATGTCATAAATAAGGTAGTTGCATTCTTGAACTTTCAGCTATCTCAACATATATGCTATCATATGGCCCTGCTGCATCAACACACAACCAAGACCAACTGACAAAGTATTACAATACACTGAGAAGCCCTGACCCTCAACTGGTAATGTCAACACCAGAGATGAAGTCAATAAGGCCTTAAGCCTATGAAAACTATCCTCGCACTGATCCGACCACTGAAATGGGATATCCTTCCTAGTCAGCCTAGTCAAAGGTGCTACTATGGAAGAAAACCCCTCAATGAACCGCCTGTAATATCCTTCCAACCTAGTAAAGCTGCAAACCTCGGTAGGAGTAGTAGGTCTCGGCCAATAATGAACGGGTGCAATCTTCCTTGGGTCCACTCTAATCCCATCCTTAGACACCACATGTCCTAGGAATGCTACTGACTCAAGCCAAAAGTCACACTTTGAGAACTTGGCATAAAGCCGATGATCTCTCAAAGTCCGGAGTACGATCCTTAAATGCTGCTCATGATCCTCTTCGCTCCGCGAGTATATCAATATGTCATCAGTGAAGACTATCATAAACAAATCCAATACAGCTTGAGTGCCCTGTACATCAAGTCCATGAAAGCTGCGAGGGCATTGGTCAACCCAAAAGACATCACCAGGAACTCATATTGGCCATAATGTGTCCTTAATGCTGTCTTAGGGATGTCCTTCACGCTAATTCTTAACTGGTGGTAGCTTGACCTCAGATCTATCTTAGAAAACATGATCGAACCCTGGAGGTGATCAAATAAGTCATCTATACATGGTATCAGATACTTATTCTTCACAGTCACCTTATTCAACCACCGATAATCAATACACATCTGCATCGAATCATCCTTCATCTTCATAAACAGAACTAGAGCACCCCAAGGTGACACACTTGGCCTAACAAAACCCATAACTTATAAGTCCTGAAGTTGAACCTTATGCTCTATCAACTCAGATGGAGCTATACGATACAGAGTAATGGAAATGGGCCTGGTGCCCGACTTTAACTCAATGGCAATGTCTATATCACGCTCAGTTGGGAGGCCTATCAGGTCAGTTGGAAACACATCTAAGAACTCCCTAACCACAGGAATCGAATCGAGAGAAGAAATGTCAGTGCTAACATCCTTTACATATGCTAGATAAGCCAAACACATGTGCAAAATCAACTTCCTAGCTTGAAAACAAAAAATGATCCAGAAGGTGCGCGAGTAACAAAACCCTGCCATACAACCAGGGATACACCGGGCATGGCTATGGTAACGGTCTTAATATAATAATCCAAAATAGCTCGATGAGGGGATAACCAATCCATGCCCAGAATCATATCAAAATCTAGCATATCTAATATCAGCAAGTCAACCCAAGTCTCAAGACCACCAATGGCTATCAAACATGATCTAACAACTTGATCCACTTCTAAAGAATTGCCTACCAGGGTAGCAATAAATACAGGAACAGATAGTAGCTCACTAGAAAACCCCAAACAAGGAACAAAGTAGGCTGATTCATATGAAAACAAAGATCGAGGATCAAACAATGCTAAAGCTGACTGGCAGTAGACATAAATCATACTTATGATCACCACATCCGAGGCCCCCGCCTCTGGTCTACAAGGACCACATAGAACTGTTACTGACCACCACTTGACCGACCTCCATCTTGACCACCTGTCCTACCATACTGGGCACCACCTCTACCCTGGGCACCACCTCCTTTGATTGGTGGCTGCACTGCTCTCAAAGGTTGAGCCGGCTGAGCGACTAGCTGAATTGTATCTTGCTGAGGGAACTCTCTGGCATAGTGACCAATGATACAACACTCATAATACGACTTTGATGGCCCACCTTATTGTGATGAACTGGCTAAATCGGTATGGCCACCACGGCCTGATTCTCCAGATATGGTACCCTCGATAGTTGACAACTATAACCATGCTGACTACTATGACTCTTATTAAATAGATGTGCAACTCAAGTTTGAAGTGATGCCTGAACTAGTCGGCTAGACTGACCCTGATGCTGCTACGGCTGATACCCTCGGCCCCACTGGCTTGAACCTTTATCACCGAAATGGGAACCAATATAACCACCCTAATGGCATGGCCTCTTATCTCTAGCCTTGGGATCATGATAATGCAAATCCTCCATAGTGCAGACATGGTCTGCTATAGCCTAAAATGGTCGCCCACTGGTAATTAGTATCTCAGCAATCTGTCAAAGCTTGGTCCTCAACCCCCAAACAAACTAACAAAACCTGTCTGAATCTGTAGGAATGATCATAGGCCCAAATGGATACAACTGGTGGAAACTGGTCTCGTACTCGGCCACTAACATAGATCCCTACATTAATCTGGTAAACTGCTCTCTACGATGCTCCCAGTCACTCTGAGGCAAGAACTTTTCCATAAAGGCCTCATAGAACTCTCTCTAAGTCAACTGAGGAGACTGAGTCGGTCTGTAAGCTACCTAGGCCCTCCAAAAAAGCTTAGTTGGGCCCTCCAGCTGATAATTAGTATAACCAACCCCGTGAGTATCTAATAACCCAAGATGATGAAGCATCTTCTTGCAAGTAGAAATGAAGTCATAAGCATCCTGTCCGAGAGCACCTGAGAACCTCGGCGGAGACTATCTCAGAAACTAGACCAAAGCCTTCTGCTTTGACTCTATCATGACTAGCGGGAAGTAAGAGGCTGGGAAACTGAAGGCACTGACAGTACCTCTGCACGAGGAGTCGGAGTAGCAGGCTACACTCCTGAACTCTAAACACCCAAGGCTGGCCCCTGAGCGAATGTCTGTGCTATATCTGAAGGCTGACCCTCAACCATACCCAGTAACTGAAGAAGCAAACCTTAGATATCTGATGAAGGAACTAGGGATGGCGCAGACACATATGTTGGTACTGGCCCTGGTGGAACCAAGGCTGCTCCTTGGTCTATGGGCTTCTGATCTGGGACTAACTCAGGATCAACCTCAGCCTCAGGAGCTCTAACTAGTGCCGCATCTCGGGTACGTCCCTGACCTCTACCTTTATGACCACCCCAGCCCCTAGCTGTATTCAGGTGTGCTGGTGTCAAAAGCTCCTCATCCGCTGCCAAAGATCTCATGCGAGCCATCTGTGGAAGAGTGAACTAGAACAAATGAGATTTCCAAGAAACCATCTAGGATAAAACGCACGATATAGAAGCAAGAAAAGATTCATGTTTCCTAAAATATCACTGTAGCCTCCCGAAGATAGGGTGTAGACACCTCCACCCTGATCCGCAGGACTTTACTAGACATTGGCTCCTAAATTGATGACATCGGTGAACCTAGGCTCTAATACCAAGCTGTCACGACCTAATTTCTCAGGTCACAATGGCACCTACAAACCCTCCTGTAGGTGTACCAATTTACCGTGGCCTAGAATGATTAGTAATAGGCCACTAAAAGAGCAAAGCACATACAAGAAAGAGTAATAAGCGGAAGACCGTAAGAAAGACATAAAGAGAGGAGATAACATGAAATATATATATGTATATATATATATGGAAGCTAAACCATCCCACGACCTGGTATCATAGTACAGAAGCCACTACTAAAAGGGTACATAATACAAGAGAGTGCAAAAGAAGAATATACCATTGTCTCTGAATAGCAAAAAGAGTACATCAAGCCATAAAAGAGTAGAAGCTAAGCCCTGGTCGTCAGGAGCTCACCCTAGTCTTGGATGTCCAGAAGCTGCACGAGTATCTACGTGATCAGAGGCGATAGCTCACACTAGGATCTGCAGCAGGAAGATGCAGAAATGTAGTATGAGCACTAATTGCAAAACAACGGGTACCCAGTAGGCATCATCGGCTGACTGAGCATATATAAGATATAAAAGTAGTAAATAGCAGATAAGAAAGAAATAGTCACATAAATAAACAGAGGAAAACATATGGAAGCTAGCAATGAATAAAAGACAAGGAAAAACAAGTATACTATGCTAGCTACAGAAGATATATATAAAATTTGATACGCCCAAATTACACCTCAAAAAAGAAGTATAAAGCGGTCGTTGTCAAATATAGAACCTAACTGAGGTTAGGGTCGATCCCATGAGGAATATGGAAGAAGTACGTCAATAGTGAATATTCAATCGATCGTCTTTATTTTAAAAGGGAGGATATATGTGTCAAAAGTAAGGATAGGAATTATTAGTAATTTAATATTGAATTGTGTTCAAAGAATTAAAGGTAACTAGGACTGTGTTCACCATGATTTCATAACTTAGAAGGTATACACAATTAATAATCTATTCTGGTGCTGAACATGCAAGATAGGTAAGTTATGTTCAACTAAATGGTTGGTCCCCTACATAGAAGAATTTCACCATGCAACTTGATCCGTCTACGGGTGTATGCTTTAAAACCCTTACCTTTGATCCCAAATTAGCTATTCTCAGACAAGGTCAAGCTATTAGATGAGTGTTGATAGACTCAAACTCCGTTGTAACATTCCTTTCCCCATTCATTATCCCCTTGGTCCTACAAGTAAGAATAAGATGAGTTTTAATGTTGGCCATCGTTAAAATGCAATCAAAGTGAAGGAAAGAACAATACATGTATAAACACCTTCCTAGAATCATTAATTATTTAACCTACATTTGTTAATTCATCATGGTTTCCACAACCCTAGTTATGGTGTTTAGATACTCATGCTTGCAAGAATCAAAGAATAATACATAATAAAAGATTTACCTGTATTTACTATAATAATTACTTCAAAGTAGCAAAATAATCCAAGAACACAAATAAATAAGAAAGGAGAAGAATAGAATAAAAAAAATTCTCCGACCTCCACGGCGGTTCTTAGATCTTCCTAGCTTACAAAGTTAAAAGTAAAAAAAGTATATTAGTTCTCTCCTAAAAATTATTCTTATGGACTATTTATAAATGTAGAAAAAAGCTTAAAATAAACTAACTGAGTCCAAAACGAATTGGGAAATCAAAACCCAATTAAATTGGGTTTGCAGCATGCGTGCGCCGTTAATTAACAGTAGCTGCCTTAATTTTTTCTCCTCTCTTCAGCAACTGCCACGTGTGCAGATTCTCTTCTCAAATGCCAAATTCATTTCTTATATAAAAATAGTAATATAATATTGAAATCCTTCCATTAAGCTGCCTGCTTAATTTTCTTATATGTTTTTTCATTTTTAATTTGTTTCTTCTTCGAATTTCTTCAACTTTCCATCGTTTTAATCCTACACATACAAAATCCCAACATAAGAATAATTTATAAAATCAATGCTCAAAAATGATAACAAAAAGAACTAACTATGAGGCAAGTAATGACTAAATATATGTATTTTTTGTCTCACATCAATATCACAGAACACAGGTGAAAGAGTAGAGAACGCACATGGATTGTTGCAACAACAATATATACAGAGAATTTAAGAACATGGAGGTATTCCGGTAACCTCAAATGAAACGGAAAAGAAAGAAAGACAACTATAAACATCATCATGCTAACAGTATAATTCACAAGGTAAGGACGATCATAAGGTAAACTAACAAGTAACTATAATAAGAACAAGTAAGCTAATCTACCTACAGCCCCAATGGGCACCTATACACCCGAGAAATACATACAAGTGAAAACAAACCATCCGGCATACCATACTACCGGAGTGTACACTCAACAAACAACAAAGAAGGGTGGAACGTGCAAACAATAAATGATATGCTATGAAATAACAGGTGGTACCGTATGTACCTCTTCCGAGCCCGTAGGCCCAGCAGGTAGGACCCATAAAAGGCTTCCCCGTATACCTCTACTCACCCGTATACCCCTCCTCCGGCACTCTCGATATGTAGCCCCTAGTTTTGATTGACAAGGTCCATAGAGGTCTCTGCGACCACATACAACTCTCAATATCTCAATAACCGTGCCCAAAATCTGTCTGAGTCTAAAATCAGGTAAAGGGTCGTGTCTAGCGCTACGGCCAAGCCGAGCCTAGTATCGTATCAAAATCAGTAGAAAACAGGTCTAGCACTCTGGCCTAGCCGAGTCTAGAATTAGTGTGGAATCTCGTCATAAAATCTCTTTTACTCCAAGAAGATCCATAAAACAAGTTTAAATCCATTTTAAACCATTTATAACTGAAAATGCGCCCTCGAGGCCATGCAAGGCTTAGAAAACTGATGATAGTTAGGCCCGCAACCATAATAGTAGTAAATCATTAAAGAAAACCCTTTTTCATGATAATAATGATATGCTCGAGTACAATCAATAGCCTAACAGCTCACAATCAACCTACCAGCCTTGCACATGCTCAATCCGCTCTATAACACAGATAACCAACTTATAATCATAAAATGATGTTCGGGACTCTCGGACATTTCCCAATCATCCCACCATTTATGGTCCAAAGGCATAACAAAGGCCACACAGGGCCACAAGGGGTTAATACTATAAAATGAGTTAAAATACTAAAACAACATAGAAAATGAGACAAATAGAAGGAAAGCGGACAAGGTCTGGGGTACCAACCTAGTAAACCCAACCCAAAGATGCTAAATAGTACCATTATATCCTATATAAGAAAAGTCTAAGGTGGGTAAGCCATAACCTACCTGGCGTCCGACGACAAGCGGCTGAGAAGCCAAAGCCTAAGCCTAAACTGCTCTAAGAAGCCCCGAATAGCAATTACACTACCAAAAACATAATCTATACATTAAAACAATTCTAACAACACCCATATTGCTAATAATTTTGCTGGGTAAAAATCCAGGTCAAAAGCAGGCTCGTGGGCCCCGAAACCTAAAATCATAAATGAAGCTTGCCACGATGTTCTCAACATCGATGAGAAGACATGCTAAAAAATTAAGCATGATTCATAAAGGAAAAAGGCCTAAGCAGCCCCTACTATGCCAAGAATCATAGAGGAAATAAAAGGGAAAATTATGAAATTAAATTGTTAGAAACTTACAATTTATGACAAGGGAACGATCACGAATTGGGGAATAATCCCCCTAATACCAAGGAATGAATCAACACTGAAAAAGTGGAGCTTGAGCTCAAAAGCAATGGAGAAAATGAGTTGGGTATGTTTTAAAATGAAGGAGAAGAAGATGGCATATATAGGCTGCCAGTCGCTGGCCTAGGCGCACGCTAGGGCCAGGCGGGGAGGCCAGGCCAGGCGGCATGCCAGTGTGCATGTGGGCTGGCCACCGCACGTGGGTGATAACGCTCAAAGTACCACTCCAATTAAGAAGCGTAAGCGATCGTTGTCAAATATAGAACCCAACAAAGGTTGGGGTCGATCCCACAGAGAATATGGTGAACGTTAAGTCTTTAGTGAATTAGTTGACTAATGGTCAATAGTTTTCGGTAAATAAAGGGGGGGGGTTTGAGCAATCAATATACGAACAAAAACAAACGATAATGTATGAGAAATAATCAGTAGGAGAATGAACTAGGGAAGTGTTTACCATGGAGTTGGTAACGATGTCGATTCTAAGCTTAACCGGGTTCTTTCTATATGCGTATCACGATGTGATTGAATTAATGGTATCATCTAAATGTTTCTCAACCAAATAGACGAATTTACTTTTCAATTCTCCCGAACTTGAAAAGGTATGCTTTTATATTTCAATCCTAAACATCAAGTAGATTAATCTAGTTACAACATTAATCATAAGACGAGAGTTAGTAGTCTCGAATCCTCGTCGTTAATCAAGTTTCCCGATTTTAATCTCTTTACTCAAGCAAATTTAAACCTAGGCATGTTCTAATGTTTGCAACCACTAGAAAACGTTAAGCATGAATGATTAACAACGTGACAATCATATATATTGAACCCGTCGCTTCCCGGAATCTATATCGCTACTTTAGCCATGGCTCCCACAACCCTAGTTGTGGGAGTTTAGTTAATCATGCTAGAAGAAGAAGAGAAGAAAGTCATATTCATAATAAGGAGAAGAGATTCTTACAATATAATGAAAACAATCTTCAAATATCCAAGAACAAGAAAAACCAAGATCCCAAGAACAAATCAAGAACAAGATTCAAGGAGGAGGAAAACGTGTGTAGCGTGTTTCCTCTCTCAAAAATCGATCAAAACTCTCCTACAATTATTGGGAGAACTATTGTAAAAAGCTTCACATGTAAAATAAACCTAACATAGGGTATTTATAGAAGTCTAGGAAACAAAGTCCCAAAAACGTTCGGATTCCGCGTAGCGGACTGCCTAAGTGTGACGGCTTGGGTGACGGACCGTCACTGGCTTGACGGACCATCACCACTAGGCAGTGGACTGCCTCAACTTGACGGTTGGGGTTGACGGACCGTCACAAGCTTGACGGTCCATCACTCTGACCGTCACTCTTATCCAGAATGTCGTTTTGCTCGTATTTCCTTCCGTTTCCGTGTTTGTCTCCCTTTCCTGAAAACATAACATAAAACATCAAAAACGACGACGGTTGCTTGAAAACGTACGATTATTCTTAGTTTAAAGGAGTCGAAAGTGCCGTAAAGTGGCGGCACATCAACACCCTCAACTTAGACGTTCGCTTGTCCTCAAGCAACATAACATAAAAAACAATAATACGACGACTCAACTAAGAAAACAAACTCGTGTCTCTAGCAACTCATGGTCATTCATTAGTTCAATAAATCAAGCTCTCTCGTAGCACACAAATATATGAAACGCTAACTTGCAAGGATCCAAACATGTCATTTTGATATGATAGAACACTTTACATACATACGCGCAGCTATCCTAACAATCAGTAGACAATACAGGAATCTTGGTGCCCTCACCACAAAGAAGTCCCACACACAAGATTTGGGACTAGGTAAGCGCTCACACTCACAAACGATTTCGAACAATGCACATGCGATACCATAGGCTTGCCCTTACTATTCTATTTCAGTTCTTCAGAAAGCCGCTCAGGATCACTACAGGACTTGTTTTGGCTTGTAATGAGGCTTCAGGTGCAGGTAGGATACATTTAGGGGTTAGTGACTAAGCCCTCCTTGGAACCACCGATGTCTTATTACCACATACTTTACTTTGTCCATCCTTATTCACCTTTTTATTTCCTTCTCTCTAGCTACAGGTGCGGCCTCTTTATTTTGACAATTCTTTTTATTACTTTTTCGATCTTTTTCATCTCTTTTTTTTTCTTTTCTTAGGCACACACCCGAATTTTCATTCTATTCACAACCAATATTCTCCATCCTCTTTTTCTTATCATTCACCTCTATAATATCCACCCTCAACTTAGGCTGATTGCCTAAGTTGAGGTGCACAATGTCCAAGGAAGGACCAGGGCCAAAATAGGGATTCAGAGTTAAACAGGAACGGTGACGGGTTATTGAAAGGAAAAGGTCAATTATGGCTCAAACAGGGTTCAAAGGGACTATTTGCACTTGGACGGTCTTATAGGTTAAGTGGACTGCACACAAAAAGGGCCTGTGATCCTTTCCTAAGCAACCAACTTCAAACTTTAACAAAATAGACCGGGCAAGTTCTAGATGCATGCGCAGAGTAAGAATTTATAACAATAATCTCACACACACTTGGCACCAAGAAACTATATCACTACCAACTATCAAACAACCGCTCAGTTTAAGCATACTCATTCTAATCATAATCACACAATGACATTCACGGATCCAGACAGTCAATCGTTTCAACCATAGGTACAAAACCAGAAAATTTTCAGAGGGGCTCCTTTTTAGTCAAGAAAAACGCCACATGCTTGCTATAGACACTAGAAAACAACTAAAAATTTAAACGACAACCTAACATGCCGGTTCTACTAGATAGCACACCGGAGGAAAAAGAACTCGGCAACAAAAACCCTCGGTGGTGACTCACAGGTTTCCCAACACCCTCAACTTAGACTCCTGCATTGTCCCCAATGCATATATGTGAAAACTAAAACTGTGAGAATAAGGAATACCTGTGTAGTCCATAGGACTCAGATTCTGACATGATGTTGGAGACCGCCAGGGTCTCCAAAGCAGGAGAACTCGATGGAGTGTGTGCACGCGACAACCTCATATTGCGTTCTAGCTTCCTCTTTTGTTGGCTCCATAGCTAGTCGCGACAACTTCTTCGCTCTTTCTTTGCAGATTCTCTTGCGGTGTTTTCATTTTCTTGATCTATTTTCACCCGCTTTCCTTTATAGGTTTCTCTTTTTGCGATCCCAACTTTGTTCTCATAACAGCTCGGGTCTCAACCATACCCTTCTCCTCGAGATGCACATCCGCAGGAACTTCCTCAATAACATTGACGACCGCGACCACACTCATGTCACTTGGTTGCTTCATCAATTTGGACACATCAAACTTGACAACTTCATTGTTTAGCCTGAAGGTCAGTTCATTTCTTTCCATGTGAACCAACACTCTAGCCGTGGCTAACAAAGGTCGTCCCAAGATTATGGGAACTTCAAAATCCACTTCGCAATCCAAGATCACAAAGTTAGCGGGGAATATAAGCTTACCAACCTTGACTAGCACATCAGACAATATTCCCACCGGTCGCTTTACCGAACGGTCAGCCATCAACACTCTCATGGACGTTGGTTTAGGAGCTCCCAAGCCCAATTGCTTGTAGACTGTTAGCGGCATCAAGTTGATGCTAGCACCAAGATCACATAAGGCTTTCCCGAAGTTGAGCTTCCCAATGGTGTAGGGAACAGTAAACGCGCCTGGGTCTTCCTTCTTTTCAACTAACGACCTTGAGGAAATAGCGCCGCAGTGGTGGAGGTTATCTTCTGGTTCGAAACTTACCGACCTTTTCTTTGTAATCAAGTCCTTCATGAACTTGGCATATCCGGGCATTTGTTCAAGCGCTTCCACCAATGGGATGTTTATTGATATCTACTTGAGCATGGTCAGGAAATTCAGGAACTTACCATCTTCCATTTTCTTCTTTAGGCGTTGTGGGAAGGGAGGCGGTGGCCGAGGCATCATAGTTGGAGGCTTTTTAGCTTCCTTGCTTTTCTCCGCAGGCTTTTGAGTAGCCTCTTCAACCTTCTTGTCATTGGCGTTATCACCCTCAACTTGAGTCTGAATTATCGGATGTGATTCCGATAATATTTTGCCGCTTCTTGTAGTGATCGCCATACAGCTTGCGTCGTTCCTCGGGTTTTGAATCGTGTCACTCGGCAAGGTACCTGTCTTCCTTTGGTTTAGAGATGCCAAGATTAAGCCCGCTTGCTGCTCCAATTGCTTAATCGAAGTGGAATGCGCCTCCACTATTTGACTCATGGCCGATAACCCAGTCCTTATCTCCTTCACCCCAGAGTCAGTCGATTCTACCTTCAGCAGCATCTTCGCCATCATGTTTTCTAGATTGGAAGTCCCTGCCTCATTGCTAGCTTTATCCCAATTACCAGGTGGTACATACAACCCACCTCTATGAGTGTTATTCCTCCAGTTTCCTTGCTCGCGATCTCTGTAACCAACTTTCTCATAGTAGTTGTCCTTCTGATAGGTCCGACCTTGGTTTCCTTGGCCATTGGCCTGGAAACCCCCCAAGTAATTCGCCTCCTCATCAGTTTCCAACTCTGCTGCTCTACCTTGGGAACCCACAGCTTTTACCTTCTCGATACCTCCTGAAAATAAGTGCTTTGTCAGTAGGTCCAACTGCGTTTTCAGATGCGCCATGTCTTGGTCGCGCTCCTCCTCTTTTCTGCGCTGCTCAGCTGACATACCAACTACATAAGTGCTAGCTGCTACCTCTGTATCCCGTGTATGCTAGGCCCTGTTGGTTTTGGTGAGCCTGTCCAAAGTAGTTGTGGCCTCAACAAAAGTGAGACCCATGAATGCACCACCTGCTGCGTTGTCTAACGTCGGCTTGGTAGCCGAATTCAGTGCCCTGTAGAACGTTTGCATCAAAAAGTTGTCGGTCAACTGATGGTTCGGGCATTGTGTCAGCTTCTTCTTGAACCGCAACCAAGTCTCATGTAACACTTCATGGGGTTGCTGTCTGAAATTACTAATTTCATCCCTCAACTGTATCATCCTAGAGGGAGGAAAGAACCTTTCTAGGAAAGCTCCTTTCAACTCTCCCCAAGTTGTGATAAAGTCGGGGGTCAGCTCTGTCAACCATAATGCTGCCTCATCAGACAGAGACAACGGAAACAACCTGAGCCTGATTGCTGTCTGACTCACTCCAGGCAACTCGAACTACTTGCAGATGCCCACGAAATTCATCAGGTGCTGGTTTGGATCATCACCAGCGGCACCACGGAACACTCCTCTCAAGTTCAACAGTTGGATCATCGTGCTAGTGATGTTGAACTTGGCTCCGGGCGCTAGCGGTGGAAGAGCAATGGTGCCCGTAGCGCCAACTCCATCCAAGTTGATATCCTCATCATTCAGCATAACATTGTCCTGCAGACCACCAGCATTCAGATTTTGTTGGGCCTGCAGTTCTGCAGTGAGCCTTGCTGCCTCTTGTTGTGCGGCCATATTCCGCCTCAATGTTCTAGCAAGCTCGGGGTCGTAAGGTAATGTTGATTCACCCGAGCGCCGGGTACTTGGCATGCACAACTCTGTACCCTGTCAAAAACAAAAACAACAAATAAACGTAAAAGTAGGAAAGTATGACTAAGAGTCAAATAAACACACCGGACTTAATAAACAACCGTATTCCCCGGCAACGGCGCCAAAATTTGATAACGCTCAAAGTACCACTCCAATTAAGAAGCGTAAGCGATCGTTGTCAAATATAGAACCCAACAAAGGTTGGGGTCGATCCCACAGAGAATATGGTGAAAGTTAAGTCTTTAGTGAATTAGTTGACTAATGGTCAATAGTTTCCGGTAAATAAAGGGGGGGGGGGTTTGAGCGATCAATATACGAACAAAAACAAACGATAATGTATAAGAAATAATCAGTAGGAGAATGAACTAGGGAAGTGTTTACCATGGCGTTGGTAACGATGTCAATTCTAAGCTTAACCGGGTTCTTTCTATATGCGTATCACGATGTGATTGAATTAATGGTATCATCTAAACGTTTCTCAACCAAATAGATGAATTTACTTTTCAATTCTCTCGAACTTGAAAAGGTATGCTTTTATATTTCAATCCTAAACATCAAGTAGATTAATCTAGTTACAGCATTAATCATAAGACGAGAGTTGGTAGTCTCGAATCCTCGTCGTTAATCAAGTTTCCCGGTTTTAATCTCTTTACTCAAGCAAATTTAAACCTAGGCATGTTCTAATGTTTGCAACCACTAGAAAACGTTAAGCATGAATGATTAACAACGTGACAATCATATATATTGAACCCGTCACTTCCCGGAATCTATATCGCTACTTTAGCCATGGCTCCCACAACCCTAGTTGTGGGAGTTTAGTTAATCATGCTAGAAGAAGAAGAGAAGAAAGTCATATTCATAATAAGGAGAAGAGATTCTTACAATATAATGAAAACAATCTTCAAATATTCAAGAACAAGAAAAACCAAGATCCCAAGAACAAATCAAGAACAAGATTCAAGGAGGAGGAAAACGTGTGTAGCGTGTTTCCTCTCTCAAAAATCGCTCAAAACTCTCCTACAATTATTGGGAGAACTATTGTAAAAATCTCCACATGTAAAATAAACCTAACATAGGGTATTTATAGAAGTCTAGGAAACAAAGTCCCAAAAACGTTCGGATTTCGCGTAGCGGACTGCCTAAGTGTGACGGCTTGGGTGACGGACCGTCACTGGCTTGACGGACCGTCGCCTGGACCGTCACCACTAGGCAGTGGATTGCCTCAACTTGACGGTTGGGGTTGACGGACTGTCACAAGCTTGACAGTCCGTCACTCTGACCGTCACTCTTATCCAGAACGTCGTTTTGCTCGTATTTCCTTCCGTTTCCGTGTTTGTCTCCCTTTCCTGAAAACATAACATAAAACATCAAAAACGATAATGGTTGCTTGAAAACGTACGATTATTCTTAGTTTAAAGGAGTCGAAAGTGTCGTAAAGTGGCGGCACATCAGTGGGCACGAGCACGTGCACGCACACGGTTCCTGCCTGCCGCGTAGGTGATAGGTAAGGAGGGACTGGCTGGCGGGCCTGCTGTGTGCAAGCAACCCGCCCACGCATGGGCGATGGCTTGACTAGTGCTGCAACAACCACCAACAACCAGCAACCAGCAATAAGGCCAACTCAAAAGTGTTCTCGGATGGACCTTCGGAATATAACTGGGGTCCCGTGAACACAAATGAACTATGCTACTCAACTAAAAAAGGCATTTCAGACTTAACAAAATCGATGAAATTCCAAATGGAGGTTGATTTCACGAAAAGTGGGCCAACGCCTAAAAGGCCAATTTTCCAAAAATGAAACCCATGGGACAAATATGAGTCTGGAAATCTCGAGACCCGAGCTAAAGGTCCCTCTAGCCCAAAGTCGACATTTCAGAGCTGACACCGCTGACAAAATTTTCATCTGAGGCTGTCTTCTCTGCATGTTGACCAAAGTCAAACTTCTAAGCCTAACTGGGCTGAAATCACAGTAAAGGAGATAAAACCAAATTGAAAGCTCCCAGACCCCGACCAAGGGTCCAACTAGACCAAAATCTATGCTTCGGAGCTGACAAAACTGTCAGAATTTGATTTTGAGCATGTTTTCTATGAATGTTGACTAAACTCAACAATTTCCTATGTTAAAGCTCTAAAATAGGGAAATAATCATAGCGATCGAATGAACAACTGGGGCACCGAACCACCAATCCCTGCAAGAAATAAATGACTTGGGGCCACTACAAAAATGCTTTAACAGTACAAAGAAAGCAAAAACGTGATAATGACCTAACGGATCTTTACTAAATATGGGTTTGAGAACCTAGTTATATAGATGTTGTTGTTGATACATTTGATATGGAGAGGGTACCACGCTAGTATGGCATATGGACACCTAAGGTCCCCTGCAGGTCATGGCTAGTGGGCAAAAATAAGACCCATAGCATGTGTGTACACTCTTTTACCTTGGTTTTTATTATTGCATTGCTTACTATGATAAGTTGGCTGAAAATTGAGGTGAGACTAAAAATACAGGCTATATGAGCAGAGTTTGATGGATATAGTGATAAGTGAGATAGTTGTTGAGTGTGATTACTCCTTTTACCTCTTGCGATACTATTCTATGACTTGTGAACTTGAATTGGTTTCTATTGAATTGACTTGAAAGATTATCTACTGGTTGTTTATATGCTAAATGTTGGAGTCCTATCACTTGATATATGTTTTACTGCTTTCATGTTATATTGTTCGATCGGCCTATGATACCTACCAATACATAATGTGTTGTATTGATACTATCCTGTGCTATTTTTTTGTTGAGTGTAGACCGTATTTCAGAGGCTGAAATGCGACCTTGGTTAGAGTAGAGAGATTGACAGCAGATCCAAGGGTGAGCTCTACTTCTCAGGCTGTTATGGATCCTCCACGAGTTGTTGTCCTTCTTCCGATCAATTGAACTCTACTACTTTTACTACTTTTTGATCTTGTTGGACGTCTTAGACTATGTTGGTTTAGAAGTTCTAGATGATGACTTTCAGTTTCTGGGGATATGTTTAGATGAATGTTTTCGCACATTATTTTAGTATTTATATAGACCTTGATTTATTTATGACTTAAGTGAAGTTTTATCTATCTTTATTTGAATTGGTTAAGTCTGAGAGTTGGGTCGGGTTATTTGGTTCTCCCACCGGAGGGTTAGCATGGGTTCCAATGGGTCGTGACAAAATTTACAAGAGATGATATGTTCGGGTCTAAAATGTCAATTCCAATAAATATCTAAATAAAAAATATTTTTAAAATGATTAGACATTTGAGATGAATCGATCATTTCGATCTATTATTCGTTAATGAATTGTGTGGGTTTGAATTGGATGGACATTTAGACATTATAATCTATTTATTTAAATTATATTTAAAACTCATAACTACAAGTAAGATCCTGTAAAGTTAAATCGAATCAAACTATATATGAGCACCTAATTACATTAATTTTTAAGGTATTATTCTAATAATAGAGGTACACGTCAAATAACAATTTTTTAAACACTTGTTCAGGATATGAAGCTTGAACGAGCCTTTAATGAGGTTTTGTTTAAATATATTTTAAGTAGTCAATTAAATTTAACTAAATATAATCTAACTATAAAATTAATTATATTTAAAACTTACGTCATAATTATTATGGAGAGCCCGCATGGCCCAACAATCTTTTATATATTTTTCCAGTAGTAATTCTAGGTACTATTGCAGTAAAGTCATATAAAATTGAACCAAATAAAATGAACAACATGTAAATACACTAGATCAGTAAAGATATTGTCTCGATCGAACAAGTTTGAGTCAAATAATAATTCTTAAAATACTTGATTAAGATGAATTTGAGTGAACATAGTGCAATTTTGTACTTTAAATTCGATATAACTTTACTTAATTAGAGTTTATTAGATATAATCACTATTTATTTAAATTATATTTTTGCAAGTACGTCTATATAATTGAATCAAATCGAATGATGAACACCTGTAATTGATTACACTAAAATGTATATATACAAGTTTGATAGGATAGGTTCGAGTCAAATAATAATTTAATCATCTCGAAGCACTCGATCAATATGAAGCTTGAGTTTCGATTAGTGAAGTTGATTTTATTTATATTTCATATAATTAATTAATCAAAAGTTAATTATACATAATCTCTTATTTATTTAAATTATATTTGAAACTTACAATTAAGACCTTGAAAAATTGAACTGAATAAAAAGATGAATACCTCTAATTATACTAATTCGATAAAGGTACTGTTCAATAGAATCTCCGAGTCATGGAACATATAATAGTTATTTGATATCATATTGTGTGATTTTATTAATTTGCTTTTTACACTTGTTTGTCGAATTTGTCTTCAATTTAGATACTAGTTTCATGAGTATTTGATTTTATAATATCATGTAAGAACTTTTTTATAGAAATAACTACAATTATCAAAGTGTAGAAATTTCCCAAAAAGCAAATATACATACATATTACTTACTATTTAGAAGAGCGCACAAGCAGACAACTGTAATGACCCTCCAGGTCATTTTCCATTTTCAATGCTTTTTCTATGTTTTGAGCTTTCTCTCAGCGGCTACAGGTCATTTATGACTTATTGAGACTGACGGTCTGGTGCCCGGGTTGTCCGTTAGGTCGTTATGACCATTTCCCTATTTTAGCACTTAAGGTTGGTAAATCTTTGACTTCGATCAACTTTCTTGGTAAATACACTCAGAATCGGATTTTGACAGTTCTGTTGGCTCCGGAATGGGTATTTTGGTCTGATGTGACCATTGGTTTGGGTCTGAGTGTTTTTGGTTTGGTTTTGGGATGCTTTGTGTGTTTTCAAGTCAGTTTTGCTGGTAGAGTTGACTTTGGTCAACATTTGGAGAAGACAGCCTTGGATGGAAATTCCGTCAGCGCCGTTAGCTCCGAAATGTTGACTTTTTCTCTAGGTGGACCTTTGGTTCGGGTATCGAAGATTCCGAACTTGTTTTTGGGTTTTGAGTTTTGAGTTGGTTTTGGGCGTGGGGGCCACTTTTTATTAAAACAATCTCCGTTGGGAGTTTCGTCGATTCCATTGAGTCTGAAATGCCATTTATGGTAGGGTAGAATGGTTGGTTTGTATTCAGGGGGTTGCAGATAAATCTCGAGGGCACGTTGAAAGATTTTTGGACTTGGGGAAATTGCTGGTTGCTGCATTAAGTTGCATACCCTTTTTCTCTTCGCAATTGCGAAGATCCCATCGCATTTGCGATGGTCTAGTTTCTTGACCATCGCATTAGTGAAGGATTCCATCGCGTTCGCAATGTAGCTGACTGGGACCCGACTTGGCTTTCTCTTTGCAAACACGGTCCGGACCATCGCGATCGCGATGGTTGGGCCAGCTGTTACTCGCAAATGTGGGGGTCCTGTCGCGATCGCGATAAAGGACCCCTGATAGTTAAATAAAGTTCAACTTTATTTTCTCCTTCACTTATCTGAGAAACTCCATTGTTAGGCTCCTAAGCTCTAAATTCCAGCTCCCTTGCATCAGTTTCTTCATTCGGTAAGTCCCCTCATCGCCCCTCTCCTCATTCTGTGTAAATTCTCGTGTTTTTCCAGCTAAATTCCCTTGTTCTTAATTCTTAAAGTTGGGGGGGGGGAGGTGGTCCTTGTAGAATCTGGTATTTTAGGGACTGCATGCTCGTAAATTTGTGCAACTCAGCTCCGTGACATGTTTTCCTTATCGAGGTTGGTCTTCGCTTTTAAATTCTGAACTTTTTCGTCTTAATCCTGTGAATTAGTAGCACTTAGGGGCTGTTTTGGGCCACGAATCGAACTCCAATTGCTCCCAAACTTTGGGCATGGGTTGCTTAACCTACCATGAGCATAGTTGTGATTTTTGTTTTTGGTTTCATTGCACGGGCCCCAAGGGTCATATTTTGACCCGATTTTTAGCCCAATTTTCTGTATAGTAATATGGGTGTCATTATTCTCGTCTTGACACCTAGTTTATGTTCTTGATAGCATGGCAACTCTTTGAGGCTGTTTGAAAGGGGAAGGCATATGAGTGATGGTTCGTGCTTGTAGTTCGGCCCCAAGGTGGGTTACAGTTTACCCTTTTTAGACTGAGTTAGTTAGATAATGTATATATGTATGTTACTAGAATGCTAGGTTTGATTTTAGATAGACTTTAGGCTTGAATCCTGTATATCATGTTAATTGGCCATTTCAGATCTTTAGCCTAGCACTCTATGTTATCCTTACCCTAGGAGCTTGCTTCTTCTGTGTGACTAAAATAGAATCCTTAGCGTGTTTTTAGAGGTAGAATAGAGTTTTTCCGTGATTTTTTCTTTTATTATTGCTTTATCGCTTTATTCTATCATTGTGTGTAACTGTGGGCCCGAGGCCATGGCTAGGATTTGGGCGAAATTCCAGGTTAGTTCTCTTGGTTTGGAGGGTATTCTTGTCCTGTTTGGTCTGATGGCGTGGTTTTTCCTCTGTTGTGAACATTCATACTCATATCACATGGCATATCATTGGTACATCATGGATGGTTTTTCAAAGGTTTTTGGTTTGAAATGAGACTTTACCACGGTTGTGGATATTTCTGGACTTAAATAAAAATTACTTTGAATATTACTATGGGATTTTGGAAAGAAAAGGAGAACTACTATTTTATATACTTATTTATAGTCTGATGCGGTATTCCGGACCCCCGATGCATTATTCCAGGTATTTTACTATTTCACACATATATATGCATAGTCTGATGCGGTATTCTGGGTGCCTGATGCGATATTCCGGGTTTATACTATATTACATTCACAAATGCATCATCGTGCACCACATTGCATTTCTTTTGGCACGTGGATTGACCTTGGTTGGCTTGGTGTTGTTTTCCTTTCTTTTGTTGGTTTATTGGCTTGTCTTCGGCTTGGTAACTAGATTTAGGTGGATCCCTGTATAGTTAGCTGCTTTCCTATAATCTATTTATATATACTATCTTTCTGCACTCGGTCGGCCTATGATGCCTACTGAGTACCCACTGTCTTGGTACTCATACTACACTATGCATCTATTTTTCTGATGCAACACCTAGTATGAGCCACCCTCGTTGATCTCCAGTCGTTCGAGCCCCGTTGCTGTTCAGATCGCGGTGATCTCCCGGCGCTTTGGAGACTTTACATCTTGTACTTTCTGTCTACAGCTTGTATTTTGGATAGACAACGTCTGTTGTATAGCTACTCCTTACTTTAATCGCTCTTGTACTAGTGACACCAGGTCCGGGTTGGTTCTCGAGTCTATTTTGTCTCATTGGTCACTTTAGGGCCTTCTTTTGTTTATTTTGTATGATGGTATGTATATATGCTATTGGCCCTATCTTTTTTTCATACCTCCCACTTTCTTTAGTTTAATTTTTAATTATTGTCTTTTGCATGTTTGGGTTAGGCTTGTCTACTTGGGGGAGGGGGTTATGTAGACGCCATCATGGCCCAGTTTCGTGTCGTGATAGAGTGGTATCAGAGCTCTAGGTTTACCGATCTCGCCAATATAAGAGCAAAGTGTCTAGTAAAGTCTCGTGGATTGGTACGATGAAGTCTGTATCTAATCTACAAGAGGCTATGAGACATTCCCTAGGAAAGACTTCATTTTGTTAGAGTCCTTATCGTGCTTACTTGATTTGGTCAACTTCTAAGTATCTTTGTTTCAATCTTTCTCAGATGGTTCGGACAAGGTCTGCAGCAGGTGAAGACGAGGCCCCTGCGCTTGCAGTTAGAGCCCTAGCTAGGGGATGGGGTAGAGGTCGACCTAGAGGTCAAGGTAAGGCACGGGCTGTGGTGCCAGCTCGGGATTGGGCTAGATTACCATCACCAGAGCCTAAGGTTAGAGTGGATAAGGTTCATTATGAGCTAGATTATGTGGGGCCAGCCCAACATCCGATAGGTTTTGTATCTACTCTAGTATTGCAGGACACCTTGGTTTGATTGTTGGGGTATGTTGAGGGTATGTTGAGGGTATGACTCCACCAGCCGCTTCGCCGAGCACTCTGATTTGTTCTCAGGTTTGAAGTGAGGCTCAGATTTTAGCTTAGGCGGTAGCACAAGTTTCAGGAGCGCAACCTGTTGCTGCGGCTCCCAGATTTGAGTTACTACCGATCCCTGCAGTTGCTCCCCCTCTCCCAGCCATGCAAGTTATGACTTCTGAGGAGCAGAAGATGCTTGGTAGGTTCTTGAGATTGGGTCCTCCGAGGTTTTCAGGTGCTTCTAAAGAGGATGCGTACTAGTTTCTGACTAGCTGCCAGGAGAGGTTACATAATTTGGGGTTAGTTGAGTCTCATGGAGCTGATTACACCGCGTTTCAGCTAGATGGTCTAGCAAAATAGTGGTGGAGGTCATATGTTGCTTGTAGACCAGCCAGGTCACCTCTGCTTACTTTGAGTCAGTTCTCAGCAGCCTTTTTGGAGAAGTATGTACCGCGTAGTATGAGGGAGCGTGTGATGGATCAGTTCACTGGGTTGGAGCAGGGCTCCATGACTATGTTTGAGTATGAGGTTCGGTTCCATCAGTTGTCCAGACACGCCACTATGATTCTGCCAACCGAACACGAGAGAGTACGCCAGTTTGTTCGAAGTTTGACCTTGCATCTCCGCTTGGCCACAGAGGGTATGGTGGCATCGGGTCACTCTTTTCTGGAGGTAGTTGATCATGCCCGTACTATTGAGGGTGTACTTAGCGAGGCCCAAGGGGGCAACGATAAGAGGCCCTGCCATCAGGGTAGTTTCAGTGGTTTGCAGGGCCGTGGTAGGGGCTACTATGGTAGAGGTCAGCACCAGCAGCATTTCCAGCCGAGCTGGCTTATTCAGGCAGCATTACAGATTGCTGAGAGTCAGAGTAGCCAGAGTCTCATTCCTGCTCCTCGAGGTGGTCATTCAAGGTCTACAGGTCGTGGTGGTCGTTCTGACTCGGCCGGTTCTTCACAGTGGAGTACATATGGTCGGGGTTGTTATGAGTGTGGTGAGATAGGCCACTTTGCTAGAGAGTTCCCGTCAGTACAATATCTTAGGCGACATGATCCATTGGTTCAGGCCCCCAGGGCTCTAGCACCTTCAGCTAGAGATGGTTCATGGGGTAGTAGGGGTGGTCCCCAGGGTACTAGAGGTGGCCCTCAGTCTGGTAGGTTAGGTGGTTGTGGTGGTCGAGGCCATATATATGCAGTTTTGGTCCAGACAGAGGCCGAGGCTTCAGATGCTGTGATCACAGGTACGATCTCCATTTTTTTCAGTCTTCTTCTACTTTGTTTGATCTGGGGTCTACATTCTCATATGTATCTACTTATTACGCTACTCGTCTGGAGTCTGCTTGTGAGTCCTTGCCTGTGCCCTTACGGTATCTACCCCAGTAGGTGATTCTTTAGTAGTGTATTAGGTGTATCGGGCTTGTGTGGTGACTATCTTAGGGTATGACATGTGGGTAGACTTGGTTGTCCTTGATATGATTGATTTCGATGTGATCTTGGGCATGGATTGGTTGTCTCTTTATCATGCGATATTGGATTATTTCGCCAAGACCGTTACTCTTCGTATGCCTGGTATCCCTCCTATCATATGGAAGAGAGCCGATAGCCATATGCTGAGGAGAGTTAGATCCTTTCTGAGCGCCCAACGGCTGGTTGGGAAGAGGTGCTTAGCTTATCTTGCCTACGTCCGTGATACTAGTGCCACTACACCTCTGCTTGAGTCTGTTCCTATGGTTTGCGAGTATTCAGATGTATTTCTTTCTAATCTTCTGGGTCTTCCTCCTGATCGTGACATTGATTTTGGTATCGATGTCGAGCGGGGCACCAAGCCCATTTCCATTTTGCCATATCAGATGGCACCTGCCGAGTTGAGGGAGATTCAGGATCAGCTCCAAGATCTATTTAGTAGTGGGTTCATCAGGCCTAGTGTGTCTCCATGGGGTGCTCTATTACTATTTATGAAGAAGAAGGATGGGTCTATGCGTATGTATATCGACTATAGGCAGTTTAATAAGGTGATAGTTAAGAACAGATATCCAATGCCGCGTATTGATGACTTGTTTGACCAGCTACAGGGTGCAACAGTGTTCTCTAAGAAATATTTGAGGTTCGGTTATCACCAGTTGAGGATTAGGGGCTGAGGACATCCCAAAGACTGCATTTAGGACTCGATATGATCATTATGAGTTCCTAGTCATGTCTTTTGGGTTGACTAAGGCCCCAACAACATTTATGGAGTTGATGAACCATGTATTCAGTGCTTACCTAGATTCATTTATGATTGTGTTCATCGATGACATTCTGATTTATTCGAGGAGTAAGGAGGAGCATGAGCAGCATCTTAGAGTTGTACTTCAGGCTTTGTGAGACCACCAGTTGTATGCCAAATTCACTAAATGTGAGTTTTGGCTTGAGTCTGTGGTATTCTTGGGGCACGTGGTATCCAAGGATGGGATTATGGTAAATCCAGTGAAGATTGCAGCAGTTCGTGATTGGGCTAGGCCTACTTCTTCTATCGAGGTTTGCAGTTTTGTCGGGTTGGCAGGTTATTACAAACGGTTTGTGGAGGGATTTTCTTCAATAGCAGCTTCGTTGAATAGACTGACTCAGAAGAATGTTCCCCTCCAGTGGTCAGATAAGTGTGAGGCGAGGTTCTTGAAGCTCAAGGCCTTGTTGACTTCAGCTCCGATTCTTACTCTTCCGATCAAGGGTTAGGGTTTCACCATATATTATGATGCGTCAGGTATTGGTTTGGGTTGTGTATTGATGCAGCAGGGTCGGGTTATTGCTTATGCTTCCAGACAGTTGAAGGTTCACGAGAGGAACTACCCCACACATGACTTGGAGTTAGCAGTGGTAGTCTTCGCATTGAAGATGTTGAGGCATTATCTCTATCGCATGCATTGTGAGATCTTTACTGGCCATTGTAGTCTTCAGTACATTTTCAGCCATAAGGATCTAAATTTGAGGTAGCTTATGTGGTTGGAGTTACTGAAGGACTATGACATCTCTATTCTCTATCATCTAGGCAAGGCAAACATGGTAGCGGATGCCTTGAGCCGGAAGGCAGTGAGTATGGGTAGCTTGGCTTTCTTAGCTATGGAGGAGCAACTGTTGGATTGGGACATCCAGTCCTTAGCTAATAGGTTGGTTTGACTTTGAAATTTTTGAGCCGGGCCGTATTCTTGCTTGTGTTGAGGCTAGGTCTTTCTTGTTGGAGCAGATTCAGGAATATCAGTATGATGACGCGAGATTGAGGATCATTCATGACAAGGTGTTGAGTGGTGAGGCTAGGAAGGAGACTTTAGATTTAGAGGGTGTTCTGAGGATCGAGGGTCGTATCTGCATTCCTAGAGTTGGTGACCTGGTCAGATTGATACTGGAGGAGGCTCATTGTTCTAGATATTCCATTCATCTCGGGGCAGCTAAGATGTATCGTGACTTAAGGCAACACTACTGGTGGTGTGGGATAAAGAGGGATATTTTGACTTTTGTATCCAGGTGCTTGAACTGTCAGTAGGTGAAGTTCGAGCACCACAGGCCAGGTGGTTTATCGCAGAGGCTACCCATTCCGGAGTAGAAATGGGAGTGTGTATCCATGGATTTTGTAGTCGGATTGCCACGTACCTTGTGGAGATTTGATGCCATTTGGGTTATTTTGGATAGGTTGACGAAGTCTGCTCACTTCCTGTCGGTTCAGACTTCCAACATTTTCAAGAGGTTGGCTCAGATCTATATTCGAGAGATTGTCCGTTTGCATGGTGTGCCAGTTTCTATCATCTCCGACTGAGGCACTCAGCTTACTTCACACTTCTGGCAGTCTATTCAGAAGAGTTGGGTACTAGAGTTGAGCTTAGCACCGCTTTTCATCCACAGATAGACGATCAGTCAGAGCGTACCATTCAGGTTCTGGAGGATATGCTGCGAGCTTATGTTATTGATTTTGGTGGTCAATGGGACCAATGTTTGGCTTTGGTAGAGTTTGCGTATAATAATAGTTATCATTCCAACATTCAGATGGCTCCGTTCAAGGCATTGTATGGTAGACAATGCAGATCTTCGATGGGTTGGTTTGATGGTTTCGAGGTTAGGCCGTGGGTACCGATTTGCTTCGTGATTCTATGGATAGGGTTCGGGTTATCCAGGAGAGACTTTGTTCTACCTAGAGTAGGCAGAAGAGTTATGCTGACCAGAAAGTGCGAGACCTCAAGTTTATGGTTGGTGATAGTGTGAATCTTCGGGTATCACCCATGAAGGGTGTGATGAGGTTCAGGAGGAAGGATAAGCTCAGTTCGAGGTTTATTGGGCCATTCGAGATCCTTTGTCGTACTAGAGAGGTTGCTTATGAGTTAGCCTTGCCTCCCGCTCTTTCTAGTGTGCATCCTGTGTTTCATGTCTCTATGCTGTGGTGGTACATTTCATATGAGTCTCACGTGCTTCAGTTAGAGTTGGTTCAGTTGGATGAGTCCTTAGCCTTTGAGGAGGAGCTTGTTGCTATTTTGGACATGCAGGTTAGGAAGTTGAGGTCTAAGGATATTCCATCGGTTAAGGTTCAGTGGAGGCATCGTCCTATCGAAGAGGCTACATGGGAGATCGAGATCGACATGTGGACCCGTTATCCTCGTCTTTTTGAGTCTTCAGGTACTATCCTTTTTCTAACTTTCACTGATGAAAGTTCTTTTAGTAGTGGATGTTGTAATGACTCCCCAAGTCATTTTTCATTTTCCATGCTTTTTATGCATTTCAAGCTTTCCCTCAGCGGCTACAAGTCATTTATGAACTGCTGGGACTGATGGTCTGGTGCCCGGGGTATCCGTTAGGTCGTTATGACCATTTCCCTGTTTTAGCACTTAAGGTTGGTAAATCTTTGACTTTGGTCAACTTTCTTGGTAAAAGCGCTCAAAATCGGATTCCAACAGTTTCATTGGTTCTTGAATGGAGATTTTGGTCTAGTGGGACCATTGGTTTGGGTCTGAGTGTTTTTGGTTTGGTTTTGGGCTGCTTTGTGTGTTTTCAAGTCAGTTTGGCTGGTAAGGTTGACGTTGGTAAACATTCGGAGAAGACGGCCTCGGATGGAAATTCCATCAGCGCCATTAGCTCCGGAATGTTGACTTTGGGCTAGGGGGACCTTTGGTTCTGGTCCCGAGGCTTCTGGACTTATTTTCGTGTTTTGAGTTTTGAGTTGGTTTTAGGCGTGGGGCCCACTTTTCATTAAAATAATCTCCATTGGGAGTTTCGCCGATTCCATTGAGTCCGGAATGCCATTTCAGATAGGGTAGCATGGTTGGTTTGTGTTCACGGGGTTCCAGATGAATCCCCAGGGCCCGTCGAAAGATTTTTGGACTTGGGGAAATTGCTGGTTGCTGCATTAAGTTGCAGACCCTTTTTCTCTTCGCGATCGCGAGGATCCTATCGCATTAGCGATGGTATGGTTTCTTGACCATCACGTTCGTGAAGGGTTCCATCATGTTCGTGATGTAGCCAGCTGGGACCCGACTTGGCTTCCTCTTTAGAAACTCGGCCTGGTCCATCGCGATCGTGATGGTTGGGCCAACTGTTCCTCACGAATGCGGGGGTCCTGTCGTGATCGCGATAAAGGACCCCTGGCAGTTAAATAAAGTTCAAATTCATTTTCTCCTTCACTTATCTGAGAAACTCCATTGTTAGGCTCTTAAGCTCTAAATTCCAGCTCCCTTGCATCAGTTTCTTCATCCGGTAAGTCCCCTCGTCGCCCCTCTCCTCATTCCGTGTAAATTCTCGTGTTTTTCCCGCTAAATTCCCTTGTTGTTAATTCTAAAAGTTGGGGGGGGGGTGGTCCTTGTATAATCTGGTCTTTTGGGGATTGCATGCTCGTAAATTCGTGCAACTCAGCTCCGTGACGTGTTTTCCTTATCGAGGTTGGTCTTCGCTTTTAAATTCTGAACTTTTCTGACCTAATCCCGTGAATTAGTAGCACTTTGGGGCTGTTTTGGACCTCAAATCGAGCTCCGATTGCGACCAAACTTTGGGCATGGGTTCCTTAACCCATCACAAGCATAGTTGTGATTTTTGTTTTTTGTTTTGTTGCAGGGGCCCCGAGGGTCATTTTTCGACCTAATTTTTGACCTAATTTTTTGTATAGCAATATGGGTGTCATTATTCTCATCTTGACACCTAATTTATGTTCTTGATATCGTGACAGCTTTCTGAGGCTGTTCGGAAATGGAAGGCACATGAATGATGTATCGTGCTTGCAGTTCAGCCCCGAGGTAGGTTACGATTTACCCTTTTAAGACTGAGTTAGTTAGATAATGTATATATGTTAGTTACTTGAATGCTAGGTTGGATTTTAGATAGACTTTAGGCTTGAATCCTGTATGTCATGTTAATTGACCATTTTGGATCTTTAGCCTAGCACTGTATGTTATCCTTAGCCAAGGATCTTGCTTCTTTTGTGTGACAAGTATATAATCCTTAGCGTATTTTTAAGTGGCTTTAGAGGTAGAATAGAGTTTTTTCGCGATTTTTGCTTTTATTTCAGCTTTACTGCTTTATTCTATCGTTGTGTGTAACTGTGGGCTCGAGGCCATGGCTAGGATTTGGGCAGAATTCCAGGTTGTTCTCTTGGTTTGGAGGGTATTCTTGCCCTGTTTGGTCTGATGGCGTGGTTTTTCCTCTGTTGTGAACATTCATACTCATATCGCATGGCATATCATTGGTACATCATGGATGGTTTTTCAAAGGTTTTTGGTTTGAAATGAGACTTTACCACGGTTGTGGAGATTTCTGGACTTAAATAAAAATTACTTTGAATATTACTATGGGATTTTGGAAAGAAAAGGAGAACTACTATTTTATATACTTATTTATAGTCTGATGCGGTATTTCGGACCCCCGATGCATGATTCCGGGTATTTTACTATTTCACACATATATATGTATAGTCTGATGCGGTATTCTGGGTGCCCGATGCGGTATTTTGAGTTTATATTATATTGCATTCACACATGCATCATCGTGCACCGCATTGCATTTGCTTTGGCACGTGGATTGACCTTGGTTGGCTTGGTGTTGTTTTCCTTTCTTTTGTTGGTTTATTGTCATGTCTCCGACTTGGTAACTAGATTTAGGTGGATCCCTTTATAGTTAGCTGCTTTCCTGTAATCTATTTATATATATTATCTTTCTGCGCTAGGTCGGCCTATGATGCCTACTGAGTACCCGTTGTCTTGGTACTCATACTACACTCTGCATCTTTTTTTTCTGATGCAACACCTACTATGAGCCACCCTCGCTGATCTCCTGTCATTCGAGACCCGTTGCTGTTCGGATCGCGGTGAGCTCCCGGCGCTTTGGAGACTTTACTTGCTTTCCATCTTGTACTTTCTGTCTACATTTTGTATTTTTGATAGAGAGCATCTGTTGTTGTCACGCCCCAAACCATGGGAGGCATGACCGACACCCTGAGCCCCAAAAGGCCGAGGGTGCCAAAATAGAGTGTATCTCTGTTGAACCTGCTGGGGGTCTGAGACCGACAAGGTCTCTAAGAATTACAATTTGAAACACTGAAAGCTCAATAGTAGTTAAGCAACTCAAGGCCGACAAGGCTATTATCATAGTAGATAACTAATAACAAGGCCGACAAGGCCATACCCAACACTGATGTACATATACACGTCTACAAGCCTCTAGGAATAAGTAAAATATCTCATATCCAGGACAGGGCCCTGGACTACCCATAAGCTATACATATACATAACCTGGTCAAAATATAAGCTAGACCTCTGACTCGTCAGCTCCAGGAAGAATGGAGCTTACCAAAATGGTTGAACTCCGCAACTCCTACTGAAGAGGTCTATCTGGGTTTCTGTCTGGACCTGCAGGTATGAATGAAGCACCCCCAGGCAATGGGGCGTCAGTACGACAATAATGTACTGGCATGTAAGGTAGAAGCATAAAAGCAAGTCGCAAGTAGTAAATCTGAACAAGATAAAATATGAAACTTGTAAACTGTAATTGGTAAGACTCGTTAAGCTCTTTCTCCTTTATTCTTTTTAGAATACAACACATGCCTTAACTCACGCTGCAACTCACTCTTTATAACCCACACTGAACCACAACAGCGCCTCGGTGCACCCTATATTTAATAGCCTCAATATGGCAGTAGCGCCTCGGCGCACACTATGTATATATTGGCCTCAATATGGCAGTAGCACCTCGGTGCACACTATGTGTATAATGGCCTCAATATGGAAGTAGCACCTCGGTGCACACTATGTATATAATAGCCTCAATATGGCAGTAGCACCTCGGTGCACACTAACACGCAAACCACACATAATAAGTGTATTACTAGATTGACCTTCAAAGCTATTCTTGTTATTTATGAAGGTTCATTTAAATAACTTCTTTAGCCTTGGCTTACTAGGTGTTGGACTCAACATACCAAACACATATAAATGGGGATTTGACTTGCTAACTTTCCTTTTATACTTTCTAAAGCTTGATTAGGGATCACAATACAAAGAAGAAACTTGACAAAAGGATAACTTACATTTCGTGCAAAAAGAATCAGATTTTTATAAGAAGGCGACTTGAATCACCATAATGTATAAATTAGTTCCTTAAGACTTGTTGACTTACCAAATCAGCTCTCTTACAACAAAATACTCAAATTCCTTCTTTCGGAGATTTAAAGTTCTATTTCTAGATTCATGCCGATAAGGAATAAAGAAGCCTTAACATACCTCGTTCCTTCCGAAGATTGCGCTTACCACAACTTGGACTTTCCCTTATTAAGTTAATCTACAACACAAGGGTATAATGAAGATAATATTAGCTCTTAAACCTGCTGCAACACTCCCAAAACAGTAGCTAAACATTTCCCGGGCAGATTTACGTATTTTGCATTAATTAAAGGTGTATCGTCACACCTTTCTCCCCTTATCCAATACACATCACACACACACCAACCTACTG